>CM053757.1:34638330-34677251 GCA_028658305.1 Pachyuromys duprasi | reverse complement strand
TGAGTTTTCTCAGTTCTTTCTTGTGATCAAATTGCATAGGATGAAGCCGTTCAATGCCCTGACTTTCCAAAGGGCGAATGATAAGATCATCACATTGGAACTGGTTGCCAAACATCATATAACTGTCTTTAATTGGAGGGGGAGGCTTGGGAGCTAAGCCTTCCTGAATATTTTCATCTGTATATTCCTTGATGTACTGCATCGGAGGTGGTGGTAGTGCACTCACTTGCTGGGGTTCACCCATTGTGGACAATCAAGAACCTAAAGAAACAGAACACAGATTTAGAGCAGATTCATAACCCCCCTATGAGTGACTTCAGCGTATGTTCTTCCTCCTTCTTACAGTATAGGGTCCAAGCCAAGACAGTCTTAGACTGTAAAGTTAACATTTACAATAGGGAATAGTAACTAATTATTTTCTAATTAAATATTTTGTTGTTAACACCAATAAAAGACATCCAGCACTTATTTCTCAAACATAGACCTGGGCAAAGTATACTGAAAAATAAAAAAGGAGGGACAGCGTGGAAGGCAGAGGCTCTAGTGACATCTGTCACTGTGTCATGAAGTTTCACTGATAAGGGAAAAAAATTACAAACCTATGACCAGGTCAGCCTGGTCAACACTAATTACCATGTTCAGAAGTTCACTGAGACCATATTATCTGCAAGCTTCCTAATTTGAGATATGCCTTGAAAATTGAGAACTTGTCAGCCAGTCAAGACAATAGTGTTCTAATTTCACCCTAGAGGGACAGATGGCCCTGGCAAAGAAGGAAGAAGTGTCTTCATGAAGGACAAAACAACAACAAAAAAAACACAAAACAACAAAAATAAACACTTGCTAGGCTCATGGGATAGAGCAGGGAGGGTGCAGAAATCTGTACACCAAAGGCTCTGTCTTCCAAAAAGGTCTGCTCTGTGTCCACTTGGTGATAGCAACAGAGTTATGATTATACAAGTTTCAAGTATGAAGGTGGTTCTGTAACTGATAGTGGATACTGGCAAGCTCTTTTTTGTTGTTGTTGTTTTGTTTTTTTCAGACCAGGTTTCTCTGTGTAGCCTTAGCTGTCCCGGACTAATTTATAGATCAACCTGGCCTTGAAGTCACAGTGATCCGCCTGCCTCTGCCTCCTTGAGTGCTGGGATCACCAGCATGCGCCACCACACCCAGCTTCATGAGTTCATTTTTACTGTACAATCACCATACATGGAAACATGTTGTTTTTTTCCCCATTTAAACCTACTTTGTGATGAGGTACCATGTCCTCGTCCCAAAAACTGCTCTGGTCCTATGGTCTGCTATATCCTGGCTCTTGACTCTTCACCCAAAACACTGCAGGATTTCATCAGACAGTTTGTTGCTGAAGTGAATCAGACTTAAAACTGCTGCGGTCGGCTGGGAGTGGTGCTGCATGACTGTAATCCCAGCACTCAAGTAGGCAGAGGCAGGCATATCTCTGTGAGTTCAAGGCCATCTGGTCTACAAAGTGAGTCTAGGACAGCCAAGGCTACAGAGAAACCCTGTCTCAAAAGAACAAAACAAAACCAAAAAAAATGCTGCAGTCAATTTCATTACAGTGAAGGTAACAGCAATGAGAGCCATGAAACAATCTCCAGTATCTAAATACATATCCAAGTGGAGGTACAAGAACTTGGCCTATGAAGGAAATTCCTAGAACATGAAAGTGTCACTTGGAAATCCTAAAATTGTTTTGAATCTCTTCAAGTACTTCTCACCTGTTGTTCCTGCCTGCCAGACTTCATTTAATTATGAAGTAAGATTTGCTCTGCTTGTTTAAAAAGAGGGATGCTAGCACTAAGGATACACGATGTTCTAGGTAAGCTGACAAATGGAAATTAGACAAAGCGGGAACGCATACAGCAGAGCCCACCACAGATTTGGCAGAGACTTTATTTACTATTTTTTTTAACTTTTTTTAAAGACCTAACTGCCCTAGGCATGGTGGCTCATGCTGTAGATGTAGCGATTGAGAGGCATGATAGCTGTGAGTTCAAGGCCAGTTTGGGCTACACAGTGAGTTCTGGGCCAGCCTATGCTGAAAATTTATGTTTTAAAACTAAGTAAATAATTTAAAAGGATATCAATTTGGGAGGAAGATATGGTGATGGTCTGTGAAGTATTACAGGAGAAGTGGGTAGGATCAAAACAGTGTTTGTGTGTATAAAATTCTCAAAGAACAAATACATATTCTAAAAAAAGTAAAAAAGAAAAGGGTCTATATTTGGGGTTCTTTTGTATGGCACGTGATTACTATTCTTCATGTTTGATTTTTTTTGGGGGGGGGAGGTAGACATACCTTGGAACCTACCCTGAGCAAGAACATTAATGTGCAAATGTCATATGCTTTATTTACTATGCTTTCCCATAGCCAAACTACATAAGGTGCCTATCAACCTCCTATCACAATCACTTTTTGTTATACACTAGTTTCCAAAACCAAACAATTCAAATTCTATAAACATTTTGATAAAAATCACCATTGTTAAATTTCATACTTCTAGTATTATCCAAGGTTTCTGAAGGAAGCCCCATTTAAATAGTATGCTAGAGTTTTATTAACACATTAGCATTTTGCACCTTTTCTGCATAAACTTAAAACCTAAATCCCAACACTGCAACTCAAATGGTCAAAATAACCTCTGCTTATTCCAGTTTGAGTTTAATTGTATTATCCAGTGAGAAGACTCCTGAGTGCTTTTTCACACTGATCTGAGTTTCAAGATAACACCATAGTCCAACAACTGTTCCCCAGTAATACACGGGTTCCGTAGCAGTTTTACACTTGGACTATGTCTGAGGACAGCCACTTCAAATTCTTCAGATTGTCCAACTGTCTGGACTAAGTATTTCAGGGTGTATACCTAAAACAAGAACGTCTACTTGCAGCCATTGCAAGTCAACACTGGGCCTAAATTTCATTCACTGGGGGCTTTTGAAGTTGGGGATTTGAGATTCCTTTCACCACACCCACACTAAACCCTCGGTTTCCCAAAGGTCTCTAATAAGTGACCGTCACTTAATCTTCATAACGGCACAACTATTCCCAACTTGATTTGAGCGACAAGAAGCCAATTCCCAACGTGCAGAACGGGGGAGTGCGTTGGACCAAAATGCTGGTAAACGGTACAACCGGAATTCTCATTTCAAGGTCTGTCTTTCGTTTAGCGCCAAAGTGGAAACCCAGTGACTTTACTAAGTCTGGAGGCATCCAATGGAGGAACCCGCCACCTTACAGAAACCGCCCATCGCCGGTTTAGACTGAACTTTTCGAAGCTGCTGGCGGTCGTAACTTAGCAACACTAACGAAGTTCACGCTTTCTGGTGCTTGCTCTTTGGGGGTGGGGGGCGAAGGCTCGCGGGCTGGGGGACTTGGTTTACTTTGCCCCCCCGTGACTGGGACCCCTCCGCGATTCCGGTAAATGACTCGGGGTCCGCTCGGGGGTCTCCCTCCGCCCCCTCCCCGCGCCCCCCGACCCCGCGCTCCCAAGGCGGCTCCTCTCATTTTACCGATGGCGACAGGGCACAGTCCCGGCTAGGGCCACTGAGCGTTTAAAAGCCGGCGGCGTGGGGACGAGAACTCGGGCCTCCCAACTCCAGTCCGGCTCGTCGTCCTGAAGGCGGGAAGCCCGGGGCGGCCGCCTCGGGACCCCGGAGGCTCCGCTCAGGCACGTGGGAGGAAGGCGAGCCCGGGCTTCCCAGGCCGCCCCGCGCCGGACCTCGGCGCTCCACGCCCGGAGAGACGCAAGCGAGGGGGCGGAGAGACGAGCTCAGGCTGCGGTCGCCGACCGCCGCCGCCGCCGTTCACCTCGGCTCCTGCTTTTCCGGTAGCGGCTTTTCCTCAGCGCAGCGGAAGCACAAGTTCCGGTTGCCTTCTCAGGAAGAGGCCTCTGACGCTGGCTTTTGATTGGCTACCACGGCTGTCCTCTAGCACGTCCTACTCCCGCCCTAAAGATGTTGCGCACGCGCACTGCCGCCTCTCCCGCTCCTCCCGGGAAAGGGAGTTCTGTTTGTTAAGGTCTGCTTCTTTAGGTCAGGTCAGGGGAGTCCTGCTCAGTACTTCGTGTCAGTAGAAGAAAGCACTGTCTATTAATTCCGTTCCCCGCCGCTCCCACATTTAGGTGAAACTCTTAAAATTTAAACAAGGAATTCACTTGCCTTGTGAAAAAGTGGGGAAACACAAATAAACAATATATTTAAAAATTACGTCAATGCTAACCTCATCATTAAAAAAATGTTTTTAAAAACAAGATTGTACTCTGATACATTTCGCTTATATATATTTATTGTTTTCAATATTTACTTATTTATGCGCAGATATTTGTGGACGTGATTGACGCTAACATCCAAACTCTCCACTTTTCCCATTCACTTCTATTTTCATTTAGGAATTCAAAGATGTCAATCACAATTCTTTCACAAATGAACAAATGAAAAAAAAATGATGTGGTTTTTGAAAACGGAGGAAGAGACCAATTTCAGTTGTAGCCCAGGCTGTCCTTTCCAGCCTCTGGAGGGCTGGGACTATAGAAATGAGCCATCATCGGGCCCAACAACAAAACTTTCCATTTAGGCCTTTTTTTTTTTTTCCTCCCACAAGAATTGTTAACAAATGTCCTAATTCATGGGAGTCTTAGGAAATGCATGTTCCAAACTAAAAGATACGAATGTTCTGATAAAACAGCTCTGCTTCACACACAAGAATTTCCCAGTTTCTTTCTTTAAATATGTGGAGAATTGCAGACATAAAAGCAAAAGAACAGTCTGCTCACCACCAGCTTCAACAGTAATATGCTCCAAATAATTTCATCTCTAGTCCAGCACGCATCTCTAAAAGGTAAGGGCTCTTTGTTTTTTCATATACCCATAGAATTATTATCTTACTGAAAGTACATTAGTATGTTAGTATGTATTAAAGAAACAAAACTGATAGAATGAATGTGTGTATATACATACACATATATGAGTACATGACTTATTACAGTGCCTTACAGGATTCAGTCCAAATAGTTCAATGACTGAAAGGCTGAAAATCCTGTAGTTGCCCAGTCCAAGTGGCTGGATGTCTCAGCAGACCACATCTGGCACTGGACGCCTAGAGGATTCCTGGAGAACTACAGGTCTTCAGTCTGTGTTGGAATCCCAAAGAAGTTTGGTTCTAATACTGGCAAAGGAATGACACAGCAACAGGACAGATAAAGTAGCCAGTGAGAGCGAGGGCAAGCAACCGAAAAGCCATTTCCTTGCTTCTTGTCCTTTTATCTGGGCAGCTACAAGAAAAATGCCATCCAGTCTTCCTGCTTCTAAAAAGCTGATTATGAAAATTCCTCACAGGAGTTCACAGTAGCTGGGGTTTTAGTTGATTTCAGACGCAATCACGTTAATAACCAAGATTATCCATTACCCGAAGATAACTTCAGAGGGCTGGAATGTAGCTCAGTTGGGAGGGAGCTTACCTGGAATGCCCCTAATTGTGGGTTCTGTCTTCATCACTACATAAGGATAGCCATGTCATGATAGGAGCTCGTGAAAATACAGGTATAATAAACACTTATTTTTTTCCTTTAGCTTATTTATTTAATCACTTTACAGCCTGATCACAGCCCCCTCCCTTCTCTCCTCTCAATCCTACCTTCATGCCCCTCTCCCTCCATTCCCCTCTCCCTTTGTCCTATAGAAGGGGAGAACCCCCCCTCCCCAACCCCCGGTACCAACCCAGCCTGGTGCATCAAGTCTGGTCCAAGCACATCCCCTCTCACTGAGGCCAGACTAGGCAACCCAACCAAGGGAAATGGATCTAAAGGCAGAGAACAGAGTCAGAGAGAGCCCCTATTCCCCCTGTGAGGGCACTCACAGGATGACCATACTGTGGGTGCTGGGCCACCTGCAAGAACAACATGCTCTCTTAACCGCTGAACCAACTCTCCAGCCCTATCACTTAGTTTCTTTCATGGATCATCCCTCATGCATCCCATCCAGGAATCTTTGTTTAACCAAACACTGTAAGGAATCGTTCTTCTTTTTTATGATTTTAAGGTTGATTTTATGATTTGTATTGAGGTTTCTAACTGGGCAGATTTATTTTTACGTATAGTTTAGGTAAGAATAAGGGTTCCATTTGTTTATTTTTTTTTGTATATAGAAATTGAATTTTCCCAGCACCTCGCCAATTCTGCTGGAATTGTGGTACCATTGATAGAAAGACAGGTTCATAAATAATGATCTGCGGGTTCTCAGTTAGTTACATTGGTATCTTCAAACTGTTAGTCGGTCTCAGTAGAAGAACTGGAGGCTAGCAAATGAAAATAGTTGTTGCCAGCATCTGCTTATTCATATCATGTAATATATAGTGTGTATTTGTGTGTGTGTGTGCATTTGTATATAAACATACGTTCATATATAAAGGATGCACTTCCAGTGAAAATTGTTGATAACGAATTTTCTCTGATATCTACAGTACAGTTTTACTCCATATTAACTGTTTTTTGTTGCTGTTGCTTTATCGGTGGGAACAAACTTATCACTAGCCTCAACAACCTGGACCTGGTACAGCCCGTTGGTGGGAGGGGCAGTTTGCTTTGCTCCTTGCGTTTTCTTACCAGCAGGGGGCAGCAGTGACTAGCTCAGCTAATTCGGGCTGTGGGGCTTCTGCGCTCCTTTCCCCTGTCTCCGACTTTCCATCTGTTACACACAGGCGGCTGTGTGCTTGCTGCTGATGTGCTATTTCTCACCCTCTATTCGGATAACTAGGCTCTGTGGATCTCTCCACTGTCTGTCCAATAATGAACTTTAGTGACTCCCCTCAGGCACCCATCTCAAAGAGAAGTTATTTTCTGGCTTTGTGGTTCCAAATGCAGAGAAAATGGAAAGCACTAGAAGTGCTTCTATGCCACACCCTCGTGGCTCTCCCTGTGATGTCTTTATATCTTTACTCCCCTGTTTTTGATAAGTTGTAGTTGTGCGCCTGTTTTATTTCTATAGCTGTAGATAAGCTGCTGGCCTACCTTGGCATTGAGTCAGGCAATCTCATACGTAGCCACACAGCACACATAGCCAGTGTAGAATATCGTTTTGGTGAGAGATGGATTATGGGTAAAAGTGAAAGTAAGAAGAAAAGCCTTCCATGTGTCCTGAAGAGCAGGTGTGTACAAAGATGAGCTACCCGGCCTTGGAACCACTTTATATCAGGACCAATTTTTGTCTCAGATTAAGGGGAGGGAAAATGGGGGTGTAGCTTTAGTAGTGTTGATCACCAAGCTTGAGACTCTGGGTTTGCTGTCTAACACAACCAAAAAAGGGGGCAAGGAACAACGCTCAGTAATTAGGGCAGGCAATATTTTAATAAAAATTTCAAACAATAAAATTTAAGACAAAGAAAACACATGATAGAGAAATATGACTATTTTCAATAAGGAAGAGTTCCATATTTACTTCAGTGCCACCACTGACAGGGAGTCTTCACATTTGAAGATTGGAATTATTTTCCCTATGGCATCGGTGGAGGGCCCTTAGACTTTTAGGGTTTTGTGGTGCACTGATCTCTAGTGTTCATTCATCAAGCATTTATTGCTTACCAAGTAAACGGCAGCCACCGTCCTCGATGCTGGAGAAACAGTGTTCCAGCCACTACAAGCCCAGTGTTGCTTCTGCAGTTCTAGGAGTCTTCACTCACTCTCACCTGCTCTGCTTCAGGTCTGTGATGCTTTCCAGAACCTTCGGTATCCCAAGGACAAGGACAGATTTTATGATACAGGCCCTTACAGTTTGTTTACTCTATTCAGGCTCCAGCATATGACTCGCCAGGATTTAGCTATCTTCTTTCTATAGCTACTTTTCATCTCCTTTTCTCCCCACCACTTTATTACCAGTTTGGCCTCCAGTATCTATAAATGTGGACGGAGAGACTTCTCACTCAGTCAGGGTGGAGCAAAGTACAGAAAGTGCTGGCCTTGGGGTTCAGGAGACCTGATTTCAGCTAATGGGATGGGTAACTCCAGGTGAGCCACACTTCAGTGAAATGAGAAGTGTCAGGCAAAGCCAGCCGGTACTTACTTCCTGGAAGTGCTGAAGTACTGTCCAGGTGTCAGCTGGGGCTTAGGGTACTGGCCTCGTGCCTACTTTCAGCACTAACAGCCTTGCTTTCTCTTTAAGATTTCATGATTTGAAAGGTCATCTAGATGATCACTAAAAGCCCTTGAAATTTAATGTTGGTTCATTCTAGTAGACCCTCCCCCGTGTATGTTTTATTGATAACAGAGAAATATTGCAACCTCAGGAGCTTCATGGAGCTCTTGAGTCATGTCTGATGGAGAGAAAAGCTTTCCTTCCCAGGAGTCAGGGTGAAGGCACTGAAATTCTCTAACCAGTGTTCTATTTGAATTATTTATTTATGTGTTCATTCATTCATTTACCTAGTTATTTTTTCAGTGTTGAGGATTAAGTCAGGGCCTTGCACTTATGAGGTGAGCTATGTACCACTGAAGCACATCCTTTACCATAGACCAGTGATTCTCAACCTGCCTGATGCTATGACCCTTTGATACCGTTCCTCATGCTGTGCTGACCCCCAACATTTCATCGCTACTTCATAACTGGAATTTTGCTAATGTTATGAATCATAATGTAAATATCTGATACGCAGGATACCTGATATGTGACCCCAAAGGGGTCGTGATCACAGGCTGATAACCGGTGCCCTAGACTGTTTCGTAGAGTAGTTTTAGGGTAACAACATAAAATAGTTAAAAAGTAGAAAATGCCATCCTTCCAGCACATACCACAACCTCACCAACCATCAGAGTCCCACCCCAGATTGGTACCGTTGATGAACCAGCATTTACACATCAGCAGCACTTAAGGTTCAAAGTCCACTTCAGGGTTCACACTTGGGTTTTGGCAAATGTATATTAGCATATACCCACCCTAATACCCCAGGAAGTAGTTTCACTGTCCTAAAATTTCCCTGAACTCTACCAGCCGTCCTTTCCTCCCCTCCAAGTCTCTGGAATTCATTGACCTTTTTTACTATCTGAATGATTGGGCCTTCCCTAAAATGTCGTCTAGTTGGAGTCATATACAGTGTTTTCTGATAGTGTTCTTCTGCTTAATTTAATATTCTTCCATCTTCATGACTTTACATCTTCCTTTTTCGCTATTTAATAACACTCTACCATGTAACCGTATCCGTTCACCTGTGGAGCAGCATTCTAGTTGCTTCCAGATTTTAGAAATTGTGGATAAAACTTCTGTAACTCTTAGTCTCTAAGTTGTTATGCAGATGTAAGTTTTTATTTTGGTAAATTTCAAGGAGTGTGATTGTTGGAGCTCTGGCAAGAGTGTTTTGGTTTTTTTTTTTTAGCTTTGTTAAAAAACAAAATGAACAAACAAACAAACAAAAAATACCCTGAACTGTTGTCCACATTAACTGTACAGCTTCATTCCCCAGAGCTGTGACCAAGAGCTCCTGTTTTCTTTGCTGGTCTTGGTTTAAATTGTAATGACTCCAGTGGGTCCACAGTTGCATCCCCTTATTGTAATTTGATAATGTCATAAGATACTGACTCTCTGTCTCTGCCTCTCTTTGGTATCTGGTCAGGTCTTTTGGTCCTTCTTTAGTCAGAATGTTCTTACTCCTTATTGTTTAACTTTTCAACTTTATTTATTGATAAATATGTGTATATGATGTGTGGGTGGGCGAGTGCTTGAATTCCAAGAGCGCACGTGGAGGTCGGAGAACAACTCTGTAGAGTTGGTTCTCTCCAATGTTTCTGTGGTCCACAGGGATTGAACTCGGGCTGGCAAGCTTGCACAACTTGCACCTTTACCTGATGAGCCATCTCACCCACCCTTACTGTTTGCATTTAAGAATTCTTTAACGGTTTGAGTAATAACCTTTGTTGGATATGTCTTTTGCAAATTATTTCTCCTGCTCTGTAGTTTATCTTCTCATTTTTTGATAGTGTCTTTCATAAAGCACGTGGGTTTTTGTTGTTGTTTAATCAAGACTGGCTTGTATTTTGATGAGTTATATGTTTGGTGGTGAAGCAGTTTCACATTTTACAGGCAGGCGTAGCTCCTGGTTTTTGTTCATTTTGATGATGAGTTAAGGTCTTTGGGTGTCTAGTCGCTTCTATTTACTGATAAGACTATCCTGTCTCCAGTGAACTGCTTTCGCTTCTCCACTAAAAGTCGGTCTTTTTCTGGGCTCTCTCTTTTCTTCCGTTGGTTTGTCTACTGTTTCAACAACAATGGTTTGTGCTATGACAATAATTTTGTGAAGAATCTTAAAGTCTGGTACTGTTCTCCCAGTATTGCACTGGGCACATTCAAGATTCCTTGCCTTCCCTTATAAGCTTTAGAATCTGTTTGTTGGTATGTACACAGTAACTCCTAAACAAACTAGTTATTAAAATTGGAGACAATTAGAGGTAATTACATGAAGTAATATAATAAAACTCCTTGAATACCTTGGCCAGTTTGTTCTAATGGTACATCTTGTGAATGATAGTAGAGCTCAATTATTATAGCCACGATACATCACAGTCAAGGTCCCTTTCCATTACCAGTCATGGCGCCCTTTAATATAGCTGCTTCCCATAGTACCTGGCAACCACTAGCCTGTTGTCCATTCTGTAACACTTTTATCTTGAGAACATTGCATAAATGGAACCAATCAGTATGTAACCTTTGGGGGCTAGCTTTACAAATGGAATAGTTCTCTGGCGAGTCAGGTAGGCTGTCTCTTACATATACCTATTTTTTTCTGAGTATTATTCTAGAACGTGGTTGTAACAGACTATTTAAACCACTAAAGAGTATCATTCAGGGCGTTTTTTTTTTATTATGCGGAAAGCTACCATAAACATTTGTATAAAGATGTTTATGTTGTTATGTATCTTCATTTCTCATGGGATAAATACTCAGGGACAAAATTGCTGTATGTTATTTGCATGCCCGCTACCAACATATGACAGATAAGTGACATAATTTCTTCTGCTCTGCATCACTCTTTTTCATTATTTTAGCTATTTTTATAGATACATAGAATTATAACATTGTGATTTTAGTTAGCATTCCCCTAAAGGGTTTTATCCATTTATTTAGGTTTATTTTTCAGGTGAAAATTTTCCTTTTTATGCCCATTCTTTTTTGCCCATTTTTAAGAGGGTTTGTTTTATTTTTTTTAATATTTTATTTTTATTTTGGGGTATGTGTGTATAAGGGGATTGTGCACATGAATGCAGTGCCTAAAGAAGCCAGAAGAAGGCATCAGATCCCTTGAAGCTAGAGTTAGTGGTGGTTGTGAGCCACCTGAAGGAAGTGCTGGGAACCACACTCAGATCCTCTCTTTGATCAGTATATGCTCCTAACTGATGAGCCATCTCTGCAACCCCAGATTTGTTTCTTGCTGTTGGTTCTTGAAAATTTTTAAATATAGAAACTATGCCCCTGTGGGCTGTTTGATTTACAAATACTACTATATTTTGAGTTTTCAACTTGCTTTTATTTGCTTAATAAAGTCCTTCAAAGGACTAGTGATTTGAATTTTGAAGAAGTTTAAGTGATTGATTTGTTTTCCTTTATGGGCTAGCTACATGTTCAACATCTTCTATGGTTTTTTTTCTTAACATTCGTTATAATTCTATGCTTTATTTATGTGTATCTTGAATAAGTTTTGACTCACTTTTAGTGCCTTTTAATAAGGCTTGAAACTAAATCAAAGTCTGTGTTTTCTGTGTTACTATGTATATGTTGAAAGTGTTCTTTCTCCCATTGAATTGCCCTTGTACCTTTATAAGGAGTGTGCCAGCCATCTCTATACTGCTGTTCTTCAGAGCTCCCCACTGTGTCACATCAACACCGTGTGTATCCTTCCCCGTAAGCCACATAGTCTTCTTCCCCGTAAGCCACATAGTCTTCTTCCCCGTAAGCTACATAGTCTTGGTGACTACCACTGTACAGGATCTTGAAATTAGGTAGGCTTAGTCCCCACTCCTTAGTTATTTTCTATAGTTATTTTAGGTAGTTGTATTTCTTTCTCATATACCTAAATTTGTATGTAATTTTGCTCTAAATATCTTATTAGGGTATTAACTGATATCACATTAGACCTATAAATCACTTTGGGAAAGACAGAAACACTGAAACTTTAAATTCCTGAACTGTATATGTCTCCATTGACTTCGATTTCTTAATTTTTCTTTCCTCGGTGCTGTGAACAGGGCTTATGTAGATTTACATGTAAATACTTGTGTTTTGTACTCTGTGAACTCAGTTCTTGGAACTTTACTGTAAATACATAGGGAGTTCCTGTATAACACTCCCGTTCTCTCCTAAGGATTTGATGTTCCTGCTTAGGGCACTGCCCACAACGCCCGGCACTGCCGAGTAAGTGCGGTGAGCGGACGTTCCTTCTTTGCTTCTAATCTTAGAGAAGCATGGGCCTTCATCACTAAATACAGTGTTAGCTCAAGGCTTTCGGTGCTGTTTCATACTGAAGTTATGTTTCTGTTATATGAGAGTTCATTTTGAACAGGTGTTGAATTTTGTCATCTATTCTTTTTCAATAATTGATGTGATTATGTGACTTTTTTCCTTATGTAGTGAATTATATCAATTGATTTAAGATATTTCTTGAATAAAACCCACTTGGGCAGAGTATATAATTTCATACATTGTAGAATCCTATTTGCTAATAGTTTGCTAGCGATCCATCTGTACACCTGAGGGACATTAGTCCACTGTCCTCTTCTTTCTCCTCCTCCTTTTCTTTTAGATTTTTAAAATTTTATGTGTACAGGCGTTTTGCCCACATGTGTGTATGTGTGCCCATACATGCACGGTCCCTGCAGAAGTCAGAAGAGGTATCTGATCCCCTGGTACTGGAATTATGGATGGTTACAAGCTGCCATGTGGTCTTCTACAAAAGCAGCAAGTGCTCTCAGTTGCTGGATCCCTCTCCAGCTCCTTTTCTACTTTGTTGGGACAAGGTCTTTAAAAACATCTCGATGCCTTCATCCCCTTGATGCTGGCATTACATGTATGCATAACCATACCTAGTCCTTCTTTACATTAGTCTCTTTGGTTGTGGAATTAGAATACATCGGTGATACTATCTACCACAAGGATCCAGGTAGTGTTTTCAGAACACCATAGGTAGAAAGGCATTATTCTCAAGCAGCTACAAAACATGCATCAAGACATTCATAGTCTAAGCCTTAGAGATAACCTCAACACACCTAAGAGAGTTGAAACTCTATACTGTATATTATCTGACTGCAATGAAATCAATCTAGAGATCAATAACAGAGAGATAATAGGAACCAAACATTCCATATATTCAGTCTCAACAGCACAGAACCAGAACTAGCTTTAGATAAATAAACAGTAGTTTACCTTTTAGAAGGCGTTGTGTTAAGCTGACCTTCCTTCATACTCTCCCCTCCCCCCTTCTCCCTTCTACCTCAGCCTCACCTTCTACCTCAGAGCTTACTTATTTTAAGTGGTGGTGTAATTCTCCATCAAAACTGTCTTGATTAGGTTTGTTTTAGAGGGAGTTAAATCAAAATACCAGTTCAATATCTATTTTGTGTTTGTACACGTGTAAGACTCTTTGTTGTTTCATTTTCAATTTCACTGCCTTTTTGCTTTTGTCATACTATTTCTTCTCTATTTGGGCTTGACTAACTTTATTTCTTTGGGTTTTCTCTTGTTGTTTTAGTCTTAGGATGAGAACTTAAGTCATTTTATTGAGACTTCTATCTTCTATTGCATGCAGATGACATGTGCATTTGTCTCTACACTGGTTTGACTATGTTCCAAAAATTTCAATATTATTTTTATTTTTTAAGTCCATCTATTTCTTATTCCCCTTTGGGCTTTATAAAGACTGAGGATATAGCTCAATGGTAGAATAAATTGAGTCTCCAGCAGTGAAAACAAACACAAAACCTGGACCATAGACTTCCTTTATGATCACATTTAGTTAGAATTGTGCTGTTTTTACTGATCTCTAGTTTGAGTTCATTGTAGTCAGATAATATACAGTATAGTTTCAACTCTCTTAGGTGTGTTGAGGTTATCGCTAAGGCTTAGAATATCAATGTCTTGATATATGTTTTGTAGCAACTTGAGAACAATGCCTTTCTGCCTATGGTGAGCAGAGTGTTCTGAAAACACTATCTGGATCCTCGTGGTAGATACCATTGATGTAGTCTGCACACATGTCAATCTTTCTCTAGTTGTTCATTATATTGTTGAGAGAGGAATGTAGAACTACAAACCTAAATCCAACCACAATGGTAAATTTGTTTCTTTCAATTCAATTAATTTTTGATTCCCATATTTTATAGGTCTTCTGTTTGAAGACTAATTATAAGATTGTTGTTTTCTTGGTCACTTTCATGCCCCTCTCTGTCTTTTTATTTTTTCTTCCCACTGTGTCTCACTACATAGCCCAATTTATATAGGGTTAGTGGATCTGAAAATTTTACATTTCCTGTCACCTGCATCTTTCTCTCTCCTCCCCCAGCAACTCTCTCACCGTTCTGACCCTGAGAGCTACTATAGCTCGCCTCCAGGATCTTGCTTGTGCAATGTCTTTAGCATATGTCTCTTCTGCTTTAAGCATTCCATTTCATGGCTGGATACAGCAGTATGTTTCAAGTCTCAGCATTTCAGAGGCTGAGCTGGGAGGCTCATGACTTCCAACCCTCCCTGAACTACTTAACAAGTTCCTGAACATTCTACACAGTGAGAATAGACACAAAGAAACCACACACCAAAAAAGTAACTAAATATAAAGACACCACTCCAACATTCCAACCTGTGAGTGGTCTTACTGCTCTTCCCAAAAGATCCTTTGTTATCTTTGCACTTCTGTGAGTATGTACACTGCTTGGTAATGAGTTGGCTGCTGTTTCACTGCACTTGCAGCAGAATTGCTGTCGTGGTGATAAATATTGCTGTTAAGAACATCAGCCTTTATCTGATGGGGACTTAACCTGATGGCCCAATTGATAGCTGTCTCCAGAGGAAGAGACCTGCAGCTTTGAAATACGTAGACATTTGTGCATGTTTCCTTTGATGGCATATCAAGATAGAAGAGGAGCTGCAGAGATGATGCATGGCATCCTTGCTGTGGTGGGCAAGTCCCTGCCTCCATTTCACTGCATTACTTGTGGGTCTGCTTAGCATCCCTGCATACTGGATAAAGCATAGTCACGTTAAAAGAAGCCCCACAAAAGGCAAGCATGCCTAAACCAGATGAGGAGAAAAAGAGAAGATGAAGTCAAGAGACCAAACTGTAGATAAAACAGTTTAGCCTCTGTACATCTGAACTATGGACTGAAGACTTGGAAAAGGCTCCCACTTTATCTTCTCCTTTTCCCTGTATGCCAGCTTCTCTTATTCCCCAAAGGCTCCTCCAAAGGCGAGCTCAGAATTTTAAAGTATGCCTCTCTCTTTCCATCTGTACCCATTGTTGAAGGATCGACTCCAAGGTCAAGTATTTGTTGACCTTTGAATGTTGAAAATCACAAGGTTAGATTTTCGCAAGTACACCCCTGTGCAGCTGCTGAAGGTTCCTTGTATAGTTCAAAACGACCACTCCCTTTAGAATACTTTGTTTCTCCCTCTCTCCAACTCTATAAACACATTTGTTCTTTTTAAAAATTGAGGCTTATTTTACCGTATGTTTATGAGTCAATGGTTCTCAACTTTCCTAATGCTTCAACCCTTGAATACAGTTCCTCATGTTGTCATAGCTCATGACCATAAAATCATTTTTGTTGCTGCTTCCCAACTATAATTTTGCTACTCTTATGAATCATAATGTAAATATCTGTGTTTTCTGATGGTTGTAGGCAACCCCTGAGAAAGGATCATTCAACTCCCCAATGGGGTCAAAACCCACAGGTTGAGAACTGCTGCTTTTGTACCAATTATGTGTTTGCACCATGTGGTGCTCTCAGAGGTCAGAAGAAGGTTTTGGATCCAGTGGAACTTGGGTTACAGATGGTTGTGAGCGGCTTTGTGTGTGCTAAGACTCAAACCCAGGTCCACTTCAAGAACAAGTGCTCTTAAAGCCATTTCTTCTGCCACAACACAATTTACTCTTCAGAGAAGGCCCCCAGGTTTCCCTAAAAACCCAGCTTCACTATGCAAACAATATTTGCACACGTGGGTGCCACAATTTTTCTCAAGTTCAACTTTTGTCATCTTTTTAAAAAATATCTCATAGAATTATGAGCTTATCATTTGTCTAAAAATTAAACAATTTGTACTACATATGTCTAAATTTTATAATTTCATGTATAATATAGCATACCTTAAACTTTTAGAATTACTTGTGTTGTATACATAATTCATACACTTAATTAGTATACATTATTGTGGAATATTTTGTTTCCTTTGGAGGGGGCAGTGCTGTGAATTGGTCCCAGGACTTCACTCATGCGAAACAAGTCCTATACCTCTGAGCTATACCCCCAGACCTTTCTTGTCTCTTGTAAATATATTGGAATACTCCCCATGTCTCCATATTATGACTATTCCTTTATAACGTCACTTAAAAAGTTTTCATTTTATACTTATGAAAGATATTTCGGAGTGATGTGTTTTATGTTTTGTCATAAACTTTTGTATATGTAGAAGAGAGCTTTATAGCACCCTCTTGCTTAAGAAACAGGGCACTTGCCACTGCTAAAATACTTCCGCATTGGCCTCTCCCATCACACATTCCTCCTTCTCACTCTGTAAGTCATTTCTGTCTTGAATTTTGTGTTTATCCTTTCTTTGTTTTTCTATATGTTTTCAGCAATTATGGTCTTCCAGTCATTGTTTGCTCTTGTTTATTTTTTTCTCTTTTAAATTTTATGTATATGAGTATTTTGCCTACATGTGTGTCTGTGTATCTCATGCATGCCTGGTGCCTGCAAAGGTCAGAAGAGGCCAACAGATCACCTGGAACTGGAGTTACAGACGGTTGTCAGGTGGCACGTGGGTGCTTAGAATTGAACCCCAGTCTACTGAAAGAGCAGCCAGTACTCAGAAATGATGGGGTCCTCTCTCTAGCCTCTGCTCCTGTTTTTAACTGCTCTACAAGTGGAATGCCATGCATTCGTTCTGTCTGAATTTTATTAGTCTAGGTTATATAAAATTCATTCATGCTAGCATGAGTAACTGCTGTTTGTTTTCACTGTCGAAGAACAGGGCCCTGCAGCCATACATCTCAGTTTATGAATTTTCCTGTTTGATGAGTATTTGATCTGTGTCCAGGGTCTTGTTATTACAGATTGTTTTTCTACAAACATTTTTCTGGCTGGCTCCTGATAAGTGTTCTCAGAGTTTCTCCAGGGCATGTATACATCAGAGGAAGGGGAATGGGTAACAATCCCTAGCTGAGGGGATAACAAACTTCCTTCTCGAAAGGGCAAGATGGTAAATATTTAAACTCTGTGGGCAGTGCAGTCTCCATGCAACAACTCAGATCTTCCATTTTAACGTGAAAACAGCCATAGACGATGCTGGCTCTATGTGTGTTCCAGTCAGACATTATCCAGGGCCAGGCAAATGGCAGTGTCCATAAAGCACTTGCAGCACAAGCATGAGGACCTGAGTTGGGATCCTCTGCAAACACATTAAGAGCCAGATGCTGAGCCTGGAAATCCCTGACGTCCACTGGCCAGCTGGTCTAGCTAAACAAATGTGCTTTGCTTCCCGAGAGACACACTGTCTCAAAAAATAAGGTGGAGGAAGATAGAGGAAGACACCTGACTTCAGGTTTTGGCCTACACACACACACACATGCACACATATTTGCACACTTACACAAACACATGCAGACAAATTGGAATCACTTTAACCAAAAATCCAGGTGCTCTCTGTTAGGTCTTAAACTTGGAACAAATTTGCTGGGGTGCTTCTTTAATAAAGCAAAGTGGACTGGGCTGCCAGGTTTTCTCAGCATCCCTTGGTCCCTTCCTGTTACAGGGTATGGCTGGCATATCCCTGCCCCTACCCTAAACGTCTCCAGCCCACACCTAGGCTGCCTTTTCCTGTATTGTCCAGCCATTTTGGGTACCTGGCCTTTTTTTTTTTTCCTACACTTTACCCTCCTGACCTGTTGGTCTCCTGGTCTCCTGGCCCTATCCTCCTCTACACCACCTCTCATGGCTCAGCTGAAGGTCATGTCCACTCTGGACTCACCCAGATGTCCCTGCCTCTGGCTATGCTCTCCCTCATAGCTACAATAAACCTTCACCACCACCATACCTAGAAACAGTCATGTCCTTCATTCATTCTGCAAGATTTGGTCATCTAAACATGCATGCCCTGTCAATCCTAATTTAGATGAAACCTTCTTAACTTTTATCAACTTTTTCTGCTTTTTGCCCAAGAAATTCTTTTTTCTTTACTGCAGTCTATTCACTTTGTATCCCAGCTGTAGCTCCCTCCCTAAACCCCTCCCAATCTTACCCTCCCTCTTCTCCTACCATGCCTCTTCCCTAGCCTATCAGCTCTCATCAGGACTGGCTGCATTGTCTTCCTCTGTGGCCTGGTGAGGCACCCCACCCTCCCCCTTAGAAGGAGGTGATCAAAAAGCCACCGTCAGAGACAGTCCCTGTTCCCCTTACTAGAAATCCCACTTGGACACAGAACTGCCATGGGATACGTCTGTGCAGGGGTTCTAGGTTATCTCCATGCATGGTCCTTGGTTGGAGTATCAGTCTCAGAAAAACCCCTGGGCCCAGATATTTTGGTTCTGTTGTTCTCCCAGCAGAGCTGGCCCTGCTGGCGAAGGCGTGGGTGAACCTGGCCCTGAGAGCTTGAGAGCAAAGGCACGGGCGTGGCTGTCACATCTGTAAATTCACAGCAGCTGTGGTTATCTGCACACGCTCAAGCCATTCCATCTTAAACCGTAGGTGGGGCAAATGACCTCCAGGTCCCACTCCTTGTTGAGGAGCTATTCACAGCTGTTAGCTGCTTGGAGAGGGGGAACTATTATTTTTGGAGGATGTGTTCACTGGCAGGTTTTTCCATGCTCCAATGGCTGGTCCCACACCCATGCAGATGTGGGCAGCAGAAAGTAAACTTACTAGATTTTTTTTTTAAAGATAAAGTTGAGAGGGTCACCTATTGAGGAAGCTGGAGGAGAAAATAGGGAATAGATGTCATATTATGTACTAGTAGGAAATCTCAAGAGAAGAGAAAACTTAAAACATTATCTTAAAAAGTTCTTTGTAGCCCCCACCCAGCACCACACAGCTAGGTGAGCAGAGCAACCGTGGGATGAACCCCACTCCATGCCATGTGACCCAAGCAGGCAGAGCATGCCTGAGACAACCCTCAACCAGAACCATGTAGCACAGGCAGGGCACAGAGCTCTTGAGATGATCCCAGATGCCCAGAGGCCTTGGGCACCACTAAGATGAACAAGTAAGTGGGGCAGAGATGGAAGAGAAAGAAAAGCAGAATGTATGCAGCTCTACATCATCAAGGTCTGTTACCACCAAAGGCCAAGTGGACATCTCTGGTCTGGGCTCCTGCCTGGGGCCATGCTGATGTCTGAGGGCTATGCAGAGCTGGTCCTACCACATCTGTGAACTGCAGGAGTGGGTGAAGGGGACATCCTGCAGATCCAAAGCTGCAGGATCTCCATAACACAGGGCAACAATGGGGTACCTGAGCGTAGTCCCAGTGAAGATCCAGTATTGATAGTGTAACAGAGGCCTGAGGCCTCAAACCAGACCAACGACTCACCGCAATGAACATTTGCAAGTAAGGATGTGTGGACAAAAGGATATAGTTTTGAGACACTACCACTTCCACAATGAGATGTTTTTTGTTTGTTTGGGGTTCTGGCTTTTAATTTTCATTTTTTATTTTCTTTGAGGGAGAGGTTGCAAGGGTGGAGGGTGGATACTAAGAAATTGGGAGATTAGTATGATCACATCAGCATGATGTGAAATTCACAAAGAATAAAAAGCTATTTGGAATACATTTAATTTTATTGTTTATTAGAGAGTAAAGCAAATCTGCATATCAGATTTGTGAATGTTATTTATTTTTACATAGAAATTTTAAATATTGGGCCTGGAGAGATGGCACAGTAGTTAAGTGTGCCCTGCATCTGCAGAGGACCTATGTCTGGACCCCAGCATTCATGGTGGGTAGCCCCCAGCTGCCTGAAGTTCTGTGAGGATCTATCCTCCAGCTTCCAAGCACACCTGCACACATGTGCAGCCCCAGGTGTAGACACACACGATTTAAAATCATAAAAACAAATCTCTAAAAAGTCAAATCTTGACCGAATATTTGATAGTGAAAGATAGAACATCTTCAACATCCTTCTGACTCAAACTGTACTTTGATTTTATAATGATCATTGGTCCCGGTCTCAAGCCCAAATGCATTGGCAATTTTTTTCTTTATAAAACCCAAATAGCAACTCAAATAGCACTTTTCAAAATCAAGCCTGCTCACACAACTCAGCGATGTTTATGTGGTGAAGAATAGGGGTAGAAAATGATTGAAGGTCTTTGTTTTCTTTAACTAAATCCTTTTTTTTAAAAGAGCAGAAACGATGTCATAAAAACACTGCATTTCCTAACTTACAGTGGCCTTTAAGTGGTTTGAGATACCTTTCACTGGTGTTGCATGCTATAATAGGGGTACATTGAGGAGTGTGTGCGTGTGTTGTGTTTGATAGCAGATATACTGAGGAGTGTGTGTGTGTTGTGTGTTCAAGGCCAAGAGTGCGTTGTTGCCAAAGTTAACTCAAGTTTATTAATTTTGATTCTGAATTTTTTTAGTTTCTATAAATTCAGAAAGCTGTTGCTGGTTTTGGTTTTTTTGTTGTTGTTGTTGTTTGTTTGTTTTGCCATTAGGATTTGCATCCACAGTTTAAGAAGCTTTGGTTTAGAGCATGGACTTCCCTATGCCAACTGCATGGTAAAGCCACTGCCCCATCTTGCCTTGTCTTCCCTCAAATACGGAGTAGACTGAAAGCTCCCATTCGTGAATGACCGTTTGGGAAGGAGGGGGAAATGGGTACACAGTTCCCCCAGGGGCCTGTGACCTCCACTTGGGGAACCAAAGTGAGACACAGAAGGGGCTAAATGCTCTTGTTTCTGCATTGGCTTCTCTGGACCTGCTGTGGGAAGCTTTACCTCACTGGAGCAGTTTATGTCACAGAAGCCACTGTGAAGTCACTGCCAGGGTGTGTGACACCGATCCGCAAACAGAAGACAGAATTCTTTTGGAGTTATATGACTTTTATTATTGAAACTGCCGCTATGGAAGCTGGAATTGGCTCACTGGCCGCTCCCCTGAGCCCTGGTCTCTGCTGCTGCTGCTGCTGCTTTCCGCTCTGGATCTTATCTAAATGGATTTGGCTTCAAAGATGATCCTCTCCATTGTCTCAGAGGTCACAGTACCACTGTACTCCGAGTCCTTCACTTTCTCCATCGTCGCCTCTATGTTGTGCTTCTCCACCGTCTTGGTCACAATGTCTACCCCTCCTCTTTCATGTGAGATGGCTCTTGATTTCGGAGTAGGCTTTACTATGAAGCTCCTCAAAAAAGAGCCAATTTTACTGGATTTCTTACCCACAGACCCCGAGCTAGCGGATCGGCTCTTCCTGGGTTTGTGAGCAGTCCTGGACTCACTTTTGTGAGAGGAGCCGTGTCTTTTGCTCCGTTTGCTGCTGTGGCCTTTTCCTTTTTTGTCCTCTCTTGCTTTCCTATGGCCAGACGCAGACCGGTAGGAAGATGTTTTCCGGGTCTTCTCCTTGCCTGAACTGCGATGACTTGACCCTGACTTGCGGTGATGGGAACTCTTCTTGCTTGCCTTTCTGTCTTTCTTGTCTCGCCTTTCTCTTTTTTCCTTCTGTACCTCAGAGCTAGAGTGGGAAACCTTCTGGCTTCCGTCCCTTTCACACATGTAGCCTTCACTCTGCAAGGTTGACACGAGAGGAGCTTCAGGCTTATCGGCAGCAGCGCCCTTGGTGGTCAAGGCGCCTGCAAACACCACACTCAGGCTGCTCTCTGGGGAGCCACTGGCAGCAGCCCCTGCAGAAGTCGACTCTGAGGAAGAGCTGATAGCTCCTGTCAGCACCACGTCTACCCCTTCTGAGGAGATGTTTGCAGCAGCTGCCAGGACTTTGCTGGACCCACTTCCTCCCGGATCGTTGGTGGCTGTTCCCGCCAGGCCTGTGGCTACCTGGCCTGAACCTGGAGACTTGGTTGTTGCCATGCTTACAGAACCTGAGGTGGGGCTTGTAGCTGTCCCCACTCTTGCCACACCTGCTGAGGAGCCTGTTGTTACAGCTGCAGTCACAGTGCCATCTGCTGTCCTTGCTGACCCTGCTTTGGCAGCTCCTCGAGTGTCAATGGCTGCGGAAGCTGTAGTAGCCGGTTGTGTTCCCTCCCCTCCTGCAAATGCTGCAGAAGTGGCTCCTGACACATCCCGGAGCTTCTGATGCCTAAAATCCTGGTCTCCTTCTCCGTGGATGTCTGAACCCTGTGCCAAGGGGAGGAGAAACAGTGAGATAGAGGTGACAGAGGACAAAATGCTCCTTTCCTCTCATTCTGGAGCTCAGAAACCCAGGGGCATCTTATTAAAACCACGTCTGAATTCCCACTACCAGATCCCGTCCACTGCACGAAGTCAATGGCCATTTAGTTGCACCTGAGCAATTCTAGGGTGAAAGGGATTGTACAATGTACAGTATTGTACAATGCATTTTCCATATTTGTGTTTGTCTTTGAAGGACATGTCTAAAAATGGATTTGTTGGGTCAGTGCATACACTTGACATATTGATGGCCTTGAAACCAGTTGTGCGTGTTCATACATGGGGATTGTGCTTATTAAACACACACACACACACACACAGTACAGGGAGATAGATACTGGCTCAAGAGAAGGAAGTTAAAAGTTTTCTACACTAAATATCTGATCTCAGAAATAGGTTAATGGCTACTGGGGCAGGCTACTGGGGAGCAGGAATGTAGAGAATATGGTTAGTAGATACAATTAGATAAGATGAAAAACATTTTATGTCCTGTATTCTAGAAGGATAGCTATTATGACAATCCTTAATCTTATTTATCTAAATATAGATAAGTAGAGAAGATTTTACATATTCCCAGCACAAGGAAATATCAGGGTGAGAGACATAACCAATCACCCACATTTGATCACTACCTATTAGATACCTGTATCAATATGTCACACTGTACCCTATTAACATGTATAAATAATATACATTAATCAAAACTTAAAATGTATTTTGGTCAGGTGTGGTGGCACCTGCCAACAATCTAAACACTTGAGAGGCAGAGGCAGGACAATGGCCAATCCCAGGCCAGGAGATCTTGCATGTAGATCTTGCATCTAAAGGAAGAAAGTATATATAATACAGTCCCTTTGTCTAACATGTAATATTCCATAACAAATGAGGCTGAGTTGCTGTGTAAAGAGTTTAAGGCTGAAACATCAGGAAGTAGTAAGGTCACATACAGTCTTTGGATGTGAGGCCAGAGTAATTGATTCTTTGGCTCTCTGACAAACATTAAGCCTTATGAGATATTTTGGAGTAGTTCACCCACCAGGAGTGACAGCCAAGACCCCAGTGGTGACATAGTACCCTTTCAAATGTAACACATTTCCCAGGTGTGCCCAAGGAAGCACCTGCATCTCTGTGGGGCCTTCTCTGAGATGTTCCCCCAAAGCTTCCCACCCTGTTGGAGTCTTGAGAAACTTACCAGTATGCTTTTGGTGTCCTCCGGGGTACATGATGTGTCACCAGTGTGAAGCACTGGGCCACTGCTGCAACTGTCTGTCGGTGGCCTCAGGAGATAGACAAGCTTCTCCCAGTAGCAAAAGAGGTCTTCTCGCGCGTCAGAAGATGGACACAGCTGCAGGTAAAATGTCCGGCCTGTGGCGAGCTTCAGGCGCAGCTGCTGTTTCTCACGGTCGTGAACGGAGATCTTGACAAACTTCAAAGGAAGCAGCCTGGTGAGCTCCAAAGTCTTCGAAGGCTTGCGACCTCTCCCCTTGATGAACCGGGCCCGTCTGGCGTGTTCCTCACAGACTTTAGCTGGTCGGGCCAGCAGCATGACGTCGGGTAGTGGGAGGACAGGGCTGGTGGATGCGATGCACACAGTCACCATTCGGACGCGGTTGTGAACATCAATCACCTCTCCTTTTTTGCTAATCTGGATAAAGTCGCTCTCAAACATCGGTGCGTACTTGAAAATATCATACTCTCCTCCCTTGTACAGCTGTCGTTGTAGGTTTCCCATGGAGGTGTTGAACACGCCCATGGACCGGTAGCTGTGGGCAGTGTAGTAAGGTAACAAACATTCGCTGCTCATGGTTCTCTTAACTATAGGCATCTCTGCCAGCCACAAATCGAGTCCCCAAGAGAGGGAGGGAGCGAAGGCAATTGCCCATCTCCCAGCAAGATTTCTGCCCACAGCTCCTCACACCTCCGCAGTTACCTTCTGCAGTCCTTTGTGACCTGGCACCAGCACATACCCCTTTGTCCTGGCCTCCAAGCAGGCACCCCCTCAAAGCCAGGTCGACAGCCTCCTCCTCTGCCAGTCACACTACCACCTTTACAGAGAACAGGCGGAACCCTTCCAGAGTGTAGGTGTGGGTGTGCTGGACATTTTAAAATCAGACTGTTGGAATGCTTGAGTTATAAGCTGTTCCAGGCTTGTCGGCATCTAGGCTGCATACCTATCTCCATTTCTGTTGTTAGTCTATTACAGATACTCTTCCAAGGAGTATCTTCCTGCAAAAACATTTTTGCTTCACCTGATATAATCCTAGTGGTGGCATGTGTTTTGTTAGTGGCAGGACCTCGTCTGGATTCTCCTTCACCAAAGCCTCAGTGGGTAACAGCAGCATCTGGGCAGGGTCTGCATTGTTGTTGAAGGGTTGGTCACCAGCAGCTCAGTTTTAGCAATACAGCTAGGATCTCTGCAGCTTCCTTGACCATTTTCCCATCTGGAGAAAGTTTTTCAAAGCCGTAAGTTATAGCAGGAAACTTGGGCTGCAAGATTATCTTGCTTGGGGTTAGAGTTCAGGGATGGAGTCTAAGCCAGTCTTGTAACTGCTGTCAGAACTTTAATCCACGTCAGGCTGTGGACCTGTCTGACTCAAGCTGTCCACACACAGAGCGGCTTGGTTGTCAGCAGTGTATGGGGTCGGGTGTTACTGGGAACTGCAGGAATTCAGAGGTGCTTGAATCACTGTAGGATTTCCTGCACTGGTGTGCTTGCTGCTTCACTCTGATGCCTACCTCATAAACCACTGATGTTTGGGTTCTTAGAATAGTTTTTCACAGAAATTGTAGCAAACATACCTTTCTGGAGTTGTTTTCTTTTTCTTCTTCTTCTTTACTTAGCAGAAGGTGATGAGGCTAAAATCCCCCTCCTCCAGTTAGAAAAGTAATTCCAAAATAAACCCACAACCGCCCACCCACCCTACCCCCACCTCACCTCTCAGGCCCAGTGATTACTGTGTAGAGATCTTGAAATTAACTCCAGCCACAGAATACGTTCTCCTCTGGCCTTGTGTCCACCTCAGTGTTGAGTGCTCCATAGATTTTCAGTGAATATGGACCTGTGTCCTCCAAGAAGGCTCACTCTTCCATGCATTTATACAACAACAAAAAAATTAATCAAGTATTTTGTTCATCACCAATAAGGGAAGGAAATTGAAAAAATAAACTTGTTTACCACAGAAGAACTAAAATATTTTTTCTACAGATATACTTTTCCCATAAAAGCAGCAAAGTGACTTGTAAGGCGATAATGATTAAAAATCTGTAATAATAGATTTTATTGACTAAGAAATAAGACATTGGTTTCTTCCTCCCTCGTTACTCGCTTTCTCTCACTTGGCCCTGTCTCCATAGAATGCACATTATATATTCTGCTACTACCTATTATAAAATATATGTTCTTTTCATAAGTCCATCACAGGTATATGACAAAAATGAGAGACTTGTCTTGCATGTATGAAACTGAGTTGGATCTCTAGCCCTGAACATTTTTATTGTTGTTTTTTTTAATCGAGACAGGGCTGGTCAGATAACTTGATAAAGGCTTCTGTTGCTGAACCTGGTGACCTGAGTTTGATTCCAGGAATCCACATGCTAGAAGGAGAGAACCAACTTGCAGAAGTTACCCTCTGACCTCCACACATCCATCATGATATCCATACACACATACACACACACACGCAAGTAATAAATGTAAAGAATTTAAAACTGAGGTGCATCATGGTCATTACTGAGAACTTAACTGTAAGCTAGGCATGGTCCTAAATCACTCTATGTTAAGAATAGATTTTTCTTCAGAACATCCCTATAAAATGTAGGTCTGTCTATCATCTTTATTGTGCAGGCAGGGATGGGGGGAATCAAGGCTCAGAGAAGTTAGGCAACTTAAGGTCACAAGAGGATGAGAAAAATGAAAGTTCCTAAACACATAATGGTTAAAATTATACTAGGTTGGGTTTCACTAGTAGACGGTAAATGTATAACTACTATGCAGCATGAATTTACCTAATTTAACATCATTAGCAGCACACCCTGTAGAACTCTGTTCTGAGGAAACAGCAATGGATGAAACAGATAAATGCCCTCAGTCTTGTGGAGCTTGGTGGAGACTGTAAGCAAGTGTGTGATCCCCTGTGTCCAACACTGATAAGAACTGTGGAGAAAGATAAGTAGGCCTGTGGGACCGGAGTGCTACCAGGGAGAGCAGGAGCAGGGGGTTAAAGGAAGCTCAGCAGGAACTGGGTTTGTGTTTTTATGGGATTCCTGAGCAGATATGTGTGTCTCAGCATCTATGTGCATTCCTTGTGCTTTTTCTTTGGCTCTTGTTTGGTTGTTTTGTCATATTCTGACTTGCTTGTTTTTATTTATCTTATTTTATCATTATTTAGAAGCCTGTTTGTTTTCTAATGAGAGACAGAAAGGGGTGGATCTGGATAGGAGGAGAGGTTAGAGGAAATAAGAAGAAATGGGGGATGGGAAATCATAATTAGAATTTATTGTATGAAAAATTATTTTCAATAAAAGGGAAAGGAGAAGAAGGAGGAGGAGGAAAAGAGGAAGAGGAAGAAGAAGAAAAACAACAGTAAGAACAAGAAGAACCTAAAGAAAGAAGGAAGAGGAGGAGGTGTGACTTTTGAGCAAAAGCATAAAAAGCGTCAAGGGAAATTCAGGCAGGAGTCAAGCTTGAGGAAGAGCTTCTTGGAGTCAGAGCAAGAAACCATAGCCATGGAACAGAATGTGCTTGGCATATTTAAGGAAACCCCAAGGAGGCTGGGGCTAGCAATGGAGAGAAGACAGGGAAGAGAGGTTGGAACTGAGGCCAAGAAGCAGATAGTCAAAGGACAGACAGGCTGCTAGGAGGGATTGTCAGCAGCTGCTGCAGCCTAAGCACTCAGATAAAGCTGAGACACTGACTGCCACAGAAGACTTTCATGTTGAGCCATAGTGAAGGAAAGGTAGTGGGTTTGTTAGTTAGGGAGTCACATAGGGAAAGGACAGTACACAATCCATGATGCAGGTCCAGGCTTTTCAAGATAGAGCTGTGCTTAGGTGTTCATTGAAGGCGTCATGTCTAGGATCTTATAGCTTTCCAAACTCAATTCCCAAAGCATGTAATTAGAAAAGTTAGCAATTAGGCAAAGCTTAATACTTAAGTAAAGCAGAGTAAAGCTTAATGTTTAAAATTTTTTAAATACATGAGCTGGTACATGTCTTTAAAAATAACTATTTCTGTGCCCATTTATGACATGTTGAGGTCAGAGGACAACTTACAGGAGTCAGTTCTCCTCCTTTATCCTGTGTAATCAAACTCAGATCGTCGAACTTGGCAGCAAGTGCTTTTACCTATTGAGCCATCTCTCTGGCTCCAGTTTATTAATTTTTTTTATCTTTAAAGGGAAATTGTAAGGTGGTTTTATGAAGCACATCATTTAGATTTAGGGATTAGGGGGGAGTGCTAACATGACAAACTCAAGGTTACAAATATTCTGGCATTAAGTGTGACTTGTTTTTGCTTGGTTTGGGGTTTTTTTGTTTTTTTTTGAGACAGGGTTTCTCTTCATAGCCTTGACTGTCCTGGACTCACTTTGCAGACCAAGCTTACAGAGATCTGCCTGCCTCTACCTCCCAGAGTGCTGGGATTATAGGTTTGCACCACCAGGCCCGGCTTAATTTACTGATGTTAAAAGCTGTGTGAAAATGTACTCTTTCCTCCCAGAATGGAAAAATCAGACAGATTGCCCAGCATTTGAGGCACATCTGCTGATTGCCCACTCTCTTGTGCCCATTATGCCAAGAGTATGCAGGTTGTAAAAACACTTTTCAGAAAGTATAAATCATGACTCTTATGCAAGCAGAGGAATTGGTGTAAGTCACTAATGGAACGTTCAGGATGTTGAAGCTGGTTCGGGTGAGATTTAGGAAAAGACACCGCCATTAAAGAAGAGAATTTCGGGGTGAAGTTGCCAGGTTAGAAAGAAAACGAGTTCATTGTCTCCACTGCACTGAAACTGTGAGCCTTGGGGTTGCCACTTCTGCTGAGCAGAAATCATTTTGTGTCTCCTGAGTGAAGTTCTACAGGTTATTAAGGAACTTCACAGAACTGAAACTTTAATCAGTATGGCCTTCACGGAAGTGTGGTGGTTGTACAATGTCATGAATGTGCCAAAAACAATTGAATTGTGGATTTTCACTGGCTCAATTTTTTGTCGTGTGAGACATATCCTACTAAAGTATTAAAAAAAATTACAGCTGCTCGTGTATGTCTTATCTTAGGTAAGCAACTTATATGAGCAGGCCCTAAACTTAGTGTCTCCCCCAGCCACACCCGTGTGTGAGTGTGTGTGTGCACACATATGCAATGTGTGTGTGCAGTATGTGTATTCATGTAAGTAAATGGGGGAACATACTTGCCGTGACATGCATGTGGAGTCAAAGGACAATCGAGGTCCCCAAGCTTACACAACAAGCACCTTTACCTACTGAGCCATCTCACTGGCCCCCAATGTCATTCTTGGTGGGGGGAGGTTAACTAATCATTTTTTTCCTCTTTATTTATTTATTATAATATATTCACTTTGTATCCCAGCTGTAGCCCCCTTCCTCACCTCCTCCCAATCTTACCCTCCCTCTCTCTTCTCCCCCTGCCCCTCCCTTAGACCATTGATAGGGGAGATCCTCCTCCCCTTCCATCTGACTTTAGCCTATCAGGTCTCATCAGGACTGGCTGCATTACCCAATGTTATTCTAAAAAAAATTATAATTGAATGAATGCTTAATTCTTAAATAATCATTTCATTACCATTATATTTATCCATTCTATGAAATAATTGAAACTCTTGAGTAGGACTGTTAAACAAAGCTTTACTAAGACGCAGTAAGTACACATTGTCTGCTCTACACGTTTTTAATGTACTTTATCTTTAGAAGGAACATTGTGGCACATGAATAAGCTCTGATCTCAGAGAGTCTATAAGCTGCAGAACACTCATAAAAGACACAGGAAAAACAGAGAGACAAATAGATAAAGGATAATAGTGGATGAGTAGAAGAGAAGGTACATCTAATATTTATCATTGTGTTTAAAATCAACAATAACTTTTTGTAAGAAAAACTACCATCAGAACTGATTCTAAAATTACTTGTCTACACATTTGAAATTGGGCTAAGGTCCAAGTGAGGTGAAGCAAGAGACTACAAAGCCATATGTAACATATTGAGTATAGACGTGCATGGTTTACGGACAACTGGAGCCTGAACATTTGGTGTGAAAAGAGGTTACAAGTGAATAGAGCTTGTTCCCGTTATTGCTTTGAACAGCTGGACAGAAGGGCAGCTAAATATAGCCTTTTTCAGTGAGTCTGCAGCCCGGGGAGGTAGTGATGTTAGCTATGCAGGATGCGAGGGTGGGGAGATTTCCATACTATACACAATACCACAATACGTACCTACTGGGTAAATCCCCAGGCCTAAAATATAATCCACAGTGCTTTCATGTTGGGTGCTACAAGGCGGGTAGCATGGGATGAGCCCCACTTGGCCTCGGGCACTAGGACTTGAGGAAGCCAACTTGGTTTCTACTTTGCCTTCTTGCTGTCTGGAAAGACCACAGGCACCTAAACCTTCCCCTGAGGGTCGGCATGCAAATAAGCTCGCTCCTGCCTTGGGGCTGAGAGAGGCTAGTATGTAAGACCTCGGGTAACTGATCAAAAGAGTTGTATTGCTCAATATTATGCTCCAAGTGTCTCCACCACCTCCTCCTCCTCCTCTGCTTCTGTCCTGTTCAGCTGTACTCAGCTGTTCTCTCAAACAAAATTCTTCCCTGGCCATCTGAGTCTTAGGACTTGTCCCCTAATTTCTTACTTTGCTCTATTCATGCAGTGTGAGATATTCCACCTCAAGTCATGTTTATTTGGTGTTAACGCTGAAGAAGACTGCAGTTGAACACACACACACTTGCACATGCATAATCACATTAGAGATAAAACAAGCTACCAAAAGATAGAGATATGACCAATTCAGGATCTGGTATAAAAATGACAATTGCGAGTAAATAATTTAACTCTGAAAAAAAAAAACAACAATAAAGTACAGACAGTAGCATTATCTCTGAAAAGTGCGGCTAGAAAAGATTTTAAATTTTATTTACTGACTTGATTTTTCTATGAAAAATATGAAACACTTTTTTAATTAGATTAGATTTTGTTTTTTATCTTTACTTTTATTTGTGTAGCTGTTTTGCCCACCTGTGTGTCTGAGCACTGTGTGATGCAATGCCCTGAGACACCAATAAAGGACACTGAATGCCCAGGGACTGTGGTTACAGACTGTTGTGAGCCAGCATGTAGGTACTGGGGAATTGAACCTGGGTTCTCTGGAAAAGCAGCTATTTCTCTTCATAGATAAGGCAACTCTCCAGTCCCAATTAGATGTGTATGGTAGGCACACCTTAATCCCAGCATCTGGGAGGCAGAAGCTGGAGCATTTCTGTGAGTGTGAATCCAGCCTGGTCTACATAGCAAGTTCCAGAACAGCCAGGACTACATACTGAGTCCCTGTCTCAAAAATAAAATAAAATAAAATAATTTGTAATTTAAAAAAATAGCTCTAAGCTGGCCATTTCAATTATCACTGACAATAACTTCTCCTCACCCTTCTAAACCTCCTCCTCTTCCTCCCTTTCCACTACCCCCTTTTCCCTTCCCCATTTCTTCTCTTCCTTTTGCTCCTCCTCCCCTTCTCCTTATGCGTACGTGTGTATACCTGTGTGAAAGTATACTATATGTGTGTGAATGCCCATGGAGGCAGGAAGAGGGTATTGGATCCCTGGAGTTAGAGTTACAAATGGTTGTGAGCTTCCTCATGTATGTGCTGGGAACCGAAGTCAGGTCTTCTGAAAGAGCAGCAAGCACTCTTAATCACTGAACTCTCTCCAGCCCCTATCACTGACTTCCAATCAAACTGAAGATTTCTGATAAAGGATAATTTATTCTTTTATTTTAAATTAGAAATGTAAATCCTTTAACGTTTTTGTTTTATGTAAGTTAAAAAGTTATCTCTACCATTCTGGTTCCATTTGTAAGAAGTGTGATATATAGACTTTCTGATGCTGATGTGTGTGTGAGTTTGTGAGTATGTGTCTGTGTGTTCTCCTTTCTCAACAGGCAGCACTCTTGTGGTCCTTAGAGAATCACCCCCTCCCCACCCTCAACCCATACAGCTGGAGAGAGTTGATTCCTGCCCTACCTCAAATCCAGGGAGACCTAGAACTTCACAACCAAATCCCGTGGCCTTGCCCATATTGACTATGGTCTATATAAGCACCCTCCCCAAGCTAAGCAAGTGACTGAGGAGGCTAGTGTTACCAAACCAACTGGATAGGGTCCTTTGGCTCTACCCAGATAAAAATCACAGATCCTCACGGAGAAGCACTTCAAGCTCAAGTGTTCAGCAGCCCTTGTACCCCTTAGCATTTGACAGCAGCAAGCAGGTGGGAGCAGCAGCAGGTGGTACCCTGCAGTGTTAACAGCTCCCACACAGGCCTCTGGTAGCAGGACCCTCAGCTCCACAGGTGTTAAAGCTCTTGTCTATGCCTCCGAAGTCAGCATTCCTCAGCTCTTAGGAGGGACCGATATTACAGTTTCCAGGCCTGGTGTATTTGAGACACTGGACCTAAAGGTTTGAGAGCTCTCCGGATTTCTTCCAGTAGCCGGGGCCTGCAGTCTCTCTTCTCTGGCCCTCTGCCTTTCATCCGCCTCAGCTCTCTGCCCTGTTGGTAATTCTTCCATCCCACTTACTCCTGCCCAGGAAGGCCTTTCAAAATGTTCAGCCTCCACTGGTCAAGGTTGCCACCTTCTGGGGGATGACAACTGCTGCTGTCCCCTCAGTCTTGTCGTTCTGTCCCTTCTTCCGCCGCCAGGCTCATCAGTGGTGCAGCTCAGCAGGGGGCCACTCTGATGGCCCAAGGGCTCTTGCCCCACAGCAGTCTCCACCATTGCCACCCCACCGTCTGTGGCTCCTCACCCCCCCATAACTAGCTCAGCTCAATGCACACCTCTAGAAAAGAAAAGACCGCCACAGAGAAACCACTGTGGGGCCTAGTATCGCAGCAAGGAAAGCAGCCCAGGGTGGGGGGGGGGTATTTACCATCCTGCTCTCCAAGTGAGGTTAGGAGCTTACTTACAAAGATCAAGATGGGTGTTTGCTCCACTCACAGCAGATTTCCCCGTGCAAGTGAAGGCTTGCATTTGCAATAATCACAGCTGCAGCACTAGGCCACTATGGTCAGCGCTTTCCCTCCCTGGCCTAGGTAGAAAAGGTCAAGAACCATCCAGCATTGACCACAGCTTGTGATATAGCAAAAAGGACCACGGTACAAACTGAACAGCCCTGGCTAGAGCTACCCCTCCAAGAACCGGAGCAAGCAGCTCTGACTGCTGTGTGGTTTCCTCATGGCATCTGCACAGTTTCAGAACAGCTGGTGCTGGCATAAGGGTAGACCAGGTGGCTGTTTAACTAACAGTCTTTTTGGCTGAGAGCAACAGGTGCAAATTAAGAAGTTAAGTTGCTCTATAGTCCCACGAAAATGAATGTAGAAGTGCTCACAAGGAGAGCTCCAGGGGCATACGATTAACTCTAGCAGCGATGTTAAAGGGTGCGCTGCAACAATGCTTTGTCCCTCCTCAGTGTCCACGCGAGGAAGGTCTCCTCGTTTGTCTCACTGGAACTCATTTCTTCTTCTTTAAATAAAAATGAGCTTTCCGACTTAATACGTACGAAGTAATGGTCTCCACCGTGGCATTTTCATACCTACCACGTTCTTGTTCATCCTGTCCCATCCGCCCGCACTCCTCTTGCTTCCTGATGGTCCCTTTTCCCTTCCTCACCAATGTCCCCCTTCTGTCCTCATCTCCAATGTCCCCCTTCTGTCCTCATGTCCTCATTACCCTCCGCCTTCTAAACCTCTTCTTTTCTCTCATGGTTCCTCTCCTAGTTTTGTGACCTGCACTCCTCATGCATCCCTACATACACACTTACACTCAGGATCCACTTAGAGAAAAACATGTGGCATTTGTCTTTCTGAGTTTGATTCATTTTTTTAACATACTGATTTCCGGTGCCGTCAATTTTCCCATCATTGACATTTTTCTCTGTTACTAAATAAAATCCCATTGGGTATATATTATATACACTTTTCTATATCTGTTCATATGTTAGTGGACATATAGGCTTTTTCCATTTTGTCTCTCTGACATGCTTCCTGGAAGTATTAGGAAAAAATCCAGTTCCCATGATAAAATGTTACTCTTGGCAGCCATTCTTGTGCCATGGAAGGCAGCTCTTATAAGCAGGAGCCAGCATAGAACCAAGGAATGGAAAGAAAAATTTCAGACATCCTTGCGGATGTATCTGGATTCCACAGAATTAAGTTGTTTTATTTTATTTTGTCCCTCCCACCCCCTGCCCTGTATGGGTGTGCTGAAAGACATTAAGTGAGGCCTTCTGGATTCATCTGCGGCTCCAAAGAATCATAAAAAAGTATAATTAAAGGTGAGAAATATTTCTGTGTTCCAAAGTAGGGGTGCTGTCTCATCCACTGAGACACAGGAAGAGGCAAAACCCGTTCTGCTGGTAAATGTCCACCCCTCCCCCAGCCTTCAGAAACCAAGGCTTAAAAGAATCAGGGGACTGAGTTCTTGAATGCTTGTATTCCCCAGAAGCCAGGTAACAGGACTTTAAAGGTTAACTCATTGGGCTTTGGGAATATAAAACTTGTGTCTGAATCCTAGTAAGACAATAACAAAAGCTTGTGGGCAGCTGTTTATTTGTAATAAGAGAGAAGAGGGCGTCCTTGGGACATGTGGCATATCTGTGATGGCAGGGGTGTTAGAGTCATGGGCAAAGACATAAAAGTCAGAGAACAACAGGGAGTGGGACCAATGGGCTCCCAAAGGGCCCTTCGGCTGGAACATCTTGAAAACAACAAAACTTGGGACTACAGTCTTCCGAAAAGAAAGAAACATCGTGTGTCTACATCACATCCCAAGGGTGCCAAGCCCAGGATTACCAACATCATCCTATTGAATTCCATGCCCTTGCTTCTCTTTTCTTTTTCCCTCCAGCCTGAGCCTGAAAGGGCTGCAGCAGAATTCCAGCTGGTACCTCAGGGGTGGAGGTAGACCGCATGCTTCCTATGCCAAAGGAAGCCCAGCTGATATTGAGGAAAAGCAGTGCATGGGATATGTGCTCAGAGTTCCTTTTTGTTGCCATTTATTTCAGTGAGTGTGAGTATGCATGTGTACGTGAGTGCACGCATGTGTGCATGTATGAGGCAGGCAGTGTTTGTGTGGATATGTGAATGTCCATGGTGTCCATGGAGCCCAGAAAAGGGTGCCTGATGTCTCAGTGTTGGAGTTGTGAGCCACCCATCCTGGATCTTAGAAATCAGACTTGGTCTTCTTGGTCCAAAAGTAGTCCATGCCCTTAACTGCCGAGCCATTTCTCCAGCCCAATTTCTCCCACCTTGGTTCCATTGCATTATAATACAGCAGATCTCAGACATCTGATCATTTTATCAATAACTTAGTGCAAACCTGTAAAAACGCACAAGAATAGTGTCACTAGCGTGCCTTAAAATCCAATAAGAGTGTCTCGGTTTTATCACATACCCAGCCAGTGTTTAAATTCCCCTAAAAGGCTCATTCCTTTCTATAGTTGATTTGTTTGGTTCTGAATCCAAAGCCCTCCCATATTGGAAACATCTACAGGTTCGCACACACTTTATTTGTTGGGAACCATGGGACATTTGTCCTTGGCATTTGGTGTATTCTCGACTTTGCCCAGTTACAGCTCTTCCTGTTCTTTGCCGTGTTCCTTCATCTCTTGATCTTCCTGGCAGCTCAGATTTAAATCTAGAACTTCAACCAGACTCATATGTGACTCTTTTCTCTCTCCTCGAGGCATCTTTGTGGGTGGTTTGTTTGCTTCCTAGCGCATTGCGACAGAAGCCATGTAGTGTCTGCTTGTCTCTCTTTATCCCTGTGCTGTCGGCTTCTTGCTGATTGTACATTGCCTTACTGACTTTTGACTCAGTGAGTTTAAGAGTCACCTAAGGCCATCATTTACCTTCATTGCTGTGTTCAGATTGTGAAATAGTGACGCTTTGTCCTTCCTTTTTCACTTTACATTGTTAAATACTTGATGACTAAGCTGAAATGAAATCCTTCGTGAAAAGCAGGATATAGTTTGTTTTTGTTTTCAGTCTCCAGGATAATAAGTTGGTTATTCACCATCCTCTGAAAGTAATCAATGGGGTGGACTATTTTCAAGTTTTTTTAAACTTGTGGTTTTAATATTTTTGCTTAATTCATCACAGTTATATTTTTGGTGTCCACAATTGTTTTACCATTGGCTAGTAGGAGCTCTTTTGTTTTGGGGGGTTTTACTTATTGGTCATTTATTTGTTTGTTTGCCCTGTGTGTGGTGTCTGTGGGTGTGGGTGTGTGAGTGTGTGTGTGTATGTGTGTGTGTGTGTGTGTGTGTGTGGTGTATGTCCACATGTGTGTGGTGTATGTCCACGTGTGTGTACAGGTGCACATGCCTATGATGTGTACATGCATAGGCCAGATGAAGGCTTAAGGCGTCCTCTTTAATCACTTTCTGTGTTCTTCATTTCCAGCAAGGTCAACACCTATAGCTGGAGTTTATGTTTTTCATCTAGGCTGGCAGCCATCAAGCCCTAGGAATCTGTATCCAGTCTGTATTCAGGTGACTGAGGTTACAGGCATGCAGTAGACCACACCTGGCTTGTTATGTGGACACCAGGATCTGAACCCTGGTCCTTGTGTTGTAAATCAAGTGTTCTTAACCACTGAGCCATCTCCCCAGCCTCTTTTGCATTTTGGTTTGCTTTTTTTGTAAACAGGGCATCACCATGTAAGTATGGTACTGGTTACAGGCATCAGTATGGGCATTTGGAATTTGTTTCCTTATAAACCAAATGTTTAATATAAAAATAAAATAGACTGTTTATCTTCAAATGATAGAGAAAATATTGAGGGCTCTAACTGTTGGGATATTTTAAAAAATACACCATGCATTCAACAGATCTGATATGAAAGGATGTTTATTGGATGGAGATGGAGAGAGAGAGAGAAGGAGACAGACAAACATGGTTGGGGGGGAGGCAGAGAAAAGAGCAAGAGAGCTGGAAGAGGCCGTGTTCCTTTTATCCCAGGCCCCTGGTAGCAGTGACAAATGATGACATCACAGGTGGGTAAGCAAGCTAGGAGTAGGCTAGTACATCAGCTTGTGTCCTAACATTCCTCCCTTTTTCTATAATTAAAAAAAGAGGAGCTAGGGAGGGGTTGGGAGACATGAGGATGTTGGCCTGTTTCTCATGTAAGGCAAGTTGAAATATATAAATGTAGGTTCATTGTAGGCAGCTCTTGGCTGCCATGTAAGGGGGGTAACAGAGAGAGGTGGGGAGTAAAAGCACCAAAATGTCAGAATTACATGGTGAGGAGGAGAGGAAGCCACTGCCCTGGAAAGTTCAGGATAGAGGGTGGGGTTTGCCAGCCATGCCCAGCAGCAGATAGGGACTGAGGAATGCTGGGAGAACCTGGAGCTGCTTGTTCGGGGCCTGAGGCATGCCATTCCAGCCTTTTGTTGATAATAAGTAGAGAATAGGTGAAGAAACCAATCATCTTTAGCTACTTCCTGCTGACACTGGAGCGGTGATAGGGAGACCAAAAAGCTGAAATATTGGCCAAGTCCAGGAAGAACAGGCTGTTTTTCTATGCTGTCCAGGGTCTGTGAGAACATCCGTGCCTGGGAGGAAAAGTTCAAGTCCAGCTTGATGCAATCTGCAAGGTTAGACTAGAGCACCTATAGGTAGCTGCTTTGGCGCTATTGTGGATGTGGGAAACACCTGGGTGTGGCAGGCTACTGGAACATCTATATGGGCAGAAAACGAAGTTAAGTAGGTTACGGAGAAAATTTCTTTAGGTGTACATTTGAAACTTTTGGGAGAGTGAACAGAGGTAGAAGGTTTGAAGCGAACGGGGAAAAACTAGAACATAGGGAACCTCCATTTACTGGATCGCTGACAAGAATTAAAAAGGTTTTATTTTGGATCTGTCATGTAAGGAATACTGAGGCCAATTTTAAAGTCTGAACTTAAAAGACAAACCAAAGGAAATGGAAAATCTTGAACTTGGAACCATGATAGTGGATCATATAGTAGAATGTTTTATCGGAGTTAGATTAATAAATCAGAGCTCTAGTGATAAATGTCAAAGCTCTGGACAGCCAATATAACGGTAGCATAGCAATAGGAGGAAATATGAAGCATTTCTACCCATTTAGGATACCTTAAATCACCCTAGACTTTCTAACCTTTATAACTTGCATTCACCAACCTTAAAACACTTTCTTAGACCTTCAAACATTTTTTAGAAACTTAGATCTTACGTAAACTACGTTTTTGAGAGGGCAGGTGAAGCTTTGGTTTCTACCCATCTTCAAACCCATCAGAGACCTGAGAAGGATAAATTACTGCAGGAAGCATAATCCAAGCAGCCTATGTATTGATTAATATGGCAGAGGCTTGCCCCGCTATCCAGACTGTTCCCATTAGGCTCCTGTGGTGTCAGTGATGCTTGTGGGCACAAGTTCTAGGGCAGCAAAGCAGCATCAATCTTCAGGTGCTGCATCCAGTAAATCTGAGAGGCCTTTCCGTGGAACAGGAATCTGGGAGAGTGAATGACCTTATTTTGTCTAGGCAAAATAGGGCAGTCAGCTCTCCGTGTGTCATGTTTGTCCACAGTTCAGGGAGCGAACCAGCTGGGGAAGACTGGCCTGATATCACACACCAGGTGAAGTCATCTGTCGCGCCCAAATCTTCCTGGAGGTCTTGGGGTCACTGCTAGAAGCTGAAGTCTCTGTCACATTAAGCTTTTTTTTTTTTTTTAATTAAGCATCTAAGTGTACTATTCTGCAGATTTTCTGACAGGTTTGAGGACCATGATCTATTAAGTATAGCTGATCCAAACAAACTTAACCTTGAACAAACTTAGCCTTGAAAACATAAAACGAGATCATGTAATGGAGACTGCCGGCTCCTGACACGCTGGAGATCCAAGATGGCTGCCACGAGAGAACACTGTGTCTGAGGAGTAGGAGAGCAGAAACAACGCAGCGACCAGGAGACTGAACTCTGGGACCTAAAACGCCAGCATTGTGAGTGCCAGGTGAGCGGAACTCCTACGGTGAGAAAATCAAGTGGGAAAACCCTAGGGACACCCAGTTATTACCTGGAGAAATTTCCC
>CM053757.1:34608105-34637830 GCA_028658305.1 Pachyuromys duprasi | reverse complement strand
CTTGGAGGGGGCGGGGAAGAAGGAGATGAGGGAGGGAGTGGGAGGGTAGGAGGGAATGGGGGAGGGGGCTACGCCTGGGATTCAAAGTACCTAACCTGTGACTGAGATAAAAATAAATAAATTAAAAAAAAAAAAAGAAATAAGTACAGACAAAAAAAAAAAGAAAACATAAAACGAGAGGCTGGGTAAAGCTTAATCAGTTGTGGGTTTTTTTTTTATTTGTTTTGTTTTGTTTTAGCATGGCTATAAATATGTTTCTGAGCTAGTATCAAAGGAAAATGTTCAATCAGAGATACAGTTCATAGACTGACAATCCTGCTGACCCTATCAAGTTTTAGAACCAATAATATAGTAGAACAGTATGGGATAGTTTTAAAATAATAGTTGAATTTTTTATTCTATTAAATCTATTAGCCAGAAATCCTACTAGTGAATCCAGATCAACAGGCAGCTTGTGGAGGGAGAAACAGTATTCATTCATTCATTAATTCAGGAATGGATAAAGATGTACATTTTAAATTAGCTGTTAATTTGAATAAGCCTTTATAACCTTGACATTTTAGCATCATATAAAATTATTTTGAACCAGGGATGAATCATATATATAGCATGTTGGAAAAATATAACTTTGAATTTAAAAATCCATACCTATTTAAAATGAGACTTCTTGCTTTGTTAGTCTAAAAGGAGATAAAATAAACAGAGTTAATCATGATTCCAATAGATTTAGTGTGTCTGGTTTTATGTTGAGGTCTGTGAGCCACTTGGACTTTACTTTGTGTAGGGTGATAAATATGGATCTATTTGCATTTTTCTATATGTAGACTTCCAGTTAGACCAGCACCATTTGTTGAAGATGCTATCTTTTTTCCATTGTATGGTTTTGACTTCTTTGTCAAAAATCAAGTATCCATAGGTGTGTGGGTTTATTTCTGGATCTTTGATCCACCAGCCTGTTTCTACACCAGTACCTTGCAGTTTTTATTACTGTTGCTCTATAGTACAGCTTAAAATCGGGGATGGAGATACCTCCAGAAGATCTTTTCTTGTTCAGGGTTGTTTTAGCTAATCCGGGTTTTTTGTTTGTTCATATAAAGCTTACAATTGCTCTTTCAAGGTCTGTAAAGAATTGTATTGGTATTTTCATGGGAATTTCATTGAATCTGTAGATTGCTTTTGGTTGGATGGCCTTTTTCACTATGTTAATTCTCCCGATCTAGGAGCATGGCAGATCTTTCCATCTTCTGATTTCTTTTTCAATTTCTTTCTTCAGAGACTTGAAGTTTTTTTCATCCAGGTCTTTCACTTGCTTGGTTAGAGTCACACCAAAGTACTTTATGTTATTTATGGCTGTTGTGAAGGGAGTTGTTTCCCTAATTTCTTTCTCAGCCCATTTGTCTTTTGTATAAAGGAAGGCTACTGATTTTTTTTTTTTTAGTTAATTTTGTACCCAGCCACTTTGTTGAATGTGTTTATCAGCTGAAGGAGTTCTCTGGTTGAATTTTTTGGGATCACTCATGTGTACTATCATATCATCTGTGAATAGTGATACTTTGACTTCTTTCTTTCTGATTTGTATCCCCTTGATTTCCTTTAGTTGTCTTATTGCTCTAGCTATGACTTCAAATACTATTTTGAAAAGACTATTTTGAAGAGATAGGGAGAGAGTAGACAGCCTTGCCTTGACCCTGATTTCAGTGGGAGGGATTTAAGTTTCTGTCCATTTAGTTTGATGTTGGCTGTAGGCTTGCTGTGTATTGCCTTTACTATGTTTAGGTATGTGCCTTGTATCCCTGATCTCTCCAAAACTTTAAACATGAATGGCAACCAATGATGACATCACAGGTAGCTAAGCAACCTGGGAGTGGGCTAGTGCATAGACTTATTGACTGACACTAACATTATATGTAAGAGTGGACATATGCTAATCCCAGAAAGTAGTTTGCAGTGCTCTGTGTAGAAAAAAAAATGCTTTTATTGTACTACAGAGAGACTTGGTTAATGAAAAACAACAGTGCCTCATATTCTGCTTTCCCAGGTGAAATTGCTATACAAAGTCTGTAAATCATTGTACCTGAGTCAATCTGGCATAAATCTACCCTTTCTAGGGTAAATTACAGTATAGCTGAGAAGGTGGTACATGATACTACATGATATCAGAGTTAGGGTGTGCTACCAGTAACAGAAACTAAAATAACAGGGTCCTAGAAATACTGATGACTTTTTTTTATGTTAAAAGAAAAGATGATGCCTTGCTTCTCAGCCTTTTGTCTAAGATGGAGTGTGGGAAAGGTGCTCCACAGCTAGCATGAATGATCCAGTCCATAGTGATTGTAACCCCAGACTCCTCCTGTCATGGGATCAGGTGCTCTCAACATGTAACCTTCACATCATATATTATAAGATAGTTCTTCCAGCTCCAAGCATAAAGTCACTACCCTAGTGGATCGGAAGAGAAGGGAGAAGATAGGAAGGCTCCCAGAAAGGGACCCCTTCCTTTTTTGGAGACAGCCTCCCAAGAGCTGAGATTATAGGAATACAACACCACATCTTGCCAGGATGTGTCCATTCTGTCATGTTCTCTTGTTAAGAAAAAGTCACGTGGCCATACCAAATTACAGGAAAGGCTAAAAATAATGTAGTCTTTATTCAGGTTGACCAGATATCTGTCCAGATAATCTTAAGTCAATCAATTACCCTAGAAAAAGGAGAGGGAAAGTTACAAACTATATTTTTCAAAAGTTTGCCTCTTTTGTACATTATATTTTCATGTCTTAAAAATCTCAAAACATTGTCCTTCCTTTCCCTTCTTCCCTTCCTACCTTTCCCCTTTCTTTGTCTTCATTATTCAACAGCATCTAATATAATGATGTGAAAAGAGGCTGCAGTTAACAATTTACATCTAAAAATAAGCTGGAGATTTGTGCTCTCTTCCTTGTCTCATCCTTTGCCCTCTCTGCTCACGCTGGGACTTCTTGATTATTAAATTCCTGGTCACAGTGAACCTCACCTAAGTACCACACCATCATGTTGGCCGGATGCTAAGGCCAGACGCTGCATTGTTCAAGGGGGCAGATCACATTCAGTTCACAGAGCAAACGACGTTCAGTTCCCAAAGAACTCACGAGGAGGTAGCTTGCCATCTGTCTGCTTCTTTATAAGAGTCCTTATAGACAGGGGGAAATAGATTAGAAGATTCCATGTGGAAAAGAATGAAAGGCTTCCCAGAGGAAGTTGCATGTTGGCTGATGCTGGCAATATCACTTAGGCATTAACCAGAAAAGAGACAAGAGGTTGCATTCAGACACAGGGCGCTACATTTGTGAAATGACATACAGAGAAGGCTAATGTGGCACCCTGAAAACCAGGCATACTGTCAAGAGCTGTTAAAAGGGAGCCCTGGCATGCCCATACAAGGTCCCCATTGCTTCCAATGAAGTTCCAAGCCACTGGGCAGGTGGTAAGGAGTAGAGATGGAATTCAAACTGGTAGGTAGAATTACAGCCTTATGCAAATCTCTCCATTCCTTAATCCCCACAACCTGTAACCATGAGAGGTTGGGTGACAAAAGGGAATTAACATACCAAGTGGAGTTACAGTGCCCACCTGCTGACCTTAAAATAGGGGCCCTGTCCTCGATGACCATGGTGAGATGGGCCTGATGTGGTTCTCGGGATCTTTGAGTATGGCAGAGGGAGGATGAAGAGCTCTCAGCAATTTGGAGGAAGCAGGACTGCCTGCAGTTGTTGGCTTTGAGGATGGAGCGAGCCAAAACCAAGGCCACCAGGGTGTCCCTCGGGAGGTAGAATAGTCATAGAGGCAGTGTCCCTCAGAAACCTGCCAGAAAGGCTCACAGTCCCACAGCCACCATGATTTTCACTCAGTGAGACACATTTCAGACTTCTAAACGAGAGTTAAAGGTAAATCCATGGTGCCTTGAGCCGCTAAGCCTGTGGCAATCCATGATAATAGCACTGGGAAACTTAAACACAAGCTGAGCTGCTCTAACCCCTGGACTCCTGTTCTAATTCCCCTTTCTACGTGCCTTAACTTTTGTAGAAGCTAAACTAGGAACCATAAGAGCTAAAATTGAATTCCTTTTATAATTCTAAGTTTCTTCAAACCTCATTTCCAAACCATGTAGCTAAGGGTACACATATTTTTTGCTTGTGCCTCTTAGCTTGGTAAAGTTTGAAAGGATGTGGTCATGGCCTTTGACATCAGAGGAGGGAGCTCAGCAGTGAGGCTGGCTGATCTTGATAGAAAAGATAAGGTTAGAGGCAAGTTGCCTTTGAATGACTCTCTAAAGATCAACTGGGTCCTGTCACATTCCTGGCTGTTTCTCTCCTTGGCTTGCACTGAGGGGTGATGCCCGAGTCGCATCACCTTTCAGAACTGGACCATGAACAACTTCATCCTCCTGGAAGAGCAGCTGATCAAGAAGTCCCAACAGAAGAGAAGGACTTCTCCCTCGAACTTTAAAGTCCGTTTCTTTGTCTTAACGAAAGCCAGCCTGGCGTACTTCGAGGACCGCCACGGGGTATGAAAACACTTGCTTTTGGCTGTTTTGTGTTTGGACTGGCTTGTGGGATAAACTTGAACACCTAGAAAACAGACACATTGCGTTCAGCAGCCACAGAGCAGAGTTAGAGAGCTCGGAGCAAAGGTGGAGAGTTCTGAGGGTCAGGTGTCCGTTAGACTTGGCTATTTCAGTTCTAAGATCTGTAGGTCTAACTCATCCATTTTTCTTCTCCACAAGGTCATATTTAATTTTTTTAAGCATAGAAATATTTTATGTGGTGATTGTTGCGGATAGAACTTGCAAGTTCATGTGAAGGTGAAGTATGCGGTATTTGCAGGCGTAGGACAGTAAATATATTAATTATTCTCATTAGGACAAAAGGGGCGGTTTAGCCCAATTTCCCTGCTTTATGAAAGAATGGGTTTTTAGACTGGTGAAGGGGAGGTCTTATGTAAAATTTTTATGACTTGACCTTTCCTTGTCTCAGCGGTCATCACTCCTCTGAGGCCACGGGGTCATATTTCCATCCGTGTGATACTCTGAAGTTGTAAAGCACATGGCAACCTTCTTGGTCCATTGTAAAAATGTCTCAGGAGACTAGGGGTGTGGAACACAAAGTTTCTGCCTGCAAACCAGGGATCCTCCCTAGAGTGTGGCCGCACAGCTACATGTATCTAAAGACATCTTCATATTGTACAGCCGGCAGTGGCAACAAAATCAAGCGAGTATGTGTAAAGAATCTGGTTTTATAGAAGTACTGCATGGGAGGTCAGAATGTCACTGTGCTTCCCACTGAGTGAGGGAGCCTGGGAATATGTCCTTCTTCCTCAGACTCCTTTTCTTTGTAAATAAAAGGACAAGACATCGATCCCAAGTTCCATTCTTTCTTTCAGAATCCTCTGTTGGTCTGCAGTGGCTCTTGGTTAGGCCTCCTCAAGCACTTTTCAATGCTTGTTTGATTTAGTTTTGCATCATTGGAGAGGCAGGGCAGAGATGGTACTTAGGTTTTAGCTGGTCACTGAAACAAGGATGCTTCAGTTCCTTGTTACTGTCTTGTTAGAAGATCCCCAGAGTGAGATCCAATCTTTGAAGCTTTCCATGAACTTGGAGCAGTAAACCACTTGGTGGGGGAATGGCTAGCCTTTTTAATTTTAGGTAAAATAATGATGCCCCTCTTTTGTACTTTTTCAGTAAAGAGAATCACTTGCCTTCAGCAGGGTATCACTGATAGATTAGATAGATATGGAATTATATATGTGCAGGCACCAGCTAGGTGCTAAGGTTTGGGCTTGGAGGACTCAGCACATAGAACTAATAAATCACATGACTCAACTCTGTGTTTCTGTAAATGAAACATGAAGTTCACATTTCATAATGAAAGCATAGTAGTGCACCTTTAAATAACTTTTCTCTATATAGACTTTACAATTTCACCAGTTTTTAAAAATAATTTTAATTTTTGAAATTATACGTTCATTACTTCTCCTTTTTCCTTTCTCCCTTCTCCTTTTTCCTTTCTCCCTCCAAACTCGTCTGTGTAACCTCTTTTTTCTCTTTCAAATTCATGATCCCCCCTTTTTAAAAAAATTGTTGATGTTGATGGTGTTGGTAGTGATGTGTGTTTGTGACAGTAGCACTATATAATCCCAGATGGAACTTGAAATTTTCTAGCCTCAGTCTCCAGAGTGTCTTGATTATAGGTAGGTGCCGCCACACGCACCTCACCTCTTAAGGATCATTAAAAATTTCCAACACAAGCTGAATATGATGGTGCGTGCTTGTAATCCCAACACTAAAGAGACTGAAGCAAGAGGATCATCACAAGTTCAGGGGCAGCCTAGGCTGCTTGATGAATTCCAAGCCAGCCTTGGCTATACAGCAAGACTTGATCTTGAAAAAAAAAAACAAACAAAAAGAATTAAAAAGAAAAAAGAAAAATTCCATGAAAATAACTCATTTTGTAGCCCTTGGCTGTGGTATCTATGTTTCCATGGTGAACATATATGTGCGTGTTGTGTGTGTGTGTGTGTGTGTTATTTAACATTTTGAAGCTTTTCTTTAAGCATTACAGAAATTTATTAGTTAGTTATCCAAGGTCACCAAGTTATTGTTGTATATGACCTTCAAATAATATATGGCCCAGGGCCATGAATGAGCACAAAATAGCACTTATAAATAATACTATACTTGTGTAAAGAATGTTTTTGTTTTTTCCAATAAAAGTTTCAATCCTCCTTATCTATGAAGTGGGTATAATGATACCACCCATTTCGTGAGAACATGGCCCAGACACAGACAATGTGTGTGAGCCGAGCTATTGAAATTACCATTTGGCAAACAGAAAAAAAAAAAGTCAGACATTGGCAAACTCACACAGTTCAGTTTAAGATGCAGCATGTGCTTACCCCGTCAGCACCTAGGAAACATCCACCATTATTTGTGTCATGCTTACTTCTCTGAGGGAACTGGCAGTACCATCAGTTAGTCATCTTCAAATGGTGGGAAAGGTTAGAGGGAATGATCAAAGCCGGATAAGAGGAGGGCCCTCGACAGGAGATTCATAGCCGTTGAGAGCTACACAAGCTGGGATCACCCTTCCTAAGCTCTCAGCTTCTTTTTCTCCTTTCTGCAGATGGAAAATTGTGATCCTTTAAGTTCAGATCTTCTATCAGACTGTAACACCATATGAAAACTACTCAAGAACAAATACTATCATTTTACAAACCAAGTGTTCAGTCCAACTGTAGATATCCATGCCCACTGTCTTACACTCTGAATGGAGCAAACGTCTATTTAAATATGAATATGGTTTGGGGATTGTATGCCAACCTGCACGAACTGCGCTGTGAAAGCGGTTCTGTGCTCCCAGAACCTTCTTCATCCTACTGAAACAGTGGCTCAGAAAGACACAGAGTGCTTGGGAGTGGTAGCATTTTCATATACATAGCTTCAGCCTCTCCCTGCACTTGCCAGGCCTTTCGTAGAGTGGTCTCTGCTGTCTGCAGTGTTTTAGCCTAGCAGCATGGTGTGGTTTGTAGAGTTGAGTTGTGGAGCCTTGATTTGTAGCTTTGTTTACTTCCTTGTTATAAATAACTCCTTTAGGGAGCTGGGATACAGGGCAGTTAGGAGAGTATTTACTTAGCATGCATGAAGCCAAGTTCAGTCGCTACCCCTGCATAAAGTAAGCCCGGGGGTGCACAATTACATCCTCACACTCAGGAGGCAGAAGAAGAGAATAAGAGGTCCAAGGTCATTCTCAGCTATACAGTAAATCTGAGGCCAGTCTTCAATGCATGAGAGCCCACTTCAAAAAAGAAGAATCCCTTTGGCTATTTCAGTTAATTAATATGGACCATAAATTCCTGAAAATGTAGCCACTTGCTCTCACAGCCCAGTATAAGCCAACCCTAACATACCACTGGGAAACTTAAGTACCGTCTCTGGGGAAGCTGATGACAGCTAAACTGTAGGGGAAAGGGAAAAGTCAGAAGGCCCTTAGCATGAGATGGAAAGGGCAGCTTAGGTGGAGACAAGCGTTGCAGGTTGGAAAAACCAGCTGCTAAGGGCTGGGTTCATGTCCTCCTACCTCACTTTGTAGGTGTGGTATCTCAGGCAAGACATTTCATCTGTTCAAGACATTTTCCTGTTTGCAAAGCCGGGATTCTCCCTGTCTCTCAAGACGCTGAGTTCCTCCTAAGAAAAGTGTTTTTTTACAAGTTTTATGCTCGTTTTGTGACATGGCAAGATGGTTATTACCCACCAAGCCCCATCGTGATGGGTTCTGAGAGACCCCAGGAAAAAGAAGGACTTCTTATTCTAACGCACTTTAAGAGTCAATCTTGCCGTGCTTCCCACAGCATGGGATATATTACCACCTGATGAGGGGCAAAATGAACAGTCAAGATCCCCACCCCAGCTATTGCCCAGACGAGGGTCTCCGCTCCGTGAGCTGCAGTGTAACACATGCAGACATCCTGAGTGAAAGAGAGAGGACGGGGGACGTGGTGCCATCTTTCTTTTTGGAACCATTATGCAGCATCCTCAAAAACAGTTTCTGGTATCAGGCAGATCGGGGTCAAAGATCAGCTCTACCACTTGAGCTGTGGGACTTGCTGTAAACCACATAATGCTGTGAGATCACAAAACAGCCATGTTTCTGAAAGACGGAATGTTTCTTTTTTGTTTTCTTTTTAATGAGGTGGATGTCACCATTATTCTAATAATAAACAGTGACTCATATTGACTGGGCACTTCCTATGTGGTATCCAGGTAGACTGTTTTCAATAAACACTACAATCATCCTGTAAGTAGGAACTGTTATTCCCTCTTTTATAAATCAGGGAAGAAAGTGAAAGGGTTTAAATCACCTCCCTGAGGCCCCTTATGTATCCAGAGCTTACACAGTTATTTGGTTGTCACAAAATGCCGTGTGCTCTTACTCCTTAATGGGTTCTGACAGACGACACCTTGTGTTCTCTGGGTCTGCCACAGTGAAGTACATTATGAGCTCTGTCCCTTCTGTGCACACACCAGGACAGAGCTCACCCCACTTCACTGTCCAGAGCTCTCTTCCATGTCTCAAACAGCATGAACACGCTCATCACATTTGCTTCTGAAGCTGCTGCGGTCCACCTCCATTTCCCGAGTCATCTTTCCCGGCAGAAGTCCACATGTCTCATCTAGCACTGTTGCTCCTATGATGGACACCTCACTCCACTCCCTCTACACTCCACAGAACAGCCAGAGTGAGCACTCACGCAGTGACTATGAGCCGTTGGCATGGTTCTCATCATAAGCAGATATGCTTATGACAGTGTTGTTCCCGTTGACCCGGGTCGCCAGAATCTAGCACACATGTCCCTCTTCATCTTCTCTCTGGGCACCAGTCACACTGTGCCTGCTCAGCTCTAAATGTCCCTTCCTTAGAGAAGCCTTCCTTGAATTCTTTGGACTGGGTAAAGCTCTTACTATGTTCTGCCATAGCAACATGTACCCATCAGGGTCCATGCCAAAGTCAGACTTGCCCATTTACTAATGTGAGCCTCCATTAGACTAAAGCTTCATAAGCACAGGTATCTGATGATCCCATCAGTTTCCACAGTTCTTCCTGCCACTTGACATTCACTAGCCTTTTGTTTGTTTGTCTCATTTTCTTTCTTTTTTTTTTTTCTGGTAGAAGGAATAGGAGAAAGGAAGAAAATATAGGTCCTGACTGGGGTTAGCGTAGCGCAAATGAGCCCGGTTAAAAGGAGGCTTAATACTCAAAGAGTAAACACATAACATTGAAGATCAAAAGGGAGGGTTTGGGCTATAAGAATAAGTGAAGAAGATTCCATGAAAGGAATAGTTGTCTTAAGCAAGAAAGTTCATTGGTTGGAATTCTTAGCTAGGTCAGAGCTAAGAATTAGCTCTTAATCTTAGAGATACCTGTGGAAAGCCTGTGCTGTTTCTGGAGAACCTTCAGCTCTGTGCTCCTTTCCCCTTCTCCCCCGAAGTTTCTTTCCTTCTTTGGGTTTACAGCAAGACCCTCTGCAGACAGCATTCTTTTACCTTTCTGCTTTCTCTTTCTTTCCTTTCTTTCGTTCTGTCTTTCTTATTTTGTTTTTTGAGACAGGGTTTCTCCATGTAGCCCTGGCTGTCCTGGAACTCACTTTGTAGACCAGGCTGGCCTCAAACTCACGGAAATCCACCTGCTTCTGCCTCCCGAGTATTGGGATTAAAGGCATGCACCACCACGGCCCAGCCGCAGGCAATATTAAAAGTGCCTGAACATTTCTGCTGGAGACTTTGACCAGCCATGGTCCCTCCCCCCTTCATCCCAATGTGATTTCATTGATGCTACCTGGGGTCCCATGGACAGTTGACGTTCCATACCAATCACCCATCCCTATAACACCAAGGGTGAAGTTTTAAAATTACAACTCATCTGCCACTCTCTACCTCAAAGCTCTGTGTGACAGTTCAGAATACTTAATTCTTAACTGTGGCCCCCCAAGACTCTTTACTGCCCGTCCTTCCGATTTCTCTTGACGCTTGCTCTGTGTGCCTCAAGCGCATCTGCTTCTTTCCTGAACGTTCAGTGCTTCAAGTTCACTATCTTTTGGGGGCCCTTCTCTCTGGACTAGAGTGAGGCGGTTGCAACACAGTACTATGGGGGTGCTCTCTCTCTCCCAAGTAGACTCTGCAGTGGTTTGTTTTTGGAACAGCCAAGGTTGCAGCAGGGCTGGTTGTTCCTTCCTTTCCACCTCTTCCCTATTTCATATATACCCTTTTCATCTTTAAAAAGTGTACAAAGAAGCTGAGAATGATGATGCATGCCTTTAATCCCCATACTCAGGAGGTAGAGGCAGGAGAAACTCTTCGAGTCTGAGACTAGCACACCCTTTCACTATTTCCTGCAGCAAAAATGAGCCTCAGAAAAATACTGTCGAGGAGAGAACTTAGTTTGAAAGAAAGGATTCACTGGAAAGCACAAGAGCATAGTTTCTATAGGGTCCAAACAAGAATCACACATTGAGTTCCAAACAAGAGGTCCAGCACACTTGAGTCCTAAGGGAGTTAGCTTAAAGCTGTTCTCAAATTTTCATAGGCCACCTGCTCCATCTTGATCTAATTTCCGTGACTTAATTATTAATGGGAAATAATAAAATTTCCCCTGTCAGTTACTTACATAGACACCAGAACACATGGGTCTCCCAGGATATGCTTTTCCTCAGGGGGCGAGTTGGAGGATGCTTCTGAGCTTCATGAAAGTGACCCAGAGGAGGGAAGTGCTCTGCAATGTTTCTGGATGCTCATCCAGCTCCCAGTGTGCACCACCTCTCTGTCCCTGAAAGTCAGTAATTTTATAGATTTAGAATGAGAGTTTGGCAGAAGATTCCACATCTCCACATAATTCCCATCAATCTGTAGTTGTTCATAAGTTGATATTTACAAGCTTATATAAGTTCATCTAAAACAGGATTTGTATACAGACTAGTTAAAGAACTTAAAAATGTTAACAGTAAAACAATTTAATGTGAAGACGCTGAAAAGGTGAGACTAGATCCTTCTGGAAAGAATAGATCCAAGTGAGCAACAAGTTTATAGGGAAAGTATTCAGCTCAATCAGCCATCAGAAAAATGTAAATCAAAAACACAATAGAATATGATTACATCTCAGCTTCATATCCATTTTATTAAATTAATTATTTTGGGAAATTCATACCGGAGTACTGTGTCTACATCACTCCTACCCTTCTCTGTCCCTTCCAACTCCTTCTGTGCCTTCTGCCAACTCATGACCTCTTCTTTAAGTAGTACTGTTACATACAACTCAGGGAGTCCACTTGGCATTGCTCCTATGTTCATGTGTTCAGGGCCGACCACTTGGGTTTAGACAACCTATACAGGAACTCAACTCCGGAGGAAACTGACTTTCCCTCTTCAGGCAGCCATTTACTCTTCATCTACAGTTAGAACCTTATGGAATCCCCCCCCCATTTATTTGGGCATGTTATATGGCTAATCATTATGCTTGTCTAGGCAATCATATCATTGAGAGTTCACAAGTGCATTTTCCCTGACTTGTCTAGGAGACACTAGACAAGCAGCAGGCATACTGGTCCCCTGGCTCTTAAAATATTTCTGCTTCCTCTTTGGTGATGTTCCCTGTTAGCTGCAGGGGTTGTATTGTAGATGTATCAATGGAGGTTGAGTAGCCCACTGACACTTATTCTCTACATTCTGACCAGTTGTGGATTTCTTTAACAGTGTCTATCTGTTGTGAAAAGAAGCTTTTTTTTTTTAATGAAAGATGGGAGCTACACTTATCTGTGGGGATAAAAATAAGTATTTAGAATACAGCTAGAAATTATCGTTAAGAAAATAGAAGTATTGGGTTCTCCTCTAGGGTATGTTTCTCCAGTGGGGTAGTCGGCTAGGTTTGCAGTAGCAAGAATGATCCTTTCCCATCAAGTAGGCTGTAAGTTCAACTAAACAGGTGTTAGCTACTCCTAAGATAGCAGTTCCACTATTGCGTAAGTGGATATCTTTGCTGGGCTAGTCATTGTTGTGGTTTGGAGGCTTAACAGCTGGGCAGGACTGTCAATTGCTCCTTTCCCTTGGCAGCTTGCATAGCACCTTCTGGAACCTCTTTTTTTTAAAATTTTCTTATTGTTTGCTAATTATTTCTTAATACCTACTATGTCCAAACCAATGAGGTGTATGTGAGGAATACAGTGGTGAACAATGTGGTTGAGGTGTTTGTCCTCATAAGAAGGTGGAGAAGACAGCCCATAGTGAAGAACATAACAGCACAGGGTAGACAGCTCGGCCTGTTCTATGGCAGACCTCAGCAGCAGCTGGGGCAGAGTTGGAAGGAAGTGTGGTGAGAGGAAGGATCTGGATCTAGGCCAGAGTCAGAATTTGAGGGATGATGGTCGTGCCAGTCAAGTGGAGATACTCAGAACGTCATTCTCGGTAGTGGCAACTGCAAGCTCAAGGACCCCGAGGTAAATAAAAGCTTGGCCCGTGTGAGGAGAGAACCTTGAGCATAGCTCAAAAGAAGGCTGCAGTTTGAGGGTGCAGAAGCCAAGCTACGTGAGCCATCAGTGAGGCATGGCAAAGAGTCTGGATTTCATTTCAACAGCAGAAAGCTACCAAATGGTGAAAGCAGGTATGCAACACCATTTGTTTTCTATTTGGAAGTGGTTGTCCTGACTGCTGTGGGAATGGCAGATTACACACAGGGAAGGAAAGGAAGCCAGGAAAGCCAGGTCAAGGCCAGTGACCCAACACGTGATATCTTGTTCTACAAGTTTTTTGTAGTTATTTCAGATTTTTTTACTCTCTTGTGTCTTTCTGAGGGCTTGTCTAAAACCAGGGATATGTGGAAATTGGCCTGTTTTATAACTTGAGTCAGGACCAGGTAATCTCTAGCAATGAAGAGAGAAAACAAATTAAATTAAATCAATGATGATTAACACCACAAAACAGAATAGAAAGCCTTTAGATTATTATACTGCTAAAAGTACTTAATAAAACAACCAGACTCAGAATATTTTGTATAACCTTTTGTCTAAAGCTATCAAATTACTGTGTAGATATCATTTCAAAAATTTACAATTATAATGTATGGCAATTTTATAGTCTACTTCCCCATTCATTCTTTTACTTAAGTACATTCTATACATCTACACAGGTTCAAAACTAATCACTTCCTTATTTATCTTCTTTTTTAATAGTTTAATCAATTTGTTGCAAAGATAAATTTATTTGTTTCATGTACCCAGCTATATGGATGGACATATATGTCATTTATGGCTCAACATTCAGGTTGTTTCTAGGTATAATGAAAACAGAATAACTATATCACAGGATAAGAGTCATAGTCATTTAGTAGAGCAGTAAGTACATGCACGCCACAGTCCACAGTCAAGTCACAGAGCCATTTTTTGCAAGTTCATTCTCTCCTACCATGTGGGTTCTGGGACTCCACCAAAGTCAGCTTGTCAGTTTGGCAGCAAGTGCCTTTACCTGCTGAGCCATCTCACCAGTCCAGGATAAGAACATTTCCTGGGCTCAAGCATTTGTTGCTGGATCACTTTCCAAAGAGCTGAAGCAATGTACAAGCCACCAAAAGTAACCCCATATTTGTTGCAGAACTATTTGTATTTTCAAAGAACCATTTATTTTTCTCAGGCGGTAATAATTTTAAATTTTTCACTGCTGTGGTTTTCAAATACTTTGTTTTTGTAGACATCGTTTTGTGTTGTGTTTTTACATAGATGAAATAATTTGATTTAAAGTCAGTCACATATATATATACCTGTACAGTAAGATTGAAGGGATACCTAAAAGCCTACTCACTAATAGTTAGTGACTAACTGCTCGTCTCAGGGACTCTGAAAGATTCACATGGGTGAACTCTTTAGCTAGATCAGCCAGCATCTGACCAAGGAAGGGTCAGGTAAAAAGTAGGAAGTTGTCACATAAGCCATTCTGTCTGTTCTATAGTGCTGTCTTGTAACATTTACAGAACTATGGACCATGGGTAACAGGCTGTATATCTAAATAAGTGGCATAGGTAAAGAGCAACAGCAAGCCACTTAACAGGAAAGAAACCAGCACCCAGCAGCCCTCACCACTTCCTCAGTGTGTGGGGTTTACCTTGGTTGCCCCAAAAAATCAAGGATTTGAACTAGATCAGTGGGGTTCTAAGCTTTTTAAAATGTAGAACTCTCTTCCATGCTTTTAATTCATTACAATTACTCTTTAAATTGAGAAAGGCGATTTCAAGTTTCCTTTGGTGTAAATCTGTTTATGTGTGTGGAATCTGGGGCGGGGGGAGGGGGTCACTTTATAAAATGCTATCCAGTCCTGTTGAGGGAATGAAAGAACAAGATAAACCAAGATATTAAGGCCTGGATGACAGAACCCAGGGACTAACAGCAGGAACCACAATGCACTTGTCTGTTTAAGTAGTTCAGAGAGAGAAGTACCAGCACAGGTGCAGGGTCCAGGACACCTTCAGCTCTACAGACTCCTGAGCACTAGGATGCAGTGAGCAGATGAACCTGCTGCCCCGAACTGACCTCCAAGCTTTCTCAAGAAAGGCAAGTCTAGTGAAAAAAGAAAAGAGTGTCAGCACAGAAAATTGGAATAGTACAGAACATCAGCCTGGCCCATGCACGAGGAAGCATCCCTTAGTTTTTATAGTATAGCATACTGAAAAAAAGAAAACACCTTTGAAAAAAGAACCATTTCAAAGCTCAGGGGCATTAGGCCAAGACTTTTCTTGGTGCTTTTTTTGCCCCCTGTGTTTCAAACTGATCCAGTTGTCTCATGTAATAGAACTGATTGTTGAGACATGGGCCCTGCCCCTTCCTCTCACCTGTGTACATGTCACCTTCGTTTGCCAGTCTTCATCTCCACACAGAAGCAGACAGGAGCAGTAAAACCTCTTAAGTGCATAACATAGCCACATAGTTTAAAGTTTCCAAATGCTACCTACTAACAAGATTTCCCATCCTTGTCCCAAACTCCATTTCTCTAACCCCACATCAACCAATATGAGCCGGCAAGGTGGCTCATTGGATAGGGACACTTGCTGCCACACCTGGTGACCTGAGTTCTACCCCCAGGACAGAGACGCTGGAGAAAGGGAACCAACTCCTATAAATTGTGCCCTCCATCTGCGCACACACACACACACACACACACACACACACCACTAAATAAATGTAAAAGAACTTAACAAATATCACTTTTATAGACTTTTCCAGGGTGCCCATGCCTCTTTCCTTTTTTTTTTTTTTAAATATAGCAGCAGCATAATATATACATACTACTTATTTTTTTTCTCTCCATTGGTTGACACCTAGTTTGGAGATCAGTCCATAGTAAACTTTATGTAGAGAATTTTTTCATCTTTTATGAATGTAAAATGGCTCATTATTGTGGATTAAACATTTCCGTTGTACATTTAGTGTGCTTCTGTTTTGTTGTTACAAGCAACAGGAACAAAAAACGTTGCAAAGCATGTCATATCAATATATATATAACTGTCAATTGTTAGTCAGAGGCAACTTTGGCAACCTATGGACATTTGCTCTCCCGGAGATGTGGAGAGGTAGTTGCTGCCAATGTCCGGTGGGTAGAAGCCCAGCCTGAATGGCCAACAGTACAGAGGCCGAGAAGCCCCGGTGTAAAGAAAACACATCCAGACATGGGGTCACTGAGTTAAAAGATATGGACAGTTACTATTCAGTGACCAAGTCTCTATCCACAGAAGTTGCACTTTCCCCGGGCCATGTGTGCGAAGGATATTCTCAAAACCTCAACAACCATTATCTGATGCTTTGATCTTTGCTGCTTTGATAGGTTTAAAATAATCTGTAAGTGGAATTTATTTGCATTTCTGCTGTCGTAGTAACCAAGTGCCTTACTTTCCTCCATTTTTCTATAAAGCTGTTCATAACTTCCCAGAGTGCTTGGTGCTCCTGGTACAGGCTAGCGTTAACTTACCTTTCCACTCCCAAAAGATGTTTAGTCATCTGCCTGTTATTCTGGAGCTTATGTCCTAATTTATTTCCACTGAGAGTTCCACACATACCATCATGGGATCCACACATACTATTTCCTGCTGCAACACTCTTACCTGCTGTTCCTCAGTTGGCCAATTAACAAATATCATTAAACATTGTCTCTGTGAAGTGATTTCCTGAAGTGCCATGAAGCTGCTCACTATCTACTTTAGGTGCATACTCTTTAGGGGTTAAAAAAAAGAAAGTAATGTTTTCCAAACTCACTAAACATCTCCATGCCCTTTCCTGGGAAGATGGGGTCTTTGGAGGAGAAGTTACAGACTAGAGATGCTGAGGTGGCGCACTGGACCTGGAGGACCTATGCTTACCATGTAGCACTCAGTTCTTTCTGAGGCCAGGACCTGCTTTGGAGCCCAGGGTACCTTGGCGTCGATGATCCTCAGTCCCAAATGCTGGGATAGCAGGCTCCTACTCAGTGCCCAGCAAAACATGCTTCCTGTAAACAGAGCTAAACTAACATCTTTGTTCCATTCTCTGTTTTTTTCTTTTTAAATCTAATGTGAATTGGGCCTAGAAATTATTGCTGAATTATTGCCTCACTTAGAAGATATACATGTCCATCTAAATGCTCAGTGATGTCTCTTTAAAAAAAATGAATGAAGAAAATGCTGCCCATGGAGATCATGAGAGGATCTGCCATGAACTTGAACCTCCAAAGATACATAAGGGCAGATGGAAGCTGCTGTCTGGATATAGCTTCTTGCTAATGGGTTTATGAAGTCACCAAGACAGAAGCCATTTTACACACCCAGATTTTCACTTGGAAACCCTTTACCTTTTCTCCCCCATCCATCTGCCACCATTATATTTATTATAGTGTGGTGCTTTCTAATGCTTCTCACTGCTTTAAAATAGTCTTTTGAGTTTTGCACCATCCATCTTTTTTATGCTTACTGCTTTAAAAACTCCTTCAAGTATCGTATTACTTCCGCTATGAAATTCTTCTACTTGGAATCGCTTCTTCCTCCTGTATTACTCTTTTTGGATATCGTCTATACTAATATATATTTTGTCTTCTTCAAAAAATGAGAAGATTCAGCTATTGCTTTACGTGTGTTTTTTTTTTAATTTAACGGTGTTCTTTTATATAGAACAATCTCTTTGTAAATGAATACAGAGTTGTCGCAGGATGGATGAAGCATAACTAAATTAACTGGTAACCTATCGACGAAGGTTCAAGTCTCTCTTGGTGTTCTAGCGAAGTAACACTGGTCTGAGCATCGTTTCTCTCACATCATTACACATTTGAGAGTCGTTTCCATGGAGTAAGTCCTATATGAAAAATTTATCTGTGTTCATTAACTTTTAACACCATAAAATAAATGCATGTTTTTGGTTAAATAATCAAGCATCATAAGAAAAAATATATACATGCTCTTTTTCTGCCTCTTATTTTCAACCTCAGCTCTACCCCACTGGTCTCTATTTTCAATATTTTTATGAGACAATATGTTCGTAATTTGAGTAGGGGAATCTCAGTTGCCCTCTGGAAGTTAAATGAGAGTATAGTTCTGTTTCTTCTCTTTTTGTAAAATTCACACCTTTTGCCTAGTCAAGCAGATACTATTGAAAAGATGGCCGATCTTAAAGGAAGCCAGATGCTTTCCCCCACATCCAGCTTTGTCGTAAACCACAGCATGAAAACACTGCCAAAGTGAAAGCCAGACTACTACAGCTAATGTCTGAGTGAGACGTCGTCTTGGGAAACAAGGAAAGAAAAGAAGGCAGGCAGGGGTGAACCACATTCCCCCAGCCTGCAGTTGGTGTAGCTGTAACATCTGGCCTAAGTTAACCTGGCTTCCAACGTCACTTGACTAGGTCCAGCGAAGACAGGCAGGAGGAGAGAAGCACCCACGGCTAGGTACAGAGTGCACTGATGCTTAACCAGATGATGCCTTTTCCTCCGAGACAGTGATGCTCCCCGGCGCCCCAGCGCAGGTGGCAACAATGCTCAGTGGCAACAAGTCAACTTTAGCACCTCTGGACCAGAGCTACACAGGGAAAGAAATGAGCTGCAAGCCCTGCCACAGCCTGCCCCGTGTGATAATCCTGATTCTCCAGATCTGAACCCCTGTTCCTTCCCCTCCACAACCCCCCACCACTTAAACAGAGATGAATGTGTGGATTGCCTCCAGGCGAACTCCACACAGAAGATGACATAATAGTGGAGAAAAACTCCTAAAGCCAAGTTTGGAATTGCTATGAGTGGGGAAAGCAATATTCCCTAAATCAGGCATTTAGGTTTTATTTTATACGATGTCAGGTTTAATGTCATGGACCACTGCAAATTAGGCGATGGTACATTAGCTAAAGTAGACCCAGAAGAGGCATTGAGCAGAATGCTTGAAATGCCTTGTTAAAATCCTGATGGCATCAAAGCATTGACAGTGCTGCAGGCGGATCTTCTCCTAGCCTGATCCCAGGGTGGGCCAACAGACAGACACACTCAGGGGAGGCCAGGAAACCACCTCTTCCCCGATTTTTGTCCTAATTTCACAAATTACAAACGCTCCATCTGTCACAATTGTCATTCTCACCAGCGAAGTGTGACTATTGTCTTCCCCAGTGATGTTCTCTAATTACATAGGCGCCTAAAAGAACATTCTAGCAAAGAAAGTATGGACACGTAAAGACAAAAGGACTCGGGCTTCATTTGTGGATAGGGAAAAGAAAGGAATGAAGAGAGGAGATGAGAAACATTTGAGTGACAGTTCATCACTTGAATGATTTTAACTTGCCAGTGTGTTTAAGTACTTGCTTCATATCCTTTGAGTTAACTCAATGATTCAGGAACCATTATTTGCCACTTTTGTTAAAACAAGGTATCAACGAGGCTAGAAAGATGGCTCAGCAGTTAAGAGCATTTTTTGCTCTTGCAGGTGGAACAGCTCTGCACTTTAAATAAATAAATCTTTAAATTATTTTAATACAAAGTTATTAAGAGGATTGCAGCAAGTGAAGAATGAGTCAGGGTTTGAACCCTGGTCTGCCTGACTTGAAAACAACCCTTCTCCCCAATTCTGCTCTACCAAAGCAGAAAGCAGGAATTCTGCTGTCTCTCAGACACATGTAAGTACCCTCTTACGGGTGTCTGACATGTAACTTCATATTGATATATCCACTGGGCTCAGCAAGCAGTGATGGCACCTCGTTTTCATGCTGGAAAACCAGGGAACGTCCCTGAAACCCAGAATAAGCTTCGAACAAGCCAGTGCAGCGGGAAAATAATACTCCAGTGAGCCAAGGCTGGAAAAAATAGGCTATGAAACTAACCTGTGCTGAGTTTGGGAAATGAAACTTTCCTGTGAGCATTAGAGTGAGCATGATAGTCAAAAATTTATCTTCACTATGAGTTAAGGAAGCTGGTCTCCCTGAACCTCAGTTTTCTCATCTATGTAATGGAAAGACAGTACTGTGTTGGGTCATGTTAAACACAGTGGATTGTAGACAAAAGTTTAAAATATTGTCCTTTATTAATTTCCCTTGTCTTTCTCTGAGAGCCATAACCCAATTCTGTTTTATATAAACTACTGATTCAAAAAAAGGTTATAAAAGCTACGTATATGGTCTTTGTGTTGTTTTGTACATAAACCTAGTTGGATTGTGTTTGACATATAAGCTATCTGTATCAACACATGGGGACAATGTAGCACTTTAAAATTTTTTATGTCATAATTTTTAAAAATTTTCTATTATTTACTGCACATGGTATCACATTATGAGAACATTTTCATACAATTATATATTGCAGGCTGTACATGAACCTAACCCTCTTCCTCCTCCTTTTGTTCCCCTTCACCAAGTCACTTTTATTCTCTACACAGTTTCACTTCTACTTTCATTTCATGTGTGCACATGTGATTTTATGTATCTATATAAAATCTAGGAACCAAATATGAGAGAAAACATACAACTTTATCTTTCCGAACCTGGCTTAGTATGGTTGTCTCCAGCTGCTTTCATTTTTCTATAAATTGCCTGACTTTGTTCTTCTTTGTAGCTGAAAAAGTTCTCTTGTGTATCTATATGACCTTGTCTTTACCCAGTCTTTTGTTGATGGACACCTCGGCTGAGTCTATGACTTAGTTACTGTATAGTTTCTCTGTGATGTAGTGACGTGGGGTCCTTCAGGTAAATGCTGAAGCATCACCAGCTCGTGTGATAGATCTGCTTTTAGTTTCTAGAGAACCCGCCATGCTGACTTCCATAGTAGCTAAGCTAGTTTACAATCCTTACCAGTGTTATATAAGGGTTCTAGGCTGCCACACCCTCACCTGCATTTATTCTATTGTTTTCCAAATGACTGGGATTCTGACTGGGCTGAGATAGAATCCCATCAAGTTTTAATTTGCAATTCTGTGACAGTGAAGATGAGCATTGTTTCACCTGTTGAATGGAATTTGAGTTTCTGTTCTGGGACCAATCTGTTCATTTCATGGTCCCAAGTATTGGTTGATTTGTTTACATTCCTGTGATTGTGGGCTTTTTGAGTTCTTTATACATGCTATGTATTAATCCAATGTCAGGGATATGGCTGGCAGACTCTCTCTCTCTCACTGTCTCTTCCCTCAGTCATCTGCATTACTTGGTGGTGCAGACGCTTCTTAATGTCACAAGATTCCATTTGTTGACTGTTGACTTTGTTTCCTGAGTCAGTATAGCTTTGAAAAGAGACAGTGTTACCCAAAGCCTTGTGGCCTTATCTAGTACAGATTGTCAGAATAACAAGAAAGAGTGAGCACAAGCTAACATGGCCTGTCCCTCTTCTGGTGGCTTTCATGTGGTTTTCTTGGCAGGCCTTACCCTTATGTTTTTTTTCAGAAATAGCACAGTTGTTTGGGAAGATTGCAGGCCACCATTATTTCCCAGAGACTGAACTGTGTTTAGCTCCTGACCCGATGCTCTCATTGACCGATTGGGGAGGGAACATTGATGCCTGCTGTTTCCCAGATCCAGTCTTGTGAAATTCAGAGAGAGGTCTCCAGAGAGACTGACAGGGCAGATGGATTGGAGGGGGAACCCAAGCAGTTCCTAGGGACTGAGAGTGAGGTTACTGGTGGGCGGTTAGATCTCTCTGACTGAAAAGACTCATCTGGGTGACAAAAATCTCTTCAAAGCTATGTGAGGAACAAATGGATACTCGGAATCATCTCAACAGAAAGGAAGAATCCTCCTTGGAAATTATGAGACTTAGATATGGCAAGTCCAAGCTGAACTATGTGGAAAGTGCAGGATTTCAAAGGTTAGGACTCAAGAATGTAACTGATCAATTTAGACTCAGTTTGAAATGATAATCATTGGGATGCTTGGGGTTAAATAACATAGTATCAAAATTAATTTTATTTGCTACTGCTTTTCTGAACACACTGATAGGAAAGAAATTATTTTGAGAAAGTGTAGGCCTGGCTATGTAGCCCAGGCTGGTTCCAAACTAGTGGAAATTCCCCTGCTTCAACCTTGTAAATGCTAGAATTATAGCTGTAAGCTACCATGCCCAACTGAAAAACTTGGAATTGCATGTGCAATTCACATTCACAATTTCTATTGGATGCTGCTGCTTCAGAACTTCACATAGACTTTTCACCCCTATTTTTATCCAATATGTTTCCTTCCACCTTATGACCTAACTGCAGGGCCCGGGCCTCTTACTCTAATGGAGAGTGTTCAACCCTGTCTGGTCACAGAGGGCTCCTGCTGGACTTCCATAGTCTGCCGGAAGTGTCTTCTCTCCAGAGGCTTGTTCTGATGACATCTACCTATCCCATTGTCTTCTCAACTCTTGCTTTTCCTTTCTGACCTCCCATACTTATGAAGGAGTTATATAGCCTTACACTGTGACCTGAACACCCAGCCTACCAAACACCATACCTTAGCAGTGCAGCTCACTGCAGATAGTCTGGTGTCCTCTCTCACGATCATGTGGTTGCCTAGTGGCTGTAGCCTTCTGCCCAGCATTAAGGTGAGACCATCATATGAGATATCACTGGCCTAGGAGAAAAATAAAATTCAAATTTTGAAGGGTAAATTTCTTTTCTTGATTGATAATTGATTCAATTTCTTGAGGTATGACCTTGCCATGTAGACCTAGCTGGCCTAGAACTCACTATGGAGGGGAGGCTAGCTTCAGATTTGCAGTAATCCTCCACCTCTGCTCCTTAAGTGTTGGAATCACTATATTGTTCATCATATACTACACTGTACATTGTTTGAGACAAGGTCTTACCATGTAGTCCAGATTGGCCTAGAGCTCTCAATCTTCCTGCTTCAGCCTGCCTAGTGCTATGATTATACAGATGCACCACGATGTGTGGCTGTGAAGTATGGTTTTTACACCATTGTGCAGTCAGAAACTGTAAGTGAAATCATTCTAAGTGAGGGCCTGTATTTGGCCCCCATGAGGGAGTAGCAATGCTCATTGCTTTGCCTTCTAAACCCGGAGCAGTGCCTTGTTCATTTCTGGCCTTCAATAAAGATTTCCAAATATATTAGCTTTAAATCCGATGAAGATTGTTTAAACTGGGCCCAGCACGATGTCCTAGCCAAGCACCATAAAGAATCAGCCACTGGACTAGGCACTGAGCATTTGACAAAGAACCCAGTCTTCACAAAGAGTTGCTAGCCAGAGCTGTTTTGATACTGCAGTGAGCCCCTGTCAGGCTCACCAAGAAGCAGTCAAACGATGTCAGACCCCCAGCAGCCCGAGCTCACCAGTGGCCTGAGTTCCACAGACTGTTATGGGACAGGCAGGCCTTTGTGCACTGCTGCTTCTGAAGTGAAGGCCCAGCAGCGCCTGAGGACTTCGATGATGGGCCACACCGGGGCCTCTTTTCTAGCTGTAGAAGCTGGAGTCCAGAAGGTGGGCCTCTTACCACAACTAAATCAACAAAGCAGCCACGGGGCGAATACGTGAAGCAGGAGCTTCGTTTTGTTTAGGTAGACCCTGCAACTGTTCTGAGGACAGACAAATGCCTTGAGGAGATGGCTCCGTCAGTACAGTGCTTGCCATACAGCCTTGAAGACCTGCATTCCAATCCCCTGGCAACCACCTAGAAAAAAATGGCGGTGTCAGCACCGGGGAGATGGCAACAGCGGGGTTCACAGGCTGGCTAAGCTGATAACTTGAGAACTCCAGATTCAATAAGAGATTCTGCCTTAAAAAATAAAAAGTAGAGAACAATTGAGGAAGTCATCTCATGTCCACCTCTGGCCTCACACCTACACACACATACATACATAAACCCCAAAATAAACATAACAACAAACAAACTGTCCCTGTTGGCTGCCTCAGTTCACACAGAGAGGTGAAATAATGCAGCCCTGTGAACATTTACTTCACACGTAATTTTCCATATAGTTTTATCTGTAAGCATGAAGAGATTTGTTTTTGTATTTCAAAAAAAAAATGAATGAAGTAGTTTTTCAAGGAAATTTTGAAAGGAAACACCACAAGGCTTCTCTATAATATTCAATCAGGTCTTCTCACATCTTGACTGTTTTCCTCAGTACTGTGCCTCAGCTAGTAAGTGGAAGACTGGTCCCCAGGCAGAGGACCGGAAAGCAAAGGCTGATTTCAGGTCTGGAGAATTTGATGGTGTTACACCTCCCCACGCTAACCAGTCTGTCCAAGTGTCACAGTTGTCCCGTAGTGGTGAGCCCTTCCTTAACCCCTTTGGAAGGTGCCTTCCAAAAGCCCCTGTTACAAACCAGGCAAGGAAGTTACATCCTCCTCTCTGATTCTCTAGTCAACCCTAAGAGACAAGGAACTGTCCTCAAAAGCACGGGACTTTGTCACACGTGGTCCTTTCCAGCCGGTACGTAACCCGCCTCAGCTGAGAGTTCTACAAATGTTGCTCTGTGTCGACAGGACCTTGGTGTGCAGCACTGTGGCTGACTGGCTGGAAAAGCAGTTCCCGTCATGACCCTTTAGAGGCCCTTTTTCCAGGAGCCCGCGCTCAGAGTCCACTCTCAGACTGAGTCAGGAGGCAATTTTTCGATATTTTTTTTCCAAGACAAGGTTTCTTTGTGTAGCCTTGGCTGTTCTGGACTCAATTTGTAGACCAGGCTGGCCTCGAATTCACAGTGATCCATCTGCCTCTGCCTCCCTGAGTGCTGGGATTAAAGACTTGTGCTTCCATGCCCGGTTGACTTTGGGATATTTGGTTGGGAACACTGAGGCTGGTCTACAAAGGGAAGGAAAATTTTCGAATAGTAAATTTCTGGAAACAGAATGAAAACATTGTTTTCTCTCTCACCTAAATGGATGTACTGTCTCCTCCCAGAAGAAGCGCACATTGAAGGGCTCCATTGAACTCTCAAGGATCAAGTGTGTGGAGATTGTCAAGAGTGACATCAGCATCCCATGCCACTATAAGTACCCTTTCCAGGTAAGCCTGTTAGTACCACAGAGCTTTCTGTCCCCGGTCCATGGTTAGAACCCTCAGGCCTTGTGAGACAAGATGGGGAAAGGAAGATTCTCACCCATGCCGAGAGCTTAGACCAAACCCACGGGAAGGATTATGTGTTGTTCTTCCAACTGGTGACATTCATTCACTCATTCACTCATTCCACAGAGGCACAGACTCTTGAAAAGGTTCTTGCTTTCCCATATTCCCGGGATTGCTATGCAAGTGCTCTGCTCCTTACTACAGCCCCAGCCTTGAAGCAATCCTGATTCCTGTTCCTCCACTGGAGTACCTCAACTTTCACAACCTGAAAAACATCTGGAGATGGTTGTGATGTTCAAAATAGCAGGAACCTGTAAAATGTGAATGTTTACATATAAGTGACGACCAGAATTAAATACTCTTAAATAAGTCATACTTTTCAAAGGGTCAGCACAATGGCTCAGCAGGCAGAAGCACGTGTGTGCAGGCCTGGTGAGCTGAGTTCCATCCCCTGTTCTTAGAAAGTGGGAGGAAAGAGCCATGAGGCATTCTCAAGTGTGCGTGTGTACGTGTGTGTGTGTCTGTCTATGTGCTTGTGTGTGCGTGTGCGTGTGCATGTTCACAAACACACACAGTGAAAGATGAGAGGAGAATGAAAGACAGACTGACTGATTTTAAAATCCAGCTTGCCGGGTAGTACTTTGGCCACATCGCAAATGTGGAGTAGCCGTTTGCTACTAGAGAGCGCTGTGTTGACAGCACAGGCCACAGCCCGGTCTCTGTGCAGAAAGCTCCATTAGGCTGGTCAGTGTACCTCTGAGCCTTTCTCTTGCTCACCACCCTTTGCGTTTCCAGTTCCAGTGGAGCGGATATTTCCCCCAACATCCCGGACATCTTTCTTGTTTGCCCACTTAAAGGGCGGACATTCCTAGTGAGAGGACTAATAACTCCAAAGCCTCCAAGAGACCCCCAGAAGGCCCCAATCCGTTTGGCTGATCTGACTGAAACTGCAGCTTGCAGGCAACCAATCAGCTTAAAGATCAACACATGGGCTAAGTATAATGATTTAGCAATCCTGAGGAAAAGTCCTTAGCAGCTCTGGAAAGTTCCTAAGTGTTTAGCCAATCCTAAACCACCCATACCTCCTGAGTCAACCAATCAAATGAAAGGTTACCTCACTCCTTCTGGAAACCTCCCTAATTGCTTTTAAATTGAGCCTCTGTGCTCACATTGTGGTCCCATACTAAGGAATGGTGGTCCGGGCATGCTGGCAAATTTCTGCAAATAAACACGCTTTGCTTTTGCATACTACTTGAGTCCGAGGTCTTTCGTCAGTGATTCTCAGACCCTAACACTAGCTTATTTATTTTCCAGTGCTGGGGGCTGAACCCAGGGTCCTGAGTATATACTAGGCAAGTGTTCTAGTTCTGAGCTATATCTCCAGCCCAGATGGTCCATTTTTAATGAGTTACAAAAAAAGAGCTTTAAAAAAACCTAGAAAATTAGCCCCCATGAGTTGGGCCTTCTTCACTCCTCCTTTTTCCCCTCCCTCCCTCCCTCTCTTCTTTTTTCACATCACCAGGCTTGCTTGTAACTTAGAATCCTTCTACTTCCGCCTCCCAAGGGCTGGGATTACAGGATGTACCACCATACTCAGCCTGAGTTCGAAGTTGTAAAGATAAAAGTAAAAGGAATGACACAATTTGCAGTAATTAAGAGTATCAATCACAAATGAATCTATGGGGGAAAAATAAGCACCTCAAAGACCCACGGCTTGGCCAACATTGCAGTGCCTTAGGAATGTCCCGCAGCCTGGTTAGTATTTAGAAACATGCTTGGGTTCTGCAGGATGCCATCAGTGAGGAAAGTGGGTGAACACAGACAGGGGCTGTGCTGCAGAACTCCTTGTGGATCTTCCGCCTTGCTAAGAATTTTCAAAGCCTCCTCGGGCCACGTCCATCATCTAATAACTTACTCTCACATACACCAGAAAGGTTGTCCTAATGACTGAAAATGATGCTGAGAAGTGAACACGACATCTAGTCAAGAAACCAGCTTCTCTTTCTCTTGCCACTTAAACTGGGCCAATACCACCGGTGGCAGGACAAGACAAGCCACCTGCACTGTGGAGAGTCACCCTGATGGCACGGCACCCAGGCATTCTGACGGAAAGCACACTGGTTCTCAAGTCACCCGGATTAAATGCTAATAAATACTAAGATGGACCTGTGGTGGGTTGCCCTTTTCTGAGTGCCCTGCTCATCTTGGACTCTCATGTGTCTCTAGGTCGTGCATGACAACTACCTCCTGTATGTGTTTGCTCCAGACTGTGAGAGCCGGCAGCGCTGGGTGCTGACCCTTAAAGAAGGTAATTAAACTCCTGAGCTGTTGTCACTGGGACCTTGATCCTATGCTGGGCTTGGGCTCCATGAAGTGACACAGTGGAATCTGTGAGCGACTGCTTCTCAAAGTTTATCCCACTTATTGTTGGTCCGTGCCTTGGGTTTTTATCGTGGGCCCAGAAAGCAGCAGCAAGTATAATTTAGGGATTGGCCAAATCCAGCCCACCACCTGTTCGTGGAAGGCTCCAAGATAAAAACAGTTCCTGTATTTTAAATCATTTCAAAGGACTATATAAGCACCCACATGGTACCCTTGATTTTTGCCTCTTGGCCAGTCAAACCTAAAATATTTACTATCTGGCAATTTGAAAAGTGCTTGCTTACTCCAGTAGAGCAGGGAAGGTTAGAGTGGGGGTTGGCATCCTGGCTTTTCCTCGTGCTCTTGGGCATGTGCCTAACTTCAGTCTCCCTAGCTGTTTGACAAGAGACGGAAAGGAAATAATAGACTCTCTGCAGAGCTGCAGTGGATTAAACTCTTACAACCAGCAACCATAGCCAGTGCCCAGGAAGGCATTAAATTGCTTGTTTTCTTGTTGTTTTGTTTTTTGACACAGGGGCTCATGGAACCCAGTCTAGCTTCTAATTCCTAAGTAGCCAAAGCTGACCTTGAACTCCTGATCTTCCTGCCTCCATTTCCTAAACGCTAGAATTACAGGTGTGCCCAGCCCTGCCCAGTTGGCTGTTTCTTCAGCCTCACATTCCTGACAGCACAATTAGAACCCGCAGAGTGTTTTAAGTCCCTGGGATGTGGAGACTGCTGTAGTGAAAATCCAGAAAGCTCCACTTGTTGTGCCTTTGTGTGTCTCTGTCTCCTTGGCCAGAAAAGCTGTCCAAGCGCAGCCATAGAGCTGTCTTGAGAATCAAATGAATTAGGACAAATAAGGTGCGTTTAAAAATTCTCACCTGAAAATAGTATCTGGTCAGTGTTTGAAGCCCACAGTGTGTCGGAAGACCCATTTTCAAGCAGCTATGAGGAGTAAAGAAGCCCCTTACTGTCTGGAGCCTCAGTACCTTTGTCTGGAAAATGAAGCTAACGTGATAACTTATAGGCTTCTAGCTCAAATTAATCTCCAGTCTTGGATAGGAACCAGCAAGCACTAGGCCAACTACAAAGTGCTCTCAAGCGCAGTAGCCGTGAGTTGAAAACAGACACCAAGCCAAAGCTAATAAAGAGCCCAGCCACACCCATTTCCCGTATCTTACACTAGGGTTATATATATCCGAATTTTAAAACTGGACGGAGTTCTAGAGATTAACTAATGTTGAGGGTTTTCTTGTTTTTCATTAGCAGAGTCCCTTTTATTCCTAAGAAGTTTTACTTCAAAACCATAAGCCTAGAGGGAACAGAAACAAATTTACAGCACCTCAGGGCAGCTCAGCTGGTAGAGTGCTTACCTACCGTGCACGAAGCGCTTTGTTCTAACAGCAGCACCCTACAGACTTGACATGGCTGTGCCCACCGGGAAGCCCAGCACACACGAGGTAGGGGCAGGAAGATCTGCAGTTTAAGGACATGAAACGTTTTCTTAATTAAAAAAAAATTTTAAAGGCAGAGTTGCTGTCATTCAATGAGAGAGCAATAGAAATCCCACCTTCTCAACTTTCTCCTTAACTACTCAAGGCTTCATTATAGAGCCTACTCATCCAGTTGATGGCTTAACAGGGAAATTTGGGGAAATTGAGGCTCAGATGAGGGTTCCCCATCCTGGAGACACACAGCCAGCTTGAGACAGATCCAGAAAAGAAACTAGATGAACTGGATCTGCTGCTGCCTCACTTAACCCTTGTTCCCTTAGGAAACAATTCAGTGATGGCCTGACTGTTCCATTTATTACTCGGGACCCAGCTCAGGGTCCAGCCTCAGGGAGTTCAAAGATTGGTGGTGCTTGATTAGCTTGGCCCAGAAATGAGTCCTCTCTTGGTACCAACTTCTTTCAGAAACGAGGAATAACAACAGCCTGGTGTCCAAGTATCACCCTAATTTCTGGATGGATGGGCGGTGGAGGTGCTGTTCCCAGCTGGAGAAGCTTGCAGTGGGCTGTGCCCCCTATGACCCAACCAAGAATGGTAAGACTTTGGGAAAGAGACAAAGAGGAAACCATCTCAGAGTCCCATCAACAGGACATCAGAGATTAATAGCAAAATTCTATTTCCAGAATTTTCCCGGGGTCCTTCTATCTACCACCACACTTTTTTTTTAACATTTTTTAAAATTTATTTATTTTTATCTCAATCACAGGTTAGGTACTTTGAATCCCAGGCGTAGCCCCCTCCCTCAGTCCCTCCTACCCTCCCACTCCCTCCCTCATCTCCCTCCTCCCCACCCCTTCC
>CM053757.1:34565652-34607605 GCA_028658305.1 Pachyuromys duprasi | reverse complement strand
TACCACAGATACTATTTCTCATCCTGTGGTTTTGACTGTCCTAACACAAGGCGGATATAACACATAGTTGGGTTTTCCATGGCTTCCTGAGTCACAGCTTCTCAGAGCCACTTTAAAAACCACTGTTTCTCACCTTGTACTTGGGAAAGAAAGACTCAAGGTCATCTGTCTGTTGGCCTGCATGACTGATAGCATTGCGGAGGTCAGTGTCCACTCCTAGTGCTGTTGATCCTGCTTACTGTACCCAAGCACAGAGAAAAGACGGCGTGGATCTTTTCGGGGGGGTTGGCAGGATGCCTTCCTGAAGGGAAGCCCTCCCAAAGGCAGAGCTAGTTTCTGATTCCTGCCAAGACCCTTCTTTGGACCCTCAGAGGAGTCACCTGGCCACCTGGGTTCCTATGGCCTCAGGTCTAAAGTAGTAAGAGCGGTATCAGCACCCTACGGTGATGTAATTCCCTCACTTGCTTCCCTTCTAATCTGCTTCTATTGTGTTGCAGTTTCACCGTGTAGAGTGCAATGTTCCGCAGCAGGGTTCACAGGCTTTCCCTCATCCTGAGACACGAGATTGGGGTGTTGCAAGTGGTTGAGTAACTCACTGTGACTACCATTGGGCTGGTCTTTGCAAGCTCCTCCACTCTGAGCCTAGTAGCTGAACAGCTCTCAGCCATGACCACGCATGCAAGGTGCAGCCCTGCATGCTGACAGGTTTGCCTTTGCACAGCAACCCACTGTCATCTCTTCTGACTTGGTTAATTAGTATCACTCCCCATGGTTTTAGCAGAATCTCAAGCAGTTTTGAGAAGCATACTTCACTGTGCACACATTACATCATATTCCCGGGGTAAAGGCTCATAAAAATTGGGCTTTGGAAAAAAACAAAAAAACAAAACAAAAAAAACCTCCTTGCCACATCCTTTTCTTGTTATGTGTTCCTTAACCTCTCTGAGCCTCTCAGGTAATTTCTTCATAAATGGATAGAGTAATGGGCAGCTACTTTGAACGACTATTGGAAACTCATTAGGGTTGGTGGAAAGCTCTGAGGACGCTGGCAGCCCTTAACAAGCTCTCGGTAAATGGTTACTTTTCTTATTTCTGATGCAAGCATCAGAGATCTAGCAGCATCTGAGAAATGGCAGAATGGTTGAGAGGAAATGACCCGGCAACACACATGTCTGCCACTGTAGCCAGTCCTAGCTACATCCCATGCCCATATTACACAGAGGGAGAACAGGGGCAAAAAGAGAAAGATCACTAGAGAAAGAGAAAATGAGTCATCACAGATAACCAGACATAGAGCATAGAAGGGGCTCATTCTGGGAATGCTAGGGTTAATCCAGTTTCCTGGTCCAAGTCCCATGATAAATGGAACTAGATGTCTTCCCACCCACCCGTGTGTGGTGTGTGTGTGTGTGTGTGTGTGTGTGTGTGTGTATGTGTGTGTGTGTACATGCTGATTAAACCAGGGGCTCTCAGATATGTGTGATCTAGCACTGAATTTTAATAACGCCAGCTTAGAGGGTAAGGTTCTGGTTGTATATGATTTCTTTGTCTGTTCATTGTATGCACAAGCCAATACTCTAACCTTCCCTTGCTCAAGGAGCCAGTATGGGATGGGCTCCAGTGTCCACATGAATCTTATTACCACATCCATGATATGGGATATCTTCAACTTTGCCATGTGTAGGGATGAAAACCTTCCAGCCTGCCTACACAGCCCATTCTTTATCTCCAGTGCTTAAAGCGATCTTTTTTTTTTTTTCTGAACTAAAAGCTGTGCATACCTCCATGTCTCTCACACTGCTCTCTCTTGCTCTCTCTGACACACACACAGTCTCTCTTTTTGTGTGTTATTTCAAGGCCTCAACTGTGATATGATATAAGGTATATGGTCCATGGAGAGAGAGAGAGATAAAGAAATACAAAGGCAGTAGAGAGGGTTAAAAACAAGAGAAAAGAAGCAACAAAGAAGAGATGCAAAACAAGTGAAAGGAGATATGAAGACACGAAGAAGAGGAATTGATTTTGAAGGTGTATAGTTTGAGTGAGGCGCCAAGAATACATATTTAAATGCCTCTAGAACTAACAGCAGTCTCAGCCCACTCAGAAAGCACAGTGCCCTCCCACCTCATCAAACCCACAGTGACATCAGGAAGGTTGTGAGTCACTGTCTCTGAGTCACACATTCCCACTCCTGAGCTCAGAAGGTAGCATGTATTCATGGAAGTCTTGCTACCTGTAGAGAAGGGCCTAAATCTTGGCCCCTGCCCAGTCAAGGGATACAAAAGGAAATCCAAAAATACTGACATCTGGAAGTTTCTAGTATCTTCTAGAAAAGGGAATTGGAAAGTAGTAAGTGCAAGAGATGAAAGACAGGTTCTACCAAAGTTGATTCCGCTGTCTCTTTTTCATCATCTCCTTGTGCCCCTTTCTTCATTCCTCTCCTTGGGCCTCTTTTCTCTGAAAGGCTGGGGTTTCATGTTCATCTTTTTCTGTTTTTTATTGTTTCAGCTTCAAAGAAGCCTCTTCCTCCTACTCCTGAAGACAACAGGGTAAGTGAGGTGGGCTTGTGCTGTAAGCCTAGCTGTGGTCTCTCTGCTTTTCTTAGGTCTGTGCGCATGTGGTGAACAGTTACAATTGGTGTATATTTAACACATTGGCTTTGGGGGCTATGGAGTACAGTGGTGCTCAACCTTCCTAATGCTGCCACTCTTTAATACAGTTCCTCAGCCGGGTGCGGTGGCACGTGCCTATAATCCCAACACACAGGGAGGCAGAGGCAGGCAGATCTCTGTGAGTCTGAGCCAAGCCTGGTCTACAAAGCAAGTCCAGGAAAGCCAAGGCTACACAGAGAAACCCTGTCTTGAAAAATCAAACCAAAATCAAAACAACAATATCAAAAACAACAAAATAATTTCTCATGATGTGGTGATCGCCACCCATAGTTATTTTCATTGCTACTTCATAACTGTAATTTTGCTGCTGTTACGAGTCACAATTTACACATCAGATACCCAGGCTGTCTGATATGCGACCATTGTGAAACAGATTTAGAACCACTAATTAAGTGGGTCTGTCCACTTAAAGGGCCATGAAGGTCCTGACCACCACCTTGCTGTGCACAGTCCACAAACAGCAGTTCCTAGCTGTCTTTATGCCTCAATATAGAACACTCCAGAGACAAATGCCTGATGATACTTTGTACATTCCAAAGTGCTTCCAAACTTAGCAAACCAAATACCAAGTCTTGGGGTTTTCCCCAAGGCCAGTCAGTACTGACAGGATCTGGAGTTTCCGGTGTACAGGTTTTGGAGTGGTTGTTCTCCAGATACGCATAAGCCACACTCTAAGAACACATCAATGCCCCCTGCAGCCATAACCCCGGGTGGAGAGGCTCTTTATTTGCATATTAATTAGTCCCTGTGATTCTGAGATATACTCAAGTTTGAGAAGCACTACCCTGTGGTAAACTGATTTACACAACTTGATGTAGAACCAGCTCTGGAGAAGAAAACATAAGGAAAGGATCAACCCTCACATTCTGGCCATGTTAACATCAGTGCTCCCAGTCAGGTACATGCCCTCAGAAACTTCCAAATTGGCTCCTTCATGCTTCTTCCTGAAGAGTGAGCTCTGATTGTCTCCAGCCAAACACAGTGATGTCTCCAAATTGGCAGCATCCTCAGAGGGGAAACTCTAAATCCTCTGGCCTCTAGATCTCTCCTTAGCTGACAGCCAAACATCACAGCAGAGATACTCACATTGCTGCAGAAAACCAGGTGTCTGTTACTCTCCTAGACCTTCTGAGCATCACTCCAACAGCCACCTTCTAGTTGTGGCTTGGAAGCCCACTGCCCTCTCTTTTTCCCTCTAGTAGGCCCACCCAAACCCAGCACCTTCCCCCCTTCTCTCGGCAGCCTGTTCCTCCCTTGCTGTCAATGTTAGTGCAGGTGAAGCCAGAACATGCTGCTTGCCCATCACTCCTTGAACTCCACCACCAATGGAACTTTAGAGTTCCTTAGAGATGCGGCACCTGTGGTGTTGTGGGCTCTTTCACCACAAGGGTTCACAGTCCTCTATGTAGTCCATATGTCTAGAACTATGCAGTGTTTCTCTTACTCCTTGCCACTTATAGTCATTTCTCCCTTCCCCTTTTCTGTCTCTTCCCTGCAGGGAAATGGCATCTCAGGTTGTCATACAGAGAAACAATATTTTACACCATGCTTTCAGGCCTTATGCTCTCCCGTTCTACTTTCATTCCTCTTAATGTTATAAAATAACCTGACCAAAAGCAGTGTAGGGGAGGAAAGGGTTTGTCTTAAATTCCAGGTTATAGTCTATCATTGAGGGAAGTTAAGGCAGGCACTCAAGGCAGGAGCTTAAAGGCAGGCTTGCTTGCTTGTCCACACAGCCTTACCTCCAACCAAGGAACTCACTTGAAAGCTAAGGATGTGTGGCAGAAACCACAGATGTTTGTTGCCTAGCTAGCTTTCTTATGTTTTTCAGGGGATTAGTACCCACAGTGAGCTCCTACATCAACTACAAGACAATCCCCTGATTGCCAATCTGATCTAAGCAGTTTCTCAAATGAGATTCTCTTCTAGATAATGTTTGGTTGTTATCAAGTTGACAGTTGAGGCTAACCAAGTCATGCTCTACTTCAGGAAGACTGTGGAATTGCCCTCCAGAGGACCAGGTTAGCTGTTGTTAGTCAAGATGGAGGACATTGACAATCAGGGGAACCTATATTCCCAGCCTTTCTATCCTGTGGGTGCAAATGAGACATGTCCAGATGTCCAGACCCCAGTTATTCCTGGTTCTCTCCACTACAGAGCTCAGCTCTTCCTGTCAGATTTCTCCTAATTCACCCAGAAGATCTTCCTAAGGTGCCACATAAATGTCTCTTCTTGTGCCCTGGCTCCCTGGCAAGGAACCCTTTTTGCCACTTTTGTCTGACCTGTGAGGTCTCAGCATTGTGGAGTTCTGCTAACCTACAACCAGTAGAGTTCTTAGCAGCCAGAACCATTCTTAGCCATGCAGTAGAGTGACCAAGAAATGAGAACTTCATCTACTGAAAGCCTCTCCTTCTCACCCAGGGCCTCAACCCATCCTTCTTGAGCCGGTTGACCTCTTTTTCTACAAATGCCAACCCTTGACTTAATCTAGTGATTCTTAACCACATCAGACCTAATGCCTCTGTTTTATGAGAACTGTTCTGTAAAGATCCTCCTGTTACCCTGAGGGGAAATCCATAAGTAGGGGCTAGAGAGATGACCCAGCAGTAAAGAGCAATGACTGTTCTTCAAGAGGATACAAGTTCTCTTCCCACACTCATACTGCTTTGCTCACAACCAGCTGCCAGAAACTCCAGCTCCAAGTGATCCAATGCTTTCTTCTGACCTCTGAGAGCACCAGTGCTCATGTGACATGCACAACACACACACACATACACACGCACGCACGCACACACGCATGCACATACGCATAAAGAAAAAGAAATATTTTTTAAAAATCTTAAATAGTATGTAAGGATTTACAAAAACAAGTCCTTCAAGTCCTTCTAAAGAGAATATATAAATGCAATATACTATTGAAAACAGAAAAACAGAATAAATTATATTCCTAAATTTAAATATGGGACCATGAGCGTATGGGAAGTCATGATGAAATGCCCAAACCCATAGACAGAACCTACTGAATTTGGCAACTTAAGTGCCATAAATCCAGGAATGTTTTGTTAATGGTCCAGTTCTAGTGTTTCCATGAGTGATATGATTTTCCATAATGGCAAACAATTCCCAAATGTGTTCTAAATTAAACCGAATGTAAGCTCCCTCAATGCATAGGTAGTTGCACTCCTGGAATACACAGTCCTTGTTATTGGGCATCTAGCCTTCCTGGCTATTATAAAAGTCCAGAGAGCTACACATTGTATAACAGAAGCCTCTTAGAATTATATGCAGGGTTTTCCCTATGTGGATATCTACTGGGACAACAGAACTTGGAAAGTGTTTGAGACATGGCAGAACATTTTGCATTCTTGGCCCTTGCCTATTAAATACCTGTGGTATACCTCAAACTTAGCAATATCTGAGTATCCCACTAGGTGTTCTGCATGACTCCTGGGAAATGTACCCCCATTGTGAGAGACTCCCTAGCTTTTTCTTTTAAGGGTTAATCAGGGAATTGGATCTACAGTAACCTGGACAACATATCATCACTTATGTACCTTCTTTGGGTGCCATGAACACACTTTCTCCATCTCATAGTTCTATTCAAAGCCTCAGGTCCACAGGCTCTTAGCCGTGTGGAGGAGCCAGCCCACCACCTTCTTTCAAACTCCATTAAATACCCAGACGTCAGTGTACCTAGAATTTGTGACTTCCCAACACTACATCACCTTCTAGCCAGTAACTCAGTCTTTTCCCATATTTAGTCTGTTCTTAAGTCTGTCACTCAGTCTCAGGTATGTTCATCTTGATCTCTGGCAGTTGTTTGTCTTCTGAGCTATTCTTCGTGTCATTAATATCTTATACTAATTGAAATATGGTATGAGACAGAGGCATAGGCCAAGGTTTCTGCAAGAGGAAGAAAGGAGCCATGTGTTACAGTGGGGAGAGCCCTGAGATAGTTCTCTAGGAATTGGCTATATCTGTTTCCTGCCATGGATCTGATTTCCCATTCGAAATGAAATCACTGGTTAAATGGGTTCTTGGGGCCCTGGTAGTCTCTGATTTGATGGATCTGAGCAAACCCATGAATCAGATGAGCCAGTATAAAAACCAATAAATTTCTGAGAAAATTACATGGTGTCTTGGAATTCACTGGGATCAGTATTTACCTCATAGAGTGAGAGAAGTGGGTCCTGTTGCTGTTTGTATCTGCTCAGATCTGTAATTCTAATTTGTAAAGAATTTTAACTTGAGGAAAGCAGCTGTCTCTGCAAAGGATCCTCTGCATCCAGTGGATGGAGGGAGCTGCCAGGTTGACCTAGCCTAAATCCAGGATCCCAGGAACTCACCACCTTCTTGTGTCTTTGCTTGGTTCTGCTGTCTCTTCCCCAGCGGTCACTTCAGGAACCGGAAGAAACCCTGGTCATTGCCTTGTACGACTACCAAACCAATGATCCACAGGAGCTTGCACTGCAGTGTGACGAAGAGTACTACTTGCTGGACAGCTCAGAGACTCACTGGTGGAGGGTTCAAGACAAGAACGGGTAAGATGAGCACATGGCTACTGTGGGAACAATGCAGATATGGGAAGGCATGTCCCACCTCCTTCAGCTGCCCTGAGGCTGAATTAGGAAAACAGAAGTGATCCCAGTGGGAAGGACAGAGGAGTGAGCTGGTCATTCCTCTTCCCAGAAGTAGCAGCGATGCTTGCACCCACCACACTTAATCCCTGTACCTCCTCTTAACCTACCCCTGTCCTCAACTCACCTAAAAGCCCCTGATTTTTCCACTGATATTGACAGTTTTGGTGCTTGGCAACTTGCTCTGTGATGTCCTTGAGTTTTTAAATACATCTTAAGTACAGCACATTGCAAAGTAAGCGGAAAGAAGAGGTGTATAAAGATGGCATGGAGCAGCAGTTATGTTAGAACGTCTCAGGTGGCACCCGCAATGTCGTTAGGAGAGCAATCATTAAACAGTGCATGGACACAACAGACTTCTACAAACACTAATGGCCTAATGTGGAGTTTTGAATGAAAAACATCTCAACATGATGGCCCATTCCAGTTTGAGGGGATCCAATGCACACAGACATGATACACATAAATATATCCAGGCAGAACACTCACATATTAAATAAATCTAAGAAAATGAAAAACAAAAAACAATCCAGGTCCTCTGCAAGCACAAGAGGTCTTAACCACTGAGCCATTCTGCAGCCCTGTATGTGTTATTTTGAACAAAGCTTGAATGAAGACCAGGCGATGACAATCTTTTGGATGCATACGTATATGTGCACATATATCCCAGTTCTGACTGTGGAAATGTTGAGTTACGCTAGATCAAAGTATACAATATTTTCATCTTAACAGATAATTTCTCCTAGAATTTTAACAAACTTGTATACCTCCCTACAGAATTACAGAAAGCCAACACTGGCTATTACTAAGCTTTGAGAGGGTAAGAGAAGGGCGTCTTTTTGTTCATCTTCATGTACATTGGCAGAATCTGAGGTATTTTATATGAAATCAAGTTTAAATTACTCATTTCACTTGTAAGAACTAGAAGCCAAGAGAGTTGAGGGGATTCTTTACCAGCTTTCTGGTGCTAGGGACGAATACGAAGTGTCTTCAATATCTACAAAGCTATATACAATGTAAAAAGTGTTGAGAACGCTTAATAACTTTTTGTCATGTTTCATTTCTGTATTATTAATTCCAACTCAACTGTTACACTTCACCTTGGAACCCAGCCTGACCTTGGCTTTTTTTTTTTTAAATCTTATACAGGGTCTCACACTGCACCTCAGGCTGGCTTGGAATTCACTGTGTAACCCAGACTGGCCTCAAATTCACAGCTATCCTCCCGCTTCAGTCTCTTGAGTTCCAAGATCACAGGCACAGGCCATCTTCTCTGTCTGACCTTATCCTTTTCCTCATGGTTCTTCATCTGAAGATGCTCAATTAGGGAGATTTTTAAACGTGTATATCTCCAACGGGGAACAGTCTTTAGGGACATATGGTTGGAAAGTTGGCTTTTTATATCTTAATTATTTGTATTTCCTTATTTGAAAATGATAGCATAAAGCGGAAAAATACTAATATTACACAAACTAATAATTATAGAAAATAAAATTTGAAAGGTATTTTTCCAATAGAGGAAATTTCATGATGAGAACAGCAAGCAGAGCCTTTTAGGTAAAATAGCCATTTGTTATTTATTATATTTTATATTTAGTGTTGAAGTGTGTTGCTTTCAGCCAAGCATACCTTTGTTAGCTTCATCAGCCCTCTTATTTCAATTTTTCAAATGTCTAATCACAAATGCCAAACACCATGAGGCTTCCCATTCTTAAAGGACGTTAGTGGATTAAATCTATTAAATGAAAATGCAAAAATCAGTTCTCTGCTAGTCTAAACACTTGTTTTTCTTTTTACAGGCATGAAGGATATGCACCAAGCAGTTACCTGGTAGAAAAATCTCCAAATAACCTGGAAACCTATGAGTAAGATACTTTTTTAAAACACTCATTTGTATATTGTTTGTTTGTTTGTCTGTGTGTTTGTTTGTTAAGGAAAGGTCTTATTGTGTAGGCCTGGCTGGTATGGAGTTCACTATGAAGACCAGACTGGCCTGGTTGAAAGCTGACCTGTCTCTGCCTCCTAAGTGCTAGGGTTAAAAGCATTTATCACCAGATTCTGCTTTGATTAGTTTTTTAGAACTATGATACTAAAATTTTCTTCTTAGGTCCAGCATAAATTATTGATTGGCTATAAAAGTATTTAGTGCTTTCCTTTCTTTCCTCCTCCCCATCCCCTGCTTTCTTTTCTTCTAGTCTTTGATCACTGAAACAGTAAAAGTTTAGCCCAACTAAGAGAAAAGGGAGTGTGGTCAGTATACTGCCTTTTCCTTCTATAATGGGATGGTTCTTATGGGCCTTGAAAAGAGTCTGAAAAGAGAAGTCTTTTTCTGGAAATCTCAAGTATTGGTGTCACTTGAGAAATAAAATCCCTACGAATATTGGATAATATATCAACTGACTTAAGCCGTGGTAAAACACAATATTTCCAGTATCAGGACAACATCAACGCCCACAGGAGTTAAGTGTCTGCTTGGGTGGTATAGCGTGACTTTCGGACCCACCAGCAGCACAAATAATGACACAGAGGCTTTTTAATATTTTAAAGCTTGGGCCTTGTAGCTGGGCAGGTTCCCAGATACCTATCTAGCTTAACCCAACTACTCCTAGTTCTATCTCTCTGCTCCGCTCTGGTCGATCACCTCCTTCTACCTCCCTGTTTGCTGCTGAATCTCCCGCCTTTGAGGAAATTTCTCAGAGTTTCTTCCTCTCCCTCTCTTCCCTCCCTAGCTGCCTCCCTTCTCCCCTAAGCCTTCTCTCAGAAGTTCTATCCTCCACTTCTTGCCCAGCTATTGGCTGTCAGCTCTTTATTGTATAATCAGTAGGCAAGTGAGGAAGGACAAATATTTACAAAATATAAGACTGGCGATGGGCCATGGAAATAACAATACCAAGATCCAGCTGGTACTTAGCTCTCTGCCGGTTTAGCAGCCAACAATTGAAAATACAGAGACACACCTTCACACAATGTGCCCCCAACACACTGTGCTAAGTGCTTACCGCTAAGCTATCACTTATAAGAATAGTTCATGGATCTATTTTAGTAGAAATGTCAAATGTTTTTTGACAAAATTTGATCTAGTATACAAAGTACCCAGCATGCATATGTACTCCCTAGCTTGGAGGCTGGAAAATCTACATCTTCCACTGTGATCTTAGTTCTGAATGATAATCTCCACTAAAGAGAGCTGTGATTTCTGGAAGCAGTGGAGAATACAGACTCCAGGGCTGAGGCAAGAAAAGAACAAGATGAACTTGGAATATCTTGTTGCACTAGAAAGTAAAGAACTAAAATGTTTTTGAAATTTTGTTTCAGTGATTTAATAATGCCAAACAGGCACTGAAGTAAGTTTTTTAGAGTTCCTACTGACCAGATTGGGACAGTTTGAGCATCAAAATAAATGAAGATAGTAGTAGACTATAACTTATTAAATAAAATAATAAGCCATAAAATAGATTGATAGGTAAGTAACTAAGTAAATAGGACAACGTTCTTTCTTAGGAGAATGCCAAAAAATGCATGTAGAAGGATGAGAAAGCTTGAAAACCAGCATTTGTAGCTCAAAGTATCAGTTCTGGCAAAATCAATGAATATCACAACAGGGTTAGTTGTGACATAATGTGATATATCAGAGTTATCATTTTATAAATCAGTTGTAACTACAAAATGGAGATAGCTGGTAGACCCCATCTTATAATCAACATTCATCTCAATATGGCTTCAAAATATTGTTCATTATTCCTGCTCCAAAACATGTACAATATGAATTTAATCATGAGGATACAATAGCAAGTCCAAATGAAGGAATAGTCTATAAAATAATAGCCTTTACTCTTCAAAAGCAATTATGATGAAAGCCACAAAAGGATGAGAAATTGGTCCGCATTAAAGGAAACTAAGGAATACAGTGACTAAATGCATAAGTAATCTGGGATTGGATCTATAACCATAAAAATGTTTTGTTGCCCGCACAGTATTAAGAAAAGTAATACAATTTTGTTTAGGTCTGAAACTAGACAAAACATATGTAGACATTACCATTCATGGAAACAGACCCACCAAGTATTTAGGAGTAAAAGTCTACTCTCAAGTAATGCAGGGAAGATATGCCAGGGCTGATGAGGTAACTCAGCGTGCACAGTGCTTGCTGTTCTCTGATGACATGAGTTTGATTCCCAAATGTGCATAAAGGTGAAAGGAGAGGAGGAGTTACATAAAGTTGTCCTCTGACCTACACACACATATATCATGGCAAGTGCTATATCATAGATACATGATAGATAGATAGATAGATAGATAGATAGATAGATAGATAGATAGATAGATAGATAGAATAATTAGATATGCTTATCCATATGCCTAAATTAACAAGAGTAGTAAATCTATAAAATTTCAGCCACTAATTCATCTAGGTAAAGGGTCAATGGGAGTTGCTTTATACTGTTTTGTAACTTTTCTATACTTCTGAAACAATTTTAAACTTTATTATTGTTGTGAGAATGTGCTTGCCTGTGCCGTGAAGGGTGAGTGGAAGTCAGAAGACAACTTTCTGGAGTTGGATCTCTGTGTTCCAGGGATTGAAATCATGTGGTCTCTGCAATGCTTTCTATTGCCTGAACTATCTTGCCTGCCCTGAAATGCAGAGTTGTGGAGCCCAGTCCCAATGGGTACATCTATAAAACACTCCGCTACCTAAGGCTCAGGAACACTGTAGAAGATGAGGCAGACAGATTGTAAGAACCAAAGTATTCAGGAGTTTGCTGGGAGATCCCGTCTCCTAGTAAAGTCATCTCCTAGTAAAGTCAGCACCTACACCCTGAAGTTTCACTAACAGGACTGCTCACCTGGGAACTGAAGGAGGATGGCACCGATGAACGTGCCAAACTGGATGGAGAGAAGCCCACAAGGCTTCAACCCCACACAAAGAACTCTAAGCAACTGAGGGAAGATCACACTAATTGGTTGCCCAGTGCCCAGGGGTCAGCCCTGAAAACATACATACAGGTAGCATTCTGCAGGCTGAGCAGGTTATATTTAGGATGATGTGCAGTAACAATTAGTAAAAAAAAAAAATAGGCTTTGAATTGGAAAGAGATCAGGGAGGGGCATACGGAGGTGTTTGGATGGAGGAAAGAGAAGGGAGAATTGTTTTAATTAAATTATAATCTCAAAAATTAAAAAAGAGAGGGGGAGAGAGAAAAGAAGGCAGCTAACTATGGGCCTGCCTGGGATAAGCTAGTCAGCAGCATTCCTCCATGGTGTCTGCTTCAAGCTCCTCCTTTGAGGGCCTGCCTTGGCTTCCCTTGATAATGGACTATGACCTGAAGATGAAAAATTCCCCACCACAAAAAAAAAATTTAAAAAGTAATACTCACTAAATATAAAACACCAGAGAAAAAGATATATGATAACCAGAACTTCCACCAACCCAACAGTAGTCAATGACCAATGTAATGATTTCTGCAGTCTGAATGGATGCCAGTAACCAAGTGCTATCATTTTCTTAAGAGTGTCTCTCAATATTTTGATCAGATATGTGTGAATAGCCCTTCCCTGGGCTGAGAGATGATTCATCCTTTCCAAGGATGTTTGTGCCGAGATGAAACAAAGATGAGAGATACTTAGCTGAAATAATTGTTTTATAGTCAATGCCTTTGGAGGAAAAAAAGATGGTTGTTTATTTTAAATGACTGCTTGGCTGAATAGCTGTGTTTGTTTTGGCACTTTATCCAAATCCCTTTGTTTATGATTCAAGAAGCGAATTCAAGGCCTCAACAAAATAAAAACCAGTAGGGAATTGATGGGCCCCTGGGGGCAAGTGAAAATCCGTATCCCTGACCTAAAGGAATTTTAAGTCATTTTCATAATAAAAACCATATGGCCTGTGAACCAGTTTGGACCATACACTGCCAGCTTTCATTTCCTGGGTTATGGAAGCCCAGCTAGAAAATTATATAACATAAGGAAATATTCTGATATTTAATATATAGCTAGGCATAGGAAAGCTATCCAAACTTTTTAATTCTTTAACTTAATTTTGACTACCTTCAGGTGAGTTTTTACAAAAGAACTCAAAACTATACCACCTGGTAAGGTATCATGGGTTGGTAACTTAACTGAATTCAGGTTTCCTGCCTCAGTTTAGAAGTGGGACCTTGGACAGGTTGCAGTAGCCTACTAATACCTGGGAGTATGTTCTATGACCTACAGGGTATCCTGAAACTGCAGGTAGTTCTGAACTAAGTATATACTATGCTTTTCCCTCTATCTAGAGCCTGTGAGAGGGCTTACTTTAAATTAGATGTATTGAAAGATTAACACTAATGTCTAGTGATGAAATAGAGGTTATAACAATATACTATCATAAAATTGCCTTCATAACTTCTCTTGCATAAAATAAGGGTCACTTGAACACAGACACAGCAGTATTGTGGCAGTCTATCTAGTGACCCACACAGCTACCACGTGACTAATAGGTAGGTAGTATATATCAATGGATATGCTATCTCAAGGGTAATTATATCCTAGATAATCATCATGAGATTTCATCATGCTACTCAGGACTTAGTGTTAATTTCTAGAATTGTCCATTTGGTATTTGCTGGGACCATAGGTTGACTGTTAGCAACTGAAATGACAAAAGAGCACAATTGCAGAAGTGAGGCTACTGTACCAGGCCCCATTTGACTCTGATCCCTCCTCTGCTCAAGATGGGATCATACAAGACAGAGGCAAGTAAAATACCACATTTCTTCACTCCCTGTACACTGAACTCAAGCAGACCTCACTCTATGACAGTGACACTACTATCCACTGAACCAGGCTTGTTTCACACTTTAGATGCACAGCTCTAACAACCCATATACACTGCTCGAAGCTTGGATGGGTGAAGCATGCTTGCTGGCCCTCTGGGACCTATGGAGGTGTACAGTCTGGCCTCACATACTCAATGGAATCTTCTCATTCTCTTGGATGCTCTGAAGTAGCCAAACAAGTTCTGTAGATAGTATTTCTTCCCCACCTTGAGCCACTCCTGTGTTTATTAACTTCCAAAATAAATTGTCAACTGATGACCATTCTACTTTTGTTGTAGGCTTTCTGGTCCAGAAATAAGGCCCTGTAGGAAGTTACCAGGAAGTAACTTATACCAACCTTCAGGCTTCTAGAGAATTATTATTCAAGTGCTGCAGATCTGTGAATGTTACGGGGATGAGGCTTTTATTTATTTTTTGCCTTCTTTGTATTGTAGCATAGTTTCAATTGAATGCTTTAAACTACTACCATGGCTAGAATGAGAAGGGCTGGGCAAGTGAGGGACTGGGGGAGAGGTGTGGTCAGCCTGCACATCCACATGGGTCTTTTAGCCAACTTGCATATCTGCATATCTACATGGGCTTCTGACCATCCTGTAGGAACACACATGCATGGACATTGAATAGCCTGCATGGCCATTTCCTGACTTTCTTCTTCTTAGCCCTGTGACAGTCCCTTCTCCACACCTTCTCTTACCTAAATGATTTGGATGGTCAAAATACATTTCACCCCTGTAACAACACTCAAAAACCTCATTCTTAAAAATTATTCCTGTTTTTGCCATTTATTAACTATATTCATCAACTACAAAAACCTTGCAAAAAGTCTGGAGGCCCAATCTTAAGAGAATATGGCAACTGTTTTCAAAGGATAGTTGCTAAACTTGCAAATTAGTATTAACGTTTTTTTTTTATGGCTGCCTAACACCCTCCTACTTACAGCCACCCACTGACACATGAGATGGGGGAGATGAATGTTTTCTGCAACACTATCATGGAAAATTTCCAACCTTCACAAAAGTAGAGAGCAATAGAAAAAGAAGGCCCTGAAACTCAGCTTCAATAATTACCAGAATGATGCCAATTCTTGCTTTTTTTTTCTTTTTTTTTTTTTTTTTTTTTTTTTTTTGGTCTTTCTTCAGATAAACACCCTACTACCTGGAAATGGTCATGGCTTTCCTTTTGAGTTTGAAGTCACTGGTAGAAACAGAAAGCAAACACATGATTTTCAAGCATTATCTTTTATAAATAAGCAATGAAGTTTTCAAACTGTGACACATGGCTTGTTTTTGGCTTTCAGGTGGTACAATAAAAGCATCAGCCGCGACAAAGCTGAAAAGCTCCTTATGGACACAGTGAGTATGCTTCATCTGTCTACTGAATGAAAGGAACTTGTACAGTCTCTAGCCGTGTTATGGTTATGCTAACATGGTAGATTCCTATGTTGGCTTAACAATGGCTTTCAAGTCTAAGGATGACTATTCTGAGGATTTGGGGGGCTACAAAGCACAGGAATGGAAAGGGGGGAGACGCTGGGTCTCTGTGCTAACAGTTACTGCTACAGTGACCTTGGCCTCACAGCTGCCTACTTTTACTCATCTCTGGCTCTCAGGGATGGATTATTCCTGGAGGGGCTGTAGTTTACACGAATCCCACAGATTTTTCACCTATAGTTTCTTCTCTAAAGCCATGAAGCCTGGCAGATAGAGAGTGACCTCACCACAGGATCTCAGAGTTAAGGGAAAGACGGATGAGAAGAAAGGAAGCATGATATGATAGGATGGGTATCACTGTTCAGGTCTTTATTCTGTTATCAACTCAGTGGGTGACTGTGGGGATTTCTTCTCTGCCTTCTGGGCCCCCATTTGTCAGTGAGGACAAATCGAACATCAGAGTACATTAGAGTGCCATTGATCTATTGCCCCTGGATGCTACTCCTATGTTCTCCTGGCCTTGTGCATAGTTAGTCACTGCCATTGCAACTGGACCCCACTAGGTCACTGAATCTCACTCAATCACAGGTGAGTGGGAGAGAGACCAAGATCAAAGGAGTTGGAAAGTGGACCCAAAGGGGAGGAACTGAGCTGAGTCCTTGGATGCTCTTTCTCCTTGGTTCTCAGCAATTAATCATTTCTCCTCGTTCCCAATAGACCTCGTGTTCTGAATTGTTGCAGATTCTCAGGGGCCTGTGGTGTGGCTTAGTAGGTATAGGATCTTTCCATCAAGCCTGACAACCTGAGTTTACCACCCAGGTCCTGCATGATGGAGGGAGAGACCTGACTCCCACAGTTGTTGTCTGACCTCCACATACATCTCCCCTACCCCATATACACAATAAATAAATGTAACAAAGATACAGGTTCTAAGAATCCATAGTAGATCTGCAGAAATAGGACCTACAAAAGCACTTCTCAGGAGCCTGCTCATCTCATTCCTCAGCCTGAGTTGCTGGAAAACAGTTGAGCTTGAGTAATGGGAAGTAATTACAAAGAGCACAGAACTAAGATTCTGCATTGTGCTGTGACTAAACAAGAACATTTTCATTACGTTCTGTTGCATCCTCAAATAAAATAAAATCAGTGGAAAGCTTCAAACAGCCCACATCAATGACAAATGAAAGCAATTCTCATTGCTGAGCAGTTTCTTTTGAGACATTTAAACGTCTTTTGCTTGCTCAGACTGTTGAGACATTCATTCTTGCTAATATTTTGAATTCACTTAACAAATACTCTATCCCTTCTTAGGTAAATCTAAAGGCAAACTTCAGAAGGGCCCTGCAAGCTTTAGTCTGGGTTCTGGACAGTTAGAATGTGAGGTTTTCTTTCTGTGTTTTATACGATTGCTATCTGACTCAATCATGTTATGTCTCCAGTATACTCAGTCATACGAGGTGGATTATGTTCATTTTCCCTGTTAGTAACTGAAGCTTCTAGGTTATAGACTATGTTTATGACATGTACATGTGTATTTGTGTATTTCTCCACTTTACCTTGTTCCTACAATGCTTAGTACAAAGTTAGCAGTTGCATGAATGAGTTCACCAAATGCTTACTGTGTGTTTTCAAGTTAACATCTATTCTAGGAACCTGGGTGGGCATAAGTATCCTTGGGGAAAACTTAAAAACATAAACCCTGGCCTAGAGATATGACAATGGCTAATAATGCTTATTGCTCCTGCAGAAAATCAGTTTCAATTTGCAGCATCCATATGGCAGGTGACAGGAGACACAATTCTCTCTTCTGGCCTCTGCAGGCTCCTGTATATAAATCCATGCTCATAAACATAAAAAAATTAAAACAACACCTCCTCCAAAAATTTTTTTTGCCCTGTACTCTAGACCTATCCATACACTCCCGGGAATACTCAAGTGATTACGTGACTTAAATTAGTGAAAGGACATGGGGAGGAATCTCGTGCCTATTCTGCCTAGCTATGAGGTGTGATCTTTTTTTTCTCGTTTGAACGTTAAGATGCAGTGTCACTTCTCCAGGGGCTCTGTCTGCACCCTGCCCTCAGTCTTAGCATTTCCCTTCAGCCTTCGCCTATCTAAAGCGAGGGTCAGTCAGTTCCTGTGAGCAGGTATTCTGTAGCTCTCCTCTCTTACACTCTAGCGACCCACCCTTTAGGCAGGAGCCTAACCTGGGTTTCTTATACTTCTGTGATTCCAGGATGTTGACTTAAATGGGGTTTGTTTTAAGAGAAGAACCCCCAGCCCCACCCCCGCCCTCACCCCCACAGTATGGACCATATATGTCGGAGACATTTAAAGCATACTTCAGCATGACAAGACCTCAAAGCATCAGCCTGTCTTTGACAATAGCATACCTTTGTTTTGAGATTATCTTCTACAAAATCACTTTCAAGTCCTATGGACAGAAAGAAAGACACTGAAACGTGTCTCAGATGAAGACGAGCAATGTATTTCATGCTTCCAACAGATGCTATATACCGCAGCATGTGATAATAAGGGAAACTAATAACCCTAATAATCAATGCCCTGGGATTGTATTCCAGGAACCGTTCTGTATTTGAGTCTCCCAATAGCCTTACAAAGGTCAATTTGCAGATGAGGAAATTGACACGTATACTCTTAATCAGGAAACATCTGGAATTAACAATACTACAAGATGTTGCAGCTAGAACTCCCTTGAAAGACCAGCTGGTTCATCTTCTTTGTATTAAAAGGCTGATAAACTGAAGCCACACTCGGAAGATGGATGAGTGGCGTGGCTCACTGCAGCAGGGATATGTCTTCAAATAGAAAGATAGTATAAGAAAGTTCACGAATTACTCCTTCCTACCATCCCACCAGGGTCATACACATACTTCACCTCCTGACAATCTTTTCTGTTGTTGCCTCTCTGTTTTTCTAAGTGAGGCAATAAAAATCACCCTGAGATCTTGACCGTGTTGAGAGGAAGTGAATCCCCCACTGCAACACTCTTTAGGGGCTTTGTGGCTATGGCAACCTCTCAGCTCCTTGCAGGAAGTATGTGGTAAGGCACGTGCTTTCCTCAGAACTCATGTGAGAGTCCGTGTCGCTTTCACCAGATGCCACCCACATCAACTACAATGGAGAAAGAGAAATGGAGCCTTCCATGCTTTGCAGATCTGACCATGACCCTTACCCCTCCTTCAGCCGGTGTTTATAGAGTGCTTACAGCCTAGGACTGCTGTAATCACAACTTGTTTACAGAAAAACAACGACTCTTTGAAACAGTACCGCCAACACAAACAACTAGATAGTATCAGTTAGATAAAAGAGATGTTTCCGCTCTTCTCTTCAGACAGTTGGTGAGCTTCTGGTCTTTTTGGTCTGTGTTTCTTCCTTTAGAATAAATTACATAACCAGATAAAACCTGCCTCTGCTTGAGGTCTGTTTCTTCCTGTCTCAAGTTTAACCTATCACATTCCAACCAGCCAAGAGCCAAAGATGCTTTATTTGGCAAATGGTAAAAAAATCAAAGGCAAACTGTCCTACCTTGGAGGTGTGGATAACACTATAAACAGCCTGTTGAGCAAAACAGTGGAGACAAAGTCTCTACTCCCAGCAGACAGAATGTGACTGCCAGCTGATGAATGGAAAACAAGTGTGGTCTGTCCCTACAGTGGAATGACACTCAGCCACAAGTAGGAGTGAAGTCACCTGTCACCACCTAGGTGGTCCTTGGAAACAATATTATAAATGAAAGGACCCACTCACAGAAAACCACATATGATTCCATTTACCAAAAAAAGTATACATAAAAATGTCTCCCGTAGGCAAATCTGTAGTCAAAATGCTTACTAGAATACATTATCCTCTCTCTCTCTCCCTGTGTGTGTGTGTGTGTGTGTTGATGCAAAAACTCACCTTTGAGACTGAGGGATGGAGGGGCTTCTCTTAATCTACATTGTAGATATTTTCCCTGTGTACATATAAACTGTACAACTTCCATATAAGGTTCCCGTCTAATTCCGACCTTCACTTCTGGCCTTCACAATCTCTAATTTAAGTAAATCATAATTAACAAGCCCTACAGATGTTTACAAGTGGTAGGAGAAGAGCTAGGGAGGCGGCTCAAATTTTACAGAGCCCGTCGGGGATGGGTGAACTGGCATGCCCATTTACTTATGCTGACTCCGCCAGAGCAGGCAGGATAGTCAGCACTTCCTTCTCCCCCCCCCCGCCCCCACCCCTCCCCTAGTACCCCGCTCCTCTGCTCTTTCTCCTTCTGCCCTTCAGTGAGATCAGCTTTGTGGGCAGGGCCTGGGAAACTGAGCCCCACCCAGGAATCAGGGAGCTTCCAGGTTAAGTTCTGCACCCCTGAGGCCATGAGTATAGAAGAGGTTGGAGCATCCTGGAGCAAGAAAAGGTTGAGGAATTTGCTAAAGCTCAAACTCCAACCCCACTGCTCACTAAGCAGACCCATGGGAAAGCCACTTAATCCCTCTGGCACTCACTTGTTGTCCTTGTTACCAAGGAGGATAATGGTATCCAGACTCCATCCAGCATTGAGGGTTGGGAAACAGTTGTGCAGTCCGGTGCCTGGTGAACTGTAAGAGGGAGGGTGTGTGTCTGTGTATCCATGTAGGACCTCACACGAACAACTGCTGAATTGTAGTTGAAAGGTGGCCGTTACTGCCGAAAGTCTACTCTGTGCCACTCAGTGCTTCCTCCTTCCAAAAGCAAGAAGATGGAGCTGGATGCAGGAGTCTGGTTTTTGGATCACTAACCTTTTGCTCTTTCTACCCAATCCAGGGTAAAGAAGGAGCGTTCATGGTCCGAGATTCCAGGACACCTGGGACATACACAGTCTCTGTTTTCACTAAGGCCATCATAAGGTACGGTGCTCACCTAGCTCAGAGAAATGGGGACAACTGCTTTAGTGTGACAACTTCGGCACAGCAAGATCCACCCATGCACCATGCAGAACCTCACTAGCAGTGGTGTGGCTTCCTCCAGTGCCCCTGTTAATTAAATTAAAGCAGCGTTCAAGGGAAGAACTGAAAAGGTGTGCTAAGAAACAGGACTGGGTGGATACCAGATCCTCTCCTTGGCTATGGCCAGGCCTGATGGTAGAGCTCTAAAGACATCAAAAACTGCCCCTGTGTTTGGTGAGCATACCGGCTAACATAGAGAGTGAAAGAAAGTATATTCATCTAGAAGTGGAAACAGACAAATGTCAGTTCTTGATCTGCTAATAAAACTACCTACCATATTGAGAGCCCTGTATGCCAAAGACAAGTACATGCGTGTGCATGTGTGTGTGCTTGTATCTAGAGTCCACATATATGAAAAAGCATTAGTACCCGTCCTTCTGAGTCTAGATTATTTTGCTTAACATAATAATCTCTAGTTCTATCCATTTACTTGAGAATACCAGAATTTCTTCTTCTTTTGCAGCTAAATGAAATTCCAGTGTATATATGGACTATATTTTCTTCATCCATAGAAAGAAAGAAAGAAAGAAAGAAAGAAAGAAAGAAAGAAAGAAAGAAAGAAAGAAAGAAAGAAAGAAAGAAAGAAAGAAAGAAAGAAAGAAGGCAAGAAAGAAAGAAAGGAAGGAAGGAAGGAAGATAGATAGATAGATAGATAGATAGATAGATAGATAGATAGATAGATAGATAGAAAGATCCCGGCTATGGTAAATAGTGCAGCCATAAGCATGCATGATCAAAAATCCCTGTGTTATTCTGGCTCAGAGTCCTTCTGATACATACCCAGGAGTGGTATGGCTGGAGCCACATAGTTATTCTATCTTTAGTTTTTGAGAAAACTCCATACTAATTTTCATAGCAGCTATACTAGTTTGCATTCCCACCCGCAGGGTTCTCCCCCAGGCACACACACCATTCGCACACACGCACACACATGCACACATGCACACACGCGCACACACACACACACACGTGTGCACACGCACATACACACACTCCTCAGCAGCCATTCGGTCTGAGGTGGAAGGAGAATCCCCAGGGTGGTTTCCTTTTGCAGTGATAGCACAGACAGTGTGCTTCTCTGGCATTTTGTGGCTGTGGGTGAAGCATTAGCAACACCAATACATCTCGGTACCGTTGCCCCTCACAGTGCTTCCTCCCACAACACCAACACCAGGACCAACATGCTGAGACTGACAAGCACACTGAAGCACCATGAGCCCGCCCTCCTGGTGCGGGCTTCCAGACCAAGACTGTGAGAAACTGCTGCCAATAGACACCTTGATACATCAGTACTGCTTCTTGGTAATGACTATGTGTTCATTTGTTTCAAGCGAGAACCCCTGTATAAAACATTATCACATCAAAGAAACAAACGACAGCCCCAAGCGGTACTATGTGGCTGAGAAGTACGTGTTTGACACCATCCCTCTGCTCATCAAGTATCACCAGTACAACGGAGGAGGTAAGTTCTTGGGGACCAAGCCAGGAAGAGATCCTCACAAGGAGACTTGGAAAGAAATGACAGGGTCCCTACGAGATTCTTCACACCGCACAAGCTGCCACAAATAGTAACTCGAGATGCAAATCAAAGCAAGCAAACAAACAAAAACCCCAAAACAGAAACAAACAAAACAGTTCCAAGTGCCAGAGATCCCCATGCCTACCACCAGAAACATCTACTCTGCAGGTCATGACATCACTATCCCGGTATGGCTATGAATCTTCTCAAGGGCTATATGAAAACAATGGTGAAACTTTGGGATCTGAAAGTATTATTTCACACACCATCCTTTCCCTGCTGATCTAACCTAAACAGTTGCTATGCCAAAGCCCTAACCACAGCCGTTGGCTTTCCTATCAACCTAGGTTTGGTCACTCGACTCCGGTATCCAGTTTGCTCCTGGAGGCAGAAGGCCCCCGTCACAGCAGGGCTAAGATATGGTAAGCAGCAGATGTTGGGCATTTAAGCTAAAACTCACATACCTCAATGTCAAGGACAAATTGTAAGAGGATTTTCCATTAACTTAACTGTTCTCAAAGACTTGGATGACTTGGAGAGATGGTTAGCATAATGATCATATACAATTGTGTAAGAAATGTGTGTGTCCAAACACATTTAGTAAGATTAAGTCAATGTCCTTTGGCTTTAGAGAAAAGCTCATTAATAAGGCATTTATTGAATACTTAGTTTATACAGAGCACTCTACTAAATGCTATCGGAAAATGTCAGAAAAATAAACCCTTAGCACTGTATTCTAGCTACCTTTTGGGACTTTTGTTATAATCTAATTGGTTGGTTTGGGTCATCTCTAAAAGCTATGAGCCGTCAGCATCCAGAGGTGTCTACATAAATGGTATAAAGATATGTTTTTTTCAGATCTGGGCCTTTAACTTAGTGGCAGAACACTTGTCTAGCATGAGTCATGTCCTGAGTTAAATCCCCAGGGGGGAAAAAAGTTTGTTTAATGCCTTTAAGTAGCACCTCTACCTCCAGGGCCATGGGTCCTAGTATGATGTCTGTCCTCCAAAATGGCTTCCCTCCTGTACTATCTACCTAGAACCAAAAGGCATCTCAGTCTGCATCCCTCAATCCAAAATGGGCTGTTTGAAGAGGAGACTAATCTAATCTTAATTTTCACCCATTGGTGGTTCTCAGACTTTAGTGTGCATCAAAATCCTTCCAAACACTTATCAAAAATAAAAAAAAATATGCTGATTCCACAACACTCCCTACTGCTTACCAAAACCCTCCCTGGGAGTGTGGCCTTGAAGTCCACATTATAAACAAGTAGCTTGGTGGCACTTGGGGACATAAATGGAGAAACACTGCCATGGGCTCTTCATATCCAGCCAGCAGTATGTGTGACACACAGCGGATACACAACATGCTGTTTGCTTTTGAGACAATACCTCAGACTTATAGGCATGTGGCTGCTTCAAGGCCATGCTTCTGGAAAGCATTCTGTATCCTTATCCTCCTTATAAAAGTAAGGCTACTCTAGTAACTGTTGGATCCTGAAGTGTCCTACTGGATGCGATCACAGAGATCATCTGGTCAGCCCGCTTATTTCATCCATAGGAAAATTAAGGCTTACATCCTTTTGTTTGTTTATTAAACATTTACCAAGAGCCTGCCCCAGGGCTGGAGAAATAGCGGGGAAGTTAACAGTGCTTACTGCACTTCCAGAGGAGCCAATTTCATTTCCTAGCACCCACATCTAGTAGCTCAAAACCACTTCTAACTCCACTCTAGGAGATCCAGTACCCTGTTCTGGACTCGGCATTATCTGCATTTGTGTGCCTTATGTTCACACAGACATACACACATACCCATAAGTAAAACTGAAAAGAAATCTTAAAAACAAACAAACAAACCTGCCAGAAACAGCTCACTTGTGCCTCTGTGCAAGGCCCCTGTGAACAGCGTCAAGCTCCATTCTTGAAAGCTCCAAAGCCGAGCGTAGTGCTGCAAGCACAGAGGGGCTCTCGGTGAATCAATGAACAAGTGAGAAATGAAAAGGAAATTTCCTCTGAAAAAAAAAAATGACAGCAAAATTATAGACACAGTATGTGCAAGTCTCTTTGTACTCTGTAGACTGAGGCAATAGGATTACAAGTTTGAGGCCAGTCTGGGCTAGATGGTGAGTTCCTGGACAGCCTAAGCTGCATAGTAAGATTAGGTCTCAAAAGAAAAAAAAAATCATAATAAAAGCTTTACAATCAGGCGCTGCTGAAAAAGAAGAGTTGGGATCTTGTAATGATCCCTTCATTCACATTCTTTATCCTGCTTAACACCATCTTCCTTTTCTATCCTCGATCCCTCCTGCCACATTATGACATTTCTGAAAACGTGTCCTATGTTCCAGGGATTACCTGTGACAGTCTAAGCCATCTTTGAGTTATAGTAACCAGAGGCTAGAGAAAACCGTGTATGTTTCTGAGTCATACCTTATTAATTGCCTGCTCTGAAAGCACTCCCTCTCTCTTTGTTCCAGGAAAGTGGGTGATCCACCCCTCAGAGCTAACTTTCGTGCAGGAGATTGGCAGTGGGCAGTTTGGGCTGGTACATCTCGGCTACTGGCTCAACAAGGACAAGGTGGCCATCAAGACCATTCAAGAGGGGGCAATGTCAGAAGAGGACTTTATTGAGGAGGCAGAAGTTATGATGTGAGTTAGAACAGGGGTGTTCAGGCATCCTCTGGACTGTGTTTGGGAATCTCTACTGTGATGTGTTGTCATGCCTCAGTAGAAAAATCCTACCTCACGGTTTTGGGGGAGGGGGAGGAAGGAACCTTGTTTGGGTTGAGGAGGCAACTTGGTTGGTAAAGTGCTTGCTGCATAACCACCAGCCTTGAGTTCAGAGTTCAATCTGCAGAAACCACACATTATTAATAATTAAAAAAAATAATTCTAGGCATGATGGCATATGCTTGGAGTCCCAGTGCTGGCAAGATAGAGACAGGGCAGATCCTGGGCTTGCTGGCCAGCCTATCCTCCTTTGGGACAGGCACACACGTGCTGCACACACACACACACACACACACACACACACACACACACACACGTGCTGCACACACACACACACACACACACACATATATATATATGGTGCCATAAAAAGAAAATAAGGTCCTCTCTCCCACTGTGAGCAGAGTTCATATGACCTCATAGAGATGAGGGCGGCAGGCACAGGGCCTGTGCAGGTCTCTACCAGGTCTTCTGTATATATAGTAAAGCTTCTTCCACTTTAGTGTTTTTATGAGACTCCTGGGTATGTGGCCAAGTGAGTCTCTGATTCTCGCACCTTCTCTTGGCCTGTTTCCTTCTTGTCCAACTCTGATGTGTTAGTTTGTGTTTATCTTGTTAGACTTTTATTATCTGTTTTAGAAGCCTGTTTCTTTTCTAATGAGAGAAAGAAAGGGAATGGATCCAGATGGGAGGGGAGGGGAAAAGGAAAGGGAGGAATATATGAAAAGGAAACAATAATCAGGATACAGTGTGTGAAAAAAAATTTCCAAAAGAGAGAGAGAGAGAAATTAAAGAAAGAAGAAAAGGCTGACTAATGCCTCAGGAACAACACCCATGGCTGACCTGTGGCTTCCGCACACACTAAGAGAGACAGAGACAGAGGGTGTCTTCAGCATGATCTAGAAGACCTGCTATGTAGTCTGGCTCTCCAGTCTCTTCTACTACCCGTCTCTGCTCTGGCCCACACTGGCCTCTGCCTGTCTTCATTCATAGCAGCTGACTCCCTGCTATCCTCAGACCCTGGCTCCCATGGCCCTCTTTGATTTGGGTTTGAGATTTGGTTCTGTCCTCAGAACCATGAGCTGGATGAACAGACCCTCAGCTACCTCAGTGCCATAACATGTGCGGCACTTTTAGAATGCTGAACTTAAGTCATCTTATCCCCTGTGTTCTTCTTCCAGGAAACTCTCTCACCCTAAACTGGTACAGCTCTATGGGGTGTGCCTGGAGCAAGCCCCCATCTGCTTGGTGTTTGAGTTCATGGAGCACGGCTGCTTGTCAGATTACCTGCGAAGTCAGCGGGGACTCTTTGCTGCAGAGACCCTGCTGGGCATGTGCCTGGATGTGTGTGAGGGCATGGCCTACCTGGAAAAGGCGTGTGTCATCCACAGAGACCTGGTATGAGCAAGTGTCTGGGACACAGGACCACATATTCCCCTGAAATGTGGGAAAACCAAGACTGAGAGAACAGCACTACGTATCATCTATCATGCCCCGGGTGGCCTTCCCTACCCTCAGCTTCTTCCTGAAGTGTTTCAGGAATGCTCAGATGGGGGCTACATCCCGGCCTCTCCCTAACAGATGATGCTCTCTCAGTTTCAGTTCACACTCTTCCAAAGCAGAACTTATAACTACTCCCTATTAGCTTCTCTGTGCCTCAGTTTCCCCCCTGGAAAAATACAAAGGAAATGGGCAAGGACAGTTTTACTTTGTAAAACATATTGTTTGCGTATGTTAACTGTAATGGGTTTCCTTATGATTTCTTTCTATGTGTGTATCATATGCTTTGATCATATGCAACTCTCCCGTGCCGTCTCTTGTCCCTGATCTCACTGTCACCCTTCCTCTTCCCAAGTAGTTCCATTTCTACCTGCATGTTTTATTTGTTTTTAAATCCAGATCCTGTGTGAGAGGGGGAAAAAATACATGCTGTTTATCCTTAAGGGTAGCTATTTCACTTGCCCAGATGATCCCCACTTCCTGGCAAATGACATCTCGTTCCTCCCCATAGCTGAATGAAACCCCACTGTGTCCATACACACCTCCTTTTCTATACCCTTTCTCTCACTGATGGGCACTTGAGCTGACACTCAGTTTTGTTTTTTGTTTATTTGTTTTTACTAAAATTGCACTCCATGACCTGAGAGTCAGCCTGAGAACCTCCAACGGTGGAGGATCACAGATATTCCTGTGAGTTCCCATGAGAACTTCTAACTGTGACACCCACCCATTGTCTCTTGTCTCCCAGAACTCTTCCAAGACTAGCCTCTGGGATGCTGAAAGGGGCCGGGTATTCTCCCTAGTTAGGGCGCCTTTACAAAGATTAGCTTCTAAACATGCTCATAGTAATCCCTTGGCAGACTCTGCCCTAATGTCTGCATTGCCTACCACATCAGGTTGCATGCCAGTGACTTAATGGCTGGACAGCACTGGACTTCTCTGATAACTAGGATCAGTAATGAAAATAAACTCCTCATCCCAATAAAAGGACTCACACATTCATCTAGCTTGCCGAATTTTCAGCCAGCTCAGCAGGCTGTTGGCCATGCATAATGTCTGTGAGGCTCTGCAGTGCACAACACAGAAAAAAACAAATATCCACTCATGGCCTCATTTTTCTTTCACCTACCCGTCTTTACTTTAGGCCGCCAGAAACTGCTTGGTGGGAGAAAACCAAGTCATCAAGGTGTCCGACTTTGGGATGACCAGGTAACACAGGGATGTGGTGTCAGCCAACTCTCAGGAGTAAGACTCAGCCCTGCAGTGCTCTGACCTCCTCCTCATCTATTCCCAGGTTTGTCCTTGATGATCAGTACACCAGCTCCACAGGCACCAAATTCCCAGTGAAGTGGGCATCCCCAGAAGTGTTCTCTTTCAGTCGCTACAGCAGCAAGTCGGACGTGTGGTCCTTTGGTAAGTGTCACCCTGAGTCCACCCCTGTGTGATCTGGAACCGTGGAACAGCTGTTTCTTTATGTGACCTCTATATGGAGAAAGAACCCACTGAGGGCCTGTGTGGGATCAGCCTGAAATTTTCAAAGGGGCTCTTATTGTTACATTTGTTTCTAGAGATCTTTGAGACAGCTAATTAAAAATAATACTGGGAAAAGAGTGGTTACTGTGGTGGTGACTGTGAGCTGGAAAATGAGAGGAGTCAGGCGACTGGATATGAGGTCTTCGAAAGCAGGACATAGCTGCGTCCAATATCGAGTTCCCATGCTTAATCTTCAGTAAGCGTTTATTATTCAGTATAACAGACAATGGTGCCTGTTATATTCCAGAGCTGCTCATGGTGCTAAGGAGCAGGAGGACACAGGTCAGACTAGACTTCTGCCCTCTTGAAGCTAAATGTTTGGGGAGACAGATGACTATCACTCAAGCTAGCAGAGAGAGTCAGTCAAGTTTGGGTCAGTTAGTGCTGTGACTCAAATAAAGCAGCAATGGTGCAGAGATTATCTAGGGTGGCTGAAGGGCCTGTTTTAACTTGTATGGTCTGAAAAGGCCTTTCTAGGAGGTACCTCTTGAACAAATGTCTCCATTCAAATATTCCTGGAGCTGTGTCCCTGAGAGGGACCAACAAGTGCAAAAGCTCCACTATGTCCAGAGAACAGGAGTTACTGAGTTAGAGGGAGAACAAATGCACTTACAGTTCCTGGGCTTGAATGAAGGAATGAAGGAATGATGTCAGCATGTGGCTAAATGACTTGCTGGGTTTGACATCTGCCTAACTCAGAATTTCTGCGCACTAACAGTACACATGAAAGTGTACTAATGACCTCTTTGATACGGTGGCTGTAAAGATGGCACATGGAAGAGAGACTGCTTCAGGTTGACCTTGCCATTCCATATGAAAGTTTCGCCAGGGCACAAACCTCAGTGGCACAAGAAAGGGATAATCCGGCAAATCAAAAATATCCCAGGGTAAGAACTGGTGATGCTACCTCTTTCACCCAGGAGTTCAGGCCTTGATGATTATGAATCTTTCTCATCTTTCCTTGATTCACCCTGCCCCCTGTCTTCAGGCTTGGCTGATACTGTGTTAATGGAGTAGAAGTTACAGAATGTGCTTGGTGGAAATTGTTCTGACAACATCCTTGCACAACTGTCCACAAGTATAGAGGAAGGATGAGGACATTGTGCGGCCATCTCTCCATAGGTGATAGAGCTACTGACACGGCCAAGGCAGGGCCTCAGAAAGATGCTAATAGTCCTAGCCACACCTGCACCTTCACCTGCAGACTGAAATAGAGTGTGAAGTCATGGCATGTCAGCCCAAGGATAATCTACTGTGTTTTCTAGAAGGTTAGTCTAAAGTGCATTCCTGCCTGAGATGCGTGATTCAAAGAAAGCCCAGGAATGAGGTTGATAGTCAGATAGGTGAAAAACAGAAACAGGTAGCGGCAGCTGGGCATGGTGGTGCACACCTTTAACACTGGCACAAAGGAAGCAGAGGCAGGAGGATCCCTGTGTTTGAGGCCAGCCTAGTCTACCTAGAGAGTTCCAGGATAGCCAGGATTACACAGAGAAACCCTGTGGGGGGGAGAGGGGGGCGAAGAAAGGAAGGAAGGAAAGCCAGCAAGAAGCTGGGCTTAATGGCACATGCCTTTAATCCCAGCACCTGGGAAGCAGAGGCAGGCAGAGGTGGGGAAACATACTATGGAAAGATTTGTTCTCAGTCTCTACAGTACAAACTAAGATTCCACATATGAAATGCCTGACACCAAAAATGGTTTAGATTTTAGATTTGGGGATATTTGCATATATGTGTATGTATTTATAGCTATGGAGGGGAAGGGAGACAGAGAAAGTGCTTAGAAATAAAAGCCAAGTGTAAACATAAATTCATTTGCTTCACAGACACTTCACAACCTCTCCAGAAGATCTTGTGACCTCTTCTAGACTCCTTCAGCACATACACACACACACACACGGCTTATGCTCATCACACACACACACACACACATAAATAAAAAATAAATCTTTTAAAACAGAACCGTCAATTAATCAATGATAAGGGAAAGCCTGATAAGCCTCAAGAGGGCCTGATGCTGCACTTCTCCAAGGTCTGTGTTGTCAGTAGGTCCGAGTCTCTTTGATGCTTGTGTGCTTTGCCCTTAGCTGTTGTTCTGCTCACTGTTGCTTCTAGGTGTGCTGATGTGGGAAGTCTTCAGCGAAGGCAAAATCCCATATGAAAACCGAAGCAACTCAGAGGTCGTGGAAGACATCAGCACTGGCTTTCGGTTATACAAGCCCCGCCTGGCCTCCCCCGGGGTCTACCAGATCATGAATCATTGCTGGAAGGAGGTTAGTACACCAGTAGGCCACCCCTGGATCATAACACACATCTTCAGGGCCTCCTTCACAAGGGAAAGGGCATGTCCTAGGACGATGGGGACCAAGGATGACCATAATAAACAGGCAGGACTTTGTACGCGTGTATATGTATAATTAAGTTCTCGTTATGCATACGTATGAAGTACAGTATGATATTTCAATGTACAGTGATCAGTGTGTACGTGATGGGTGGGTGACGAATATGTGGGTTGTCGAGTCAAAGTCATTTCTTCTTCTTCTTCTTCTTCTTCTTCTTCTTCTTCTTCTTCTTCTTCTTCTTCTTCTTCTTCTTCTTCTTCTTCTTCTTATGTCATGCTTGGAGCCTCTGAGCTCCTCCTTCCTAGGCACTCATGTAATGCGGGCAGCGGACTGTCCAACACGAGAGCTCTCTCCTTTATCAGACATTGTTTTCATGCTTATTATCCAGTCTCCTCCCTGTCTCCTTCCTCACACCTTCCCCAGCCTCCAGTAATCACTGTTCCACTATCACGGTGACCTTTTTAGCTTCTATGTATGACAGAGGATATGAGAGTCTCCAATGTCACATCCTCCAGTGTCACCCACGTTGCAACAAATGACAAGGTTTCATTCTCTTTTTTTACCAAATAAAATTTCATTTTACATTCTATATGTATATATATATATATACATATATATGTAATGATTTTTTTTATCTGTTCATTGTGTCGACTAAAGTTCTATTGGGATGGGTACCTAAGTTGATACCGTATCTTAGCTATTGGGAAATGTACCACTAAGAACATTGGTGAGGATGTATTTCTTTAATGTGCTCACATCATTTTCTCTGAACATGTACCCATAAGTGGGATAGTCTTTTTTTTTAAAGACCCTCAGATTATTGAAGAACAGCAAGGCAGGATCTCAAAATGTCTAGTAGAGGCAAGTAAGGTCTCAGTCCTAACAGGTTTTTTTGTTGTTATGTTTTTTGCCACTAAGCTTGGACCAGTCCTCTGAACCTCCTTTCTTTGATTTATAACATAATTAAATAAAACATAATCTGTAAGTTCCCACAGAATTTATAACCAGAAACAAAAAAAGTAAAATTATAAACAGGACCACAAAATATATCCTAGTCACTGAAAGAAATCTTGAATACTGAAAGAACAATAATAGCTGATATTTATTTGTTTTGTTTTTTGTTTTTGTTTTGTGCTAATTGGTGTGGGGGGAGCAGGGTGAGACCTGGGGAGTTCCAAGACAGAGTTTCTCTCTGTAGTCCTGGCTGTCTTGGAACTTAGCACTAGTGTTGATTTCAATCATCTCTGATTTATCAGAATTTTATATTATCCTCATATACATCCCATACACATTGTATGTGCTATAAACACACGTTTCCTTTTTTGTTATTTAGTGCTGTTAGGATACATTTTATGCATAATTTACTTAATTCTCAAAATGTCTTATGAGCTAGAGTTTATCTCCGTTTTACAGATGGGAAAGCTGATGTTCAGAGGGGCTTGGCCATCTGTCCAGTATCACATCACTGACAAGTGACACAGCTGAGATTTAAGTATCTAGGGATATAGCTCAGAGGTACATGTGCTCTAGGTTTGATCCTCATTAAAAGAGAGACTGAGAATTTAAAACTGGGTCAACTGATCTCGGACTCTCTGCTGTGGACATTAAGGTCACCCTGCCTCCAATACAACCTATGTGGACTCATATTCTAAACTTGGAGAGGATGCAGCTTTTAAATCCGGGTCTGCTTTGCACTTAGCTGGGACGAGCTGGGATGAGGCGCTCACAGAGATCTCTTTGTTACTCTCCAGAAACCAGAAGACCGGCCCCCCTTCTCCCAGCTGTTAAGTCACCTGGCTGAAATGGCAGAATCAGGACTTTAGCGGAGACTCACTGACCAGTCACAGCCGTGGATCCTGACTGAAGGAACAGCATCCTTTTTTTTCCAGAGCATTAAGAGCTGCCACCAGCCCGGGACCCCCACAGGTGCCTGGACCATGGTGCCGGCCCCTGTGCAGCTACGACCGCAGCATCCTTGAAGAGACTGGAAGGCCAGCCACCGAGCCGACGGGTGCGCCGCAGCCGTAGCTGTGTCTGTGTCCACCCCACCCCAGCCTCTTGTCACACCCTGTGCTCAAAGCCCCATCGCCTGCTCTCAGAAGCCTTTCTTTCCCTCTTAGCAACAGGGAGAGGCAGACATAGGCCACATTCTTCTTATTATTATTATTTTAAGCATAGGTCGAATGTTTTCTTTGACCCAAAGAGACAATATCCCCACTTAAGGATGGAAGAGTGGGAGGCCTCATTTTTTTTTTCCTAAGAAATACAAGAGGTGATTAAACCAGAGTTCTACTACTGTGAGGCTGTCAGCCACAACTTCCTGCCACCCATGAGGTGGAGTGGCAGCTTGTGCCAGAGGCCGGATGTCATGAGGTTTCAGAGCACACTGCCACCTCTTTTTGATGGGGTATAGCGAGCTCCATTGGGTAGATAGAGTGGGATGACCCCATTCAAACCCCACGGCTGGACCATTGGGTGTCTGAAGGTGGTCGGGAATGAGAGGGCCTCTGAAGGTAGGAAATGAACAGGCATAAACCAAGGCTTTGGGTTTTCACAGATTCAGTGACCCTGTTTCATAGTGAGCCACACGGGTGACTAGATCTCGTATTCTGAGCTGAATGCTTGAGGCAGTGTCTACAAAATGTTCATCATCCCAGCCTCTCAGGAGCAGCATATACTCTGCACTACCAACCTGCACCAAGAGAGGGCAGCACTGTGCTCTTCCGTGTGGCCTTGAGACTTTGGGGTTCTCTTGGGCGATAGGGGTTTAGCAGTTTTAAGGTTGAGATGTCAAAGCTCTCAAGAGCCTAACAAAAGGAATTTGCTCCTGCTCAGACTATGTGGAAGGAAATAGAGTCAAGCACAGGGGGGTACTTCCAAAATGCACAAGCTGGCTGTTGATTGGCATTTACACAGGTGACATGCATATATCCTGAGTACAAGCCATTCCTGGAGAATCACTGTTCATACTAACAGTATTATTCATGTTTTACCGAACGTGAACTTGGCCTTTGATAAGCCAGACAGCTGCCCCGAGTGATAGAACTGGGAAGGACAGAGATTGAAATACCACCCAAATATAACTCCAGTGCAGCTGGATTTTTATTCTCTTGATTCTTTTCAGCACAGCCTCCTACCGAGTACGGATTGCTGAGCAGATTAATACAAGAGAGGAAAGGCAGTCCCTAAGCAGAACAGCCGCACCCAGAGATGCTGCTCCTGCAGAGAGCATTGGGGAGGGGCGTGCACAGTTCGACCCTCCGAACTGAAATAGGCTCTTCCCTTCATATTCTTCCTCGCCTGGATCTGAGTTCACAGCTACTCAAAATTAACCCTTTCATTCTCCCAACCTACCAGAGTCACATTGCCTGAGGCCGTCTACACAAGAGCTTCAAAGGGGCTTTCAACTAGTCTCCTGCAGAGGGTTTCCTGTAATTATCCCTTCAACCTGTGCATCTCTTGTGAGGAGGAGTATTCCCTGTTGCCAGGCACACTTGATTCTCCTGCAGTGTTCACATAAAGCTCCTAGAGAAATGAGCAGAGTCACATGGCATGTTGGCTGGCTCTTCCAGCCATAATCACTGTGTCCAGATAAAACTCTGCCATTCAGAAAAAAGCTGTCTCCCTCAGCCGGCCCACAATCATCCCTGTTTACTTCGCAGCCTATGGTACAGTCTATTTTGGGAACCTGTAATTAAGGGAGAGTTTCTGGGACTTTCAACCTAGGAGGTAAACACTGGAACTGAGAGATGCCTGTGGTGTGGCTTAGGAGACTGGCCCCTGTATAGTGGCCTTGTCCTCAGATGCACGGAGGCTTTGATGGACACGTGTGCACCGCTCACTCCAGTATCCCGCAAGGTTGAATGGGATTCTTCGCTGCTGGTTTCTGACTTAGATTTTTTGCAAATGGTGCCTTGTGTTCACAGAGAATTCCTGATGAAAGGTTTTGGTTTGAGTTGTATTTTGTAGGTCATGTGATTTGTAATGTTTGGAACTATGTATTTATACCTGGATCAGGAGAGTATTTATTTGCTCATGTTCAAGATAAAAATACTGCAAGTATGTCTTACCCTCTGTAGAGGCAACAGCTGCATATGGCAAAAATAAAGCTGTATGTTTTTACAAATATAAGATCTGTGGCCTGAGTTCCAAATTGCTGACACCGTAATTTTTGCTTACATAAAAATGGTCACATGGTTCCTGAATGAAAAAAAAAAAGACAATAAGAAGGAGGACATGACTGCTCCTAGGTATGGTGGGGGAGGTTTATTGTAGATATGAGGGAGAGCACAGCCAGAGGCAGAGACATCTGGGAGAGTCCAGAGTGGACATGACCCTGAGCCGGCCATGTGAGCAGATGGGGGAGATGAGAGGGGAGAGCCAGGAGATTAAAAGGTAAAATAAAAAAGGTCCTAGTAACCAGAATGGCTGGATTATATAGGAAAGGACATCCCAACCTCTGGGCTGGAGAGGTTTAGGGTAGGGGGTGGGGTATGCCAGCCATAACTTGTAACAAGTAAAGACTGAGGGACGCTGGGAGAGCCTGGAGGCCAGGTCTACTTTGATATGTTAAATAGGCACCCCAGCCAATGGTCAAGAGTTTGAGACCTAACAGTTTCCTCTTTCACAAATAAAAACTAACCCTCAGTGGCACCCAACACAGCATCAAGTGTTTTCCGAATGCCGTGCACAAGGCACATACAGACGCTCACAGAAACTAAGACAGAAGACAAGACGCTTCTATCTGAGAAGTCAGACACAGCATCAAGTAAGATTAGAACACAGCAATTAAAGCAACAATGGAAGTGTTGTCTGTCAAAGAAGACTCTAGGAAAAGAGTGATAAAATTGGTCTGGCCAAGGATGACATAGGGGAAAATTCCTGGCACCCTGTTCCTCAAACTCTCAGTCTGAGGGCCAGCAGCCAAGTCATGAGCAAACAGTCTAAGGCTTCCTCCTCACCTATTAAGATCTTCATTCTAACAAATCCAGGCAGGAACAATGCACACTAAATTTAAGAAGCATTCCCATAGAGAATATAACATCTAATTCTGTTTTGGAGATAAATTATGGGTATTTTTAGGAAAGCAAGTGGGCAGAAATAATAGAAGTATTTTGCAAGTTGCAGGAAAAGAATATTTGTGGAAGTTATTAGTTTGTTTTTTTCTGGGTCATCAGTGAGTGTGTGTGTGTGTGTGTGTGTGTACAAACACATGTACTCACATTTGCTGTTGGATGGTGAGAATGACCAGCAGTAGCTAAATTGAAACAGACTATAAATCTAGGAGTATTTTAAAAGTCCAGGATGATGAAATTTTACTCTCAAGGTAAAAATGTCATTGATCAGGAAGGGAGGATCCAAATTGCAATGAAAATATCTGCTTACCACAGTAACGTGAGTTGGATTGAGAAAGGCAAAGTTAATGGAAGAGAAATACATTCTCCAAGTTTGTTTCTGTTACTTGTTCACAGTGCCACACCACTGACCATGCTCACTCACCACCTGCAATGTGGGTGACATGCAGCTGCTGTGATTGAGAGTCCCTTGGTCACTGCTGACCATAATAAGTACTTGCTCTTCTTAAAACTCCCGTGGATTACTACCTTGGTTATCAGGGTTTGGGTGTGCTGGGCACCTGACACGTCATAGCTCACAGATGCCCAAGTCCACAACAGGAATCTGTTCCTGCTCTACGGGCCATTAGGCATGGGGAAGAGAGCGCAGGTCTTCCACTGAGCTGTGTCTAGGACTCAGTTCTGGACCCTCATTAGGATATAATCATGTGGGAAAGTTCTAAAGGAGGTTGGACAAACAGATTTGCTCCTTGGGATTCTCCCAACAGGCCTTCTTCTCCCTGAATCTCCCAGCACACAATCCCAGCATTCTAAGGAAAAGGCAGAACTAAGAAGGGGGGTATGGCTAGAGGAGGAAGCCAGATTTACATGGTGAGCATGTGTTTGGAGGTTAGAATTCATTAATTTGCAATAGCCTTAAAGAGCTACTAGAAATATGGTGCACGAAAGCCTACTCCCTAAAACATCCAGATCAAGAGTGATATTGAGAGGTTCAAAAATTTGGAGTTAATTCTTGGGACTGGGGCAAAGTCACCAGAGCACAGTTCTTTCATAGCAAGGGTCCAGCAATCCCCCACCCAGATTAACCTTGGCATGTGACTTGGGTCACGTAGCCCCTAAGGAAGCCTATGGAATGTGTTACCTCCCTCCCCCTTGCTACAACCTAACCTGCACGTAACAGGGCAGGTATTCCCAGGTAGCCAGATCTGATCATTTGCAGTTTTGGCGCCTGAAAACAAACCAATCATTTTAAGGTCAACTCCCCTAGGGACCCTTTCACCCAATCCTATAGTGCCAAGACTTGCACTTCCCTACTTTCGTTTTTGCCCCCTTAAAAACCCTGTTTCCCCAGAGTTGGGAGTTGCTTGCCTCTTTGTTCTTGCAAAGGGCAGCCACCCAGCTCGAGTCTGTAATAAAGGCCCTCGTGTGTTTTGCATTGGACTCAGAGCCTGTTAGTCATTTGGGGACTCTCGATCTGGGTATTTCAATATAAGCACTGTGTGGGTGGGGGTGGGGGTCTGAGTATTTAAACAATGTCATCAATATCCAACCCTGCCTCCATCCAAATCACCCTGCAGCTACTTGAGAGGGCTCTGGACCTCCAATAGAACTTGCTAGATCCCAGACCTATCCCTACCAGGATGCCTTTAGCCTACCCACATGGTGCAGAAACATATTAATGCATTGTCCCCATTCTCTTCAGAAAAGTTTCTGTTTGCAGAAGATGATGGTTGACACAGAGGCTCACAGTCGGTCAAGGTACAAAGAATAAGAGACTGTGGAGTGCTCAGCCCCAAATGGGATGTCTACACCACATTACCTCCTCCAAGGATATGGGGTTCATTGTGAAGAGGTGATAGGAGGACTGAAAGACCAAAACACAACAGTGACTTCTGGACATAACAGCAGCTACACACACATGAACTCACAGCACCTATGACAGCATGCACAAGCCCCATGCAAGCTCCATCCTGACTAAAGCCCAGCACAGAGCAGGGAAGTAGGCATGAAGTCCCACCCCAAACAGTGGAATGATTGGCAACCGATACTTGCTGGGAGAAACAGAGTTCTAAACACTTTGACAGTGTTATCCCAATGTTCCAGGGGAAGGCCACACATCCAAGATGACAGAGGTCACACAAATTGGTTCTTGATGGGTGAAAACCCAAAAGGGTGGGAGGGAGGAGGGTAAATCTGGGAGGACTTTGAGGGAGGAGTGAATATGACCAAAACACATTGTATAAAATTCTCAAAGAACTAATGGAAAAAATAAAATAAAATATAAAGATTTTTCCCAAGAGAGAACTCCCTGTGGAACTATGGGCTATTGATGTTGTCTTCAAGTCATATATCCATTAGGAAGTGCATGAGATTTCAATGGACAGCTCCAAACCTGTGGTCACCCAGATGGCCCTGGTTAAACTCAGTGAGTCAACAAAAAGACACAAAGGTGGGAAAGAGACTTACAGGGAAGAGGAGGGGTGATGGGCAGGAATGAGATCACAATGTACCATACATGTGTATGAAATCATTGAAAAATGATTAATAAAAGCTTTTTAGAAAAGATTCTCCCCAAGAAAAAACGCAGCTTTGGCTTATAGAATGACAGATTTTCACAGATGCTATTAGCAGCAATGTAGAGAGAATTTATTTCATACATGAATATTCACCTACTGTGGTGATCTGAGCAAGAATGGTTCTCATGGGCCCATGTATTTTCTTGATTAGTCACCAGGAAGTTGAATTTTTTTGAAAGGCATGGTCTCAAGTGGGTGTGGTCTTGTGGGAGGAAGTGTGTCAAAAGCCTGTGCCAGACACAGTCTCTCTCTGCCTGCTGCCTGCAGATCCGCTGGTGATCCATTGCCACGTGTGCTACCACACTCCCTGCCCCGGTGATAATGGACTAAACCTCTGAAACTGCAATGAAGCCCCACTTAAATGCTTTCTTTTTAACAAGTCCCATGGTCGTGGTGTCTCTTCACAGCAATAGAACAGTAAGATTCTGTGTTAGGTGCAGGGTTGAAGAAGATGAGCAAGACGTTTTATCAAGGACCAAAGAACACCTTCAAATTAGGACAGTGGAAGGAGAGCATATTCACAAAGTGACTATTGGAAACGTGGCTGGATTTAAGAACGTGTTAGGAGTGGCACACGGGAAGATACCCAACCAAGAAGGTCAGCTACTTTTTAAAATTTGTGTGCCTCCAAAGTTCCCATTGAGACTTAACTCCCAAATCGATACAATTAAAAGGTGGGGCCTTTCAAAGTTAGAGGTAGCTAGGTTTTGAAGACTGTACTCTTGCAAATAGGTTTAGTGCTTTATATGAGGATTGGGGGAGTCTGTTGGTTTCTTTACTTTCTTCAAGTTTCTGTTGCCCGTATAAAGCACCATGATCAAAAGCAACTTGGGGAGGAAGGAGTTTATTTCCGCTTACCATTCTCAGGTCAATGAGAGAAGTCAGGCAGGAACTGAAGCAGAGGCCTTGAAGGAGTGCTGCTTACTGGCTTGCTTGCCCTGATTTCTTACAGCACCTGGGAACACTAGCCCTGAATTGGCACCAGACACAGGGATCATACCCATTCACATCAATCATCAATCCAGAAAATGCCCCTACAGGCTTGCTCACAGGCCAATCTGGTGAGAGCATTTTCTCAATCAGCACATTTATGTCCCCTCACTCTTCCACAATGTGGGGATCCAGCAAAAAGAATCTCACCCTCTTCCTTACAAAATGAAGAAGGCGCTCTCACAAGACACACAGTATTCCTGAGCCCTGATCTTGGCCTTCTCAGCCTCTACTACTTTGAGAAATAAATTGATGTTGCTTACAATTACTCAAGATACTCTAAGAGGCCAGATGGACTGATTCAAAGAGTTGTCACTCAGGGTCCAAAGGCATGAGGTGGACACTTGAACATGGACAGAGTCACAGGAGAATGCTACCTTGAGAGACAAAAACTTCAGTAAGGGACAGAGTAAGCCCTTCCTGCTGTCCTCCCTTCTTCCCATCTACTGCTGGGACTTGGAGTTTGTCCAGTCTGACTGAAAGCTAAGTGACAAAAGAAACCTAGCAGAACAGTCCAGAGAGAGCAGTCTCAGGGGCAGCAAGCAAAGCAAAAAGACAGGAGTGGACTTGGGGGAGCAGGACACCAGGTGGAGACACCAGGCTTTCCTGCCAGGAGTTTAAAAGGTGGTATAGTATCCAATACGGAAGCACATGCAGCTGGGCCTCACTGTCTGTGGATTCTATATTCGACTATTCACTGAAGCTTATTCATAGCTATGAGAATTCTGTGATGTTCTTCATGCAGAATCCCAATTGAGGAAAACAGAATATCCTGCATCTCTCTCTCTCCTCTCTTGCTGTGGTCTTTTTGTGATTTACTTAATGTCTCATTATTGTGCTTTATGTTGGTATATATAGTATTTGATATGGCCACATATCAAATAATGGAATAATGAAGGGCTGCATGTTTTCTATAAATGCAAAAAAATCAGGAAAATGTATCAGATAAACTTTGTTTAAGCAAGTTATAGGGCTGTTAACCACAGTATAATGTAATGAGTGAAAAGAGAATATTAGGAGCTGGGTAAGGTGCTTGTCTAGCACGCACAAAGTACTGAGTCCCTGCTTCAGCACCACATACAGTGAGTGTGATGATGCCTGGAATCCAAGCAGGGAGAGGAAAGAAGGAGGATCAGAAGTTCAAGGTGATCCTCAATCACAATGCAAGGTAAAGGCCAGTCTCTTGAGAGCCTGCCTCAAAAACAAAAACACAAACAAAAAAAAGAGTACATTTAATGAAGTTGGGTTTGAATAGGAAAATGCACAAAGCAAGAATACACATGGCAGCTGGAGAAATGGCTCAGCTGTTAAGAGCACCGACTGTTCTTCCAGAGGATCTGGGTTCAATTCCCAGCATCTACATGGCAGCTCACAAGCTCGTGAATTACACTGTCTGTAATTCCAAGATTTGACACCCTCATAGAGACATGCAGGTAAAACACCTTAAAAAAGTAATTAATAATAAAAAGAAGAAAGAGGACACACAGACCCCCCCCCCCACACACACACTCCTTGATTGGTTAAGAAACTGACCAGGGATGGAGGGAACTTATCTCTTTTATTTCCCCCTAGGAACAGTGGTTCAGCACTCACAAATTCAGCCTGTGTTCATGGTAACTCCTGAACTCAACTTCTGGGTAGCAGGAATTATCCATAATTAGAAAAAGCTGGTGTTGGTTATCGGATGGAGATATGGTCACAAGACCGGCAAACACAGAAAGAAATAAGTCTGCACATCTAAGGAACCGGAGTGAGCATCACAGAGGAAGTGAATATGAGCCACAGTGTGAAGGGCACATGGGAGTTCTGGGGAGAAGAGCTCTGAATGGACACTTGAAGCTCAATCAGCATGCAAGAAGATATTGCATCTTCTCTCCCTGCGTTAGTCTACATCAGCACCAACCTATAGACTTGAGGCTCAGCCACACCAAGCCACAACCATGGTACCTTGTGTTAAAGGAGCCCGGCAGATTCTGATGCCCCATCCTCTGCGTGGAGACCCACTCCCACCCCTCCACACCCTCAGAGCTACTATTGAGTTTCCTGTTTCTCAAAGACCGTTTTGGGGGGTAGACGTGCCCACCAACGGAGACAAACAACTCAAGCATTTGCTAGCTTTCCTGTTTAGGCCTTCTAGAAGCACTTTGTTGCCTAGGGCTGTTTGATCTTCCCAGACTTTGTGGGATAATATCAGGAGTGGGTGTCTCAGAGGAGGAAGTAGTATCACAGAGGTTACTGACAGGCTTTGGGTTTCGGAGTTTGAACTGCGAAGCTTAATCAAAGTCCTGTGTCCCCCTTAGGGACCATTCAAAATGCAACCCACTCTAATAATAGCAACACTAGCTCCCATTCTTGAGCATTTTCCATGTGCCAGACTGTGCTTAGCTTGCTTGTAGGAGTTATTTTGTTTCTCTTTCACAAGGGCCTATGTGGAGGGCACGATAATATCTTCTCAATTTTACAAATAAAGACAACGGGGGCTCAATGAGCTGTGGAAATCACAGTCCTACAATTAATAGAATGGGGACTTCAGGTCAGCTGAAGTCCTACTGTTCTCTCGCATTCTGTGACAAGATTGTGGAGACACTGGCTTCTGAGCAAGAGGAGCTGGGACAGGGCCTCAGTCTCACTGTTGTGTTCTGAGTCTATTCAGGTTTTATAAGATCCTCCTTTTTAGTTATCATTTGAAATGTACTTAAATAGGATTTGTTTAAAGAAAAACAAAATCTTCTCCACCATCAGGGTCTGACCTTCAAGGGAGGTTAGGTCTCTTGCTGTGTCAGAAACAATCGCAGGGAGCAAGGGTAAGCTTTTCCAAGTGGCTGGAGCAGCAATGTCGCAACGATAAGGCAAGCCCTTCAGATCCCATCAATAACATAGCAAAGATGCATATTAGAATTTTGTGAGCCATACAAAAGCCCTGACTCGAGCAGATATTAAGACTCACAATCAAGACTTTGGCAGAGGGCGAGAAGTAATGATAGATCTGGGGGAGGTTGGTGAGACTTGGGGAGTACAAGAGCTCCACAAAGACCAAACTGAGCAGGGCACAGGGGTCTTGTATGAGACGGTTTCTACAATCATGGACCATGTGTGGATATGGCCTGGAACCCCTGCTCAGATGGGGCCCATGATAGCTCGGTGTCA
>CM053757.1:34366185-34565552 GCA_028658305.1 Pachyuromys duprasi | reverse complement strand
CAGCCAGCCCTGAGGAGACAGGATGAGCTGGGTTTGGATGGAAGGGGAGGAGGTCCTCCCCTGTTGGTGGACTTGGAGGGGGCGGGGAGGAGGGAGATGAGGGAGGGAGTGGGAGGGTGGGAGGGAATGAGGGAGGAGGCTATGCCTGGGATGCAAAGTACCTAACCTGTGATTGATATAAAAATAAATAAATTAATAATAATAAAAAAAAGCCCTGACTCAGGGCCTGGCTCCCAATAAGCAGTCAATGAATGTCAGGTGAAAGGTCAAAGTTTTCATTAGCAAATACTTTTTTTTTAACTCTTTTTAATATTTTTTTATGTTCATTAGTGTGAAGGTGTTGGATCCCTCGGAACTGGCATTACAGACAGTTGTGAGCTGCCATGTGGTTGCTAGGGATCGAACCCAGGTCCTTTGAAAGAGAAGGTGGTGCTCTTAACCACTGAGCCATCTCTTCAGCCCCAGCAAATAATTTTGAAGTCTTTCTTTTCCCTTCTTAGAAAACCCTTCACTGATTTTTATTCATTTTATTTTTAATTACATTTACTTATTGTAGGAGGTATGTGTGGGGCACATATGTGTTGTCATTATTTTTTGTTTTGTTTTTATTATTATTTTTTTACCCCCTTTAGTTTTTGAGACAGGGTTTCTCTGTGTAACTCTTGGCTATCCTGGACTCACTTTGTAGATCAGGCTGGCCTTGAACTCACAGAGATCCGCCTGCCTCTGCCTCCTGAGTGCTGGGATTACAGGCGTGCGCCATGGTACCTGGCTGTGCTATTATTTTCAAAATGAGGCACAACAGATATTATATAAAAGAGTTTATTCAGGGGAAGGGAAACAGAAGACAGTTAGGGCCTGAGTGAGCTATGAGGGCAGAAAGACAGAGAGAGGGAGAGAGAAAGACAGAGATAGGGGGAGGAACTTCCAGACTGAGAGAGAGAGAGAGCAAGAGAGAGAGATGAGGTGGCAGGTTGGTCCTTTTATATCTGATGCATCTGCCACACACCTGGCAGGCGCCACATCATGGCATCATAGGTTACTAGGGAACCTGCAAGCAAGCTGACTGTGCACTAACATGTGTCACAGTGCATATGTAAAGGTCAGATGACAACTTGTGGAAGTCAATTGTCTTCCTTTACCCCGTGGGTCCCTGGGATGGAACTCATATCATCAGGCTTGGCAGCAAGCACCTTTACCTACTGAGCCATGTCATCAGCTCTTATATGTTTTAGCTTTAATGTACTACATCCCAGGAATGCTCATTAAGAATCATTTTGGAATAAGGCAGCATACAAATACAGAAATTTTTTCCCCCCTTTGGAAAAGCAAAATGAAGCGAACTGTTGTGGCGATAGATAGGTTTGGCAAGGTCTCTTGCCAGCCTCGGCTTCAGTTATAGAGTGAAACACATGACTGCATTCTCCTAATAGCGTAACTGTGAGAGTTAAATGAGGTGGTGCTCCGGGGGGATAGTTATGATGATGTGTTTTCCTATTCCAGTGCCTCCACTACTGGTGGTCATCAAGTTAGTGTCTGGTGATGGTGTGGTCAGTGAAGAGCACGTTACCTACATGCTTTGACTCTTTTCTTTCACAAGCAAGTGTTATTGTCATCCACTGAACCCTAGCAGATAGGCCGTGGCTTTGCAAACAGCAATGCAATTTTCCCTTGGTGGTCCCAGTCTTCTCACGGCTGCTGCTGCTGCTTGAGCTAAGATAGGAGAGAAATCTGAGGGTAGCAGGCAGACAGCTGCAAATTTAATGGTGGAGTGTCGGGGTTCACCTGGAGTTGTTTATTCAACCCATTTTTCTGAGCTCCTGTTTTTGCCAGACTCTGTGACAGGCTCTGAGGATACTTCCAGAGGCAAGACGGAGACATCCCTTCTCTCTCAGATAATGTCTAATTGAGGGATGCAGGCAAATGTAGATACAGCTATAGCACAAAACAGGAAATGGGATGTAAGAGGGATGGCTAGGGAGTTACAAAAGCATACACAGTCTCCAGGCCCAACCCAGCCAAAGAAAGAATTTGGGAGACGTGACACCTAAGGAAATACCAAAAGGATGAACAAAAGTCAAGCAGGTGACCTGGGAGAGAGCATATAAGAGGCCTTCCGAGCAAGAAGTTTAGCTTGTTCAAGGGTCAAGGAGAAGACAGAACACATCAAATTTGGGGAACTAGTAGGGGATCCTTTTAGCTGAATCATAGCAAAATTTTCACATGGGAAGAACCCTGATAGATCATAGGCCATGAGGTCCCTACTAGGCTACCATAGAGTTTGGGCTCCACCCCAAGGTCAGTGTGAAGCTAATGAAGAACCACCCTAACTCTGAGATGGAAACAGCCTCTCTTTTAACTCACGTAATTCTCTGCATAGAGAGGGATGTTGGAGTATAGCCAAGCCAGTTAAATTTATAGATGGGGAAACACGGTGTGTGTGTTGGGGGACAGGGAGGACTTCTTGCTTAAGATCGACCTTCAGTTGGTTGCAAAACTCAAACACAAAGTCAAGTCCCTGGCTTTTAACTGTAAAAGCCCATGCTGTGTCTCCTCTATAAGCAAGCAGAACCCAAGAGCCAGGGAAAATAAAACCGCATAAAATACAGCCACATTCATAATAATAGTTGTTTATGCTGCTTCTAAACAAATTCTCCCTGAAACGTAAAAAGACAGAGAAAGAACAAAATGGAGAAATATATCTCTGGGAAAAAGAGAAACACCCAAATAATATTCCCTTTAAAATGAAAACCCAATGGACTGGTATTCCTCACTCTTAGCATCTACAGTCACTGTAGATTGAAATCCCAAGGATCATGGTGAAAAATGGATTAAAAAGAAGAAGAAACCTGAGTTCTGTTTTTAAAGTCATCCTCCACAAACACCCCCACAGCTTTCTCACATGGCATCAGAGGGGAAAAAATGTGTGTGTTTCTATATGTATAAGTCATCACTTCTGAAATAGCAATTTAAATTAGCTGAGTGATGTAACATCAAGCCACAAAGGATCATGTCATGAATTCTGAGCCCTTCGGGAAGCATGTGTGATCAGTTAAGTCTTCACAAGTCCTTTCCTGAGACTTGAATAAAGCGGTTACTTTAGGGATAGCCATTTATAAAGAACAACTGGACAAGTCCAAATTTGTGGACTCTAACGAGCACTGCAGAAGGTTCTCTTGACCCAAGCCTTCAGTCCTTACTTCTATATACATACTCCATTGTCTCAAGTACTTTCCAATTAGTTCCCCTAAGAGGTACCCACGGCAGGCTGGGGAGATGGCTCATTAGCTGGGACCTGGCTGCTCCTTTTGAGGACCTTGTTCTGTTCCCAGCACCTACATGGCAGCTCACATCTATCTGTAACTCCAGTTCCAGGGTATCCATGGCACTAGGCATGCACCTGGTACGTATATACATAGATGTGAATGCAAGCAAAATACTCATACACACAAAATGAAATAAATAGATCTTAAAACAAAAAAAGTACCAGGACAATTATTATTCCCTTCATTGCAGGTACTGCTTCTCCCAAGCAGAGTAAGTGGCACCATGCTGGAGTGTGTACAGGTCAGGACTGAATGCAGCCAGCCTCATCTCTATCTAAAAGCCTACAGGCTGCAACCCAAGGAGCATGGAGTCTTTGAAGAGCACTAAACAGTGTCTAAGAAAGGTGCCTGTCCCCTTAGCATATCACAATTTTCTCTATAAGGCAATTCTTCCTGAATGAAATCAACCCGGGTCCCTACTGAAAAAAATAAAATAAAAATGCTTCAGCGTTCTACTGTAAGAAATGGAAAGAAAGTAGAAGTTTCTCTTTGTTTTTAAATTATTACACTTGTGTGTGTGTGTGTGTGTGTGTGTGTGTGTGTGTGTGTGTGTGAGTGCATGTGGGTGGAGGTCAGAGGACAATTTATGGGACCTGTCTCTCTCCTGCCATCATGTGGATCCTGGGGATCGAACCCAAGTCATCAGGCTTGGCAGCAAGGGCTCTCACTCTCGGAGCCGGGGCCCCTGTGGGAAGTTATTCTTGACCACAGGTGGAGCACTAAGGAGCAATCTCAATTAGTGGAAGGGCTGGAAGGAACCAAACCCTCCCCGCTCAGCCTGCTCCCTTCTTTGGCTGACTTTCCCAGCTGTCCCTGGACCTCTGTTAGGTCAGTTAATGCTGGCAGATAATAAGGTCCAAGCGGGCAGGGGCTCTACTGAACACCAGTGCATACCTGGCTCTGGACAAGATGCTTGGAACAAAACAGGATAGAGATGTGATGGATAAATGACTAGTTGAAAATAATTTGACTACGGAGAGATGCGAACAGAGCCGAAGCTTCCTTCCTTCTGGGATGGCAGGTGTTGCTGGTGATGGAGGCGGCAGCACTATAGACGTTCCTCCTTCTCCACCTCCAGAGTGGGAAGGCTGGATGCTCTAAGGCCAGAAGGTATGGGTCCAGCGCGACCCTGTGTGCAGGAGGTGCAGGTCAGGGGTGCGCAGGGAGCCCCTCGCCGCAGCCATTTCCGGCTCTTTGTGTGACAGCAGCCGCGGCGAAGGGGCTGGGCACCGTGGCCAGGGGAGGAGCCGCCGCGGGCGGAGGGGCGGGACCGCGGGCGGGGCGCGGCGGAGCGGCCGGCCGGCGCAGCGGCGGAGCGGGGCTGAGCATCCTGCGCCCCGGCGCGGGGCCCTGCGGTAGCCTCGGGCCCCTCCCCTGGACCTGCCATCGAACCAGGTAAGGGGACATCGGGGTTGATGCAGGGACCGAAATGCTGCCTAGGCGGAGGATGCGCTCCTGAGGATGCGCGTGGGGCGGGCACCACATCTCCCAGCCCGCTGGGGGCGCTTGGCTCGGCGCCCAAGGCTGCGCGGCCCCGGGTCCCCAGAGGCCCAGCTGCAGGCCCCGCGCTGCCCCTTCTCTTCTCGGCCGCACCGGGCGCCCTGAGCAGGGAGCGCCTCCCAGGAGTCGTGGGTACAGCGCAGAGCTCTGCGCGGCGACCGCAGCAGCAGCAGGTGCGTGGCCTGGGCCGGAGCCGTCCGCCGGAAAGGGAGACAGGGAGAGTCTAGCGGATCAGGGACACCTGCAGGGGACACGAGCTCGGCGGGGCCACATCCCTGCGCCCAGGTACTTAAGGTCGCCGGCGGTTCACAGCTACCGTCATTCCGCCAAGGCCAGCGAGAGCCGCCTGGGCCCGCCTGGCAGGCAATGGGCTACTGGGCGCCCGTGGTGAACCGAAGCCGGGTGGGGCCGGGGCCGCAGTGGCGCGGTTTGGGAAAGGAGAGCTGTGATGAGCCGGGAGGCATGGCTGACCTGCTTCGAAGCGTTCTGGCCTTTGCTAGCGCCCCTTTCCTGGTTGGCTGGGGGAAGGGAAAAGGTGGGGTGACGAAATCCTAGCGGACAAGGTTTCCTTCCTATGTAGCTAGCTGCCCACCTGTCTGTTGTGGGAGATGGCCACATCGCCTCCAGGAAGGTAAGCCCTCCTGTGTGCACAGGAAAGGAAAGAGTAGCCTGTGCCTAAGGGCGGGGGCAGGGAGAGTGGGCCAACCGAAGGATGGTTTTCTACCGTGACTGTCCGGGTGCTTTCCAGGCCAGGGAACCTGACTTTGAACTTGGCTTGCCCTATTCCTTAGTGCCCACAGCCCTACAGTTGGGCAGAAAGATTTGGGGGACAGACTGCAGGCTATTGGCTCCTAACCTATCATTTTTACCTCCTGCCCCTCCCCTTAGGGCAGGAAGTGACCAGCATTCTCTTGGGCACAGGCCCTGGTAGAATCCATGGCTAGCACTCAGTGCACACACACACACACACACACACACACACCCCGGTTGGAGGACAGAAATATAGATTCATATGTATAGTCAGGATTGTTAAGTCCATGAAGGTAGTTGCCCCTTCCACCGAACCCGCTCTGTGGCCCGCCGACCCTCCGTGCAATGCTCTGTGTGTCGCTTCTCTTCTGTCAAACTTGCTTGAGAAAGGAACCAGTGAATGGTGTTTATCTTGAAGAGCTAAATACAAAAGGTTTTTCTATTGGATGTGGGAGCAGGTGCTTCCCAAGTCATGGGATCTAGAAAGGAGGCTGAGGATAGGAGACATTTTAATATGAAACAGAGCTGAAGTCAAAATATTTGGTACCTCTAATGGTTGGCTTTCAGATGTAAGCTAGATGTGGGAGAGATACTGTCTTCAAAATGACATATCCAGCAGCTGTCAGCTTCAATTTCAGTCAGGGCTGCTTTGGCCTGGTGGGCAGGAATACTGTAGGAGTGTGTGTGTGTGTGTGTGTGTGTGTGTGTGTGTGTGTGTGCGCGCGCGCGCGCGCGCGCGCCCTCGAGTGTTTGATAAATCAGGGGTTACTGTCACCAGAGGCCTTTGTTGAGCACGGGTCGCCACTTGTGGGGTGTGAAGTTTTCCCATAGAGAGTTCCTCACTGGAGCTAGCTGCCATCTGCCCTGACAGTTAGGAATCCACACACAGCATGCTGCTGCTTACAAAGCCGGTGCCTCTGGGTGCTTCTGCTCTCTGAGCCCCAAGCCAGCCGCATTAGCTCACTAAGCTTCTTTATTATATTTCCTGGCCAGTTCTGACTGGTTGTGTAGGAACCTGAGACTGCCTTGTTCCCTCTCTGTGGTGGAAAATGGAAAGGAAAGAGTGATTTAGGCGTTGGGCCAACAGTGGGGTTATACAGCTGTGTGTCGGTTCGGGGACTTTTGCTCAGATCAGATCACAAGGAGAAGTAATTTAACAACCAGTGAAGGGCCCCTGATAACAGAACATGTACCCTCTGATTATTGTGCCCCCTCTGTGTTCAGCGGGCCTCTGAGGCTGCCATTGACCTGAAAGCTAAATTAGGTGATGAATAGGCAACAAGCTAATTAGCATTGGGAACAGTGTTGGGAGGGGCACAGTATAGGGCTCCTGTCCTCACATTTCAGCCTCAGCCTCCAAGCTCAAAGAGGCTTCTTTGGGCTGCTGGTAGCCCCAGGGTTCCACCAAGAGCTTCACAAAATGGCCTTTTTATGGCCTCCATGTGGCTACCATAACAATGAGCCTATTTCTTCACTGGCAAGTATTAATTATTCACTTACAGTTGACGAAACCAGACGTCAGTCACCTCATTGGAGCCATTGTGAGAGGCCTTTGGTCTTGTCAAGTTGAGAAGCAAAGCCATATCTAGAGTCCAGCGAACGGCCTTGCGTTTGTAGCTGGAGGTGGTAGCTGGAAAGGAAAGGAGGCAGTATGTGCCTCGCAGGCTGTGAAAGGGAGGCCAGCTGTGGTGGGGGAGGGGCTGGTACATCTTTGGATGTTCTTATTAAATGAAGGATGCACGAAATTGCTGAATAGGGTCTGTGGCACGCAATTGCTCCTCTATTTATATCTTTATTGTTGCGATGCATCATTTACAAGATCACTGAGAATCTGGTTCATGAGCACATTCCACTCACAGTCCTGTCTGACCTCTGGGCTTCCTGGGCTTACCTGAATCTTGCCTGAATCTTGCCTGAATCTTTTTCAAGGGGACTTGGTCTGTTCAGTCAATTGCAGTTCATGTGCCAAAGACATTGGGGAGGCATGTGATCAGACAAGGTGTTGGCCAGGGCCTCACCTGGCAACTGCTGAACGTGAATGTGGTAGAACTTGAGTAGGCAGGAGGAAGGGGGTGGGAATAAGTGAGCACAGGTAATTCTCACATTTCAGCACACAGAGTCCGGGAAGAACTTCTTCCTCTGTGTGTATTCAGCATTTTGCAACCAATTCAAAATGTCAAGGGCAAGCTTGGCTTTACTTCTGGGACAGACAGAGCAGCACAGTGAACATAGGAAGTAGGATTTCTCCTTGACTCACTTTAACATGGCTGCTGCCTTCTTGACTTTAACAATTGAGCAATGGAAAGCATTCTGCTCAGCCTCTTACCTGTCTGTCACCACCAAAGTCCTGGGATGAGATAATGTCTGTGAACCCCCAGTTGGAGAAGAAGTCATGGAAAGAGGAAGAGAAAGAGGCTCCTGCACTTGGCTCTTTTGGATGGGTGCCTCCATTCCTAAAGGAACTATTTATTAAGTGTATTTTGAGTGTCAGTTTTAAGAGCCAAATCTGTGGCTTCTCTGTACCAAAAGGAAAATGAAAGGCACTTTGTAGTTCACAGGTTCATAATGTCCTTACCTGGAGAAAGACACTTCAGGATTCACTCAGTGTGGGGGGATATCTCCCAGGATGCAAAGGTTTGGACAGTAGCTTTGTGGCTATGGCCGTTGTACTAAGGACTGTGTGTGTGTGAGGTGCCTCAGAAGACATCCACGTAAACCATGCTTCTTAGGTCCTGGCAACAGAGGAGAAATGAATTGAGTGCAAATTCTTGAGAGAAATGGTTAGAGAGGAGAGGAGAGAGTGAAGCAGACCTTCCTGAAGGGCTCCTTCTGCCTGGGTGGCATTTTGAAAGCCTCCTGTCAGCTCAGTAGCAGTGTGATGACAGGGGAAAGCAAATAGAACCTTCCAGAGGAAGAGACCCAGAGATGAGCTCATTAGTGGGGCCGTTAGATTGGGTGCTGGCCCCAGTGGCCAGTCTTCTTAGTGTAGAAGTTCTTGGACTTCAGTCCTTAGGTGGAATCGAGGGACTTTTTTTTTTATCGTTGATTTCAAGTGAGTTGCTTTTCTTGTTGCTGTCACAAAAGTACCCGACAAAAGCAACTTAAGGAAGAATGGATTGCTTTTGGCTCACAGTTTAAAGAGGTCCACTCAGTCATGACAGCAGGAGCATGAGGCCGCTGATCACATTGTATCCTGAGTCAGGAAGTAGAGAAAGATGAATTCCAGTGCTGTTTGTCTATTTATTATTGTTGTTATTATTATTATTCCTTTTTATTTATTCTGTGATCACAGCCCATGGGGGTGGTGGGCTCACTCAACATTGAGGGTAGACTTTCTCTCCTTAGGTAAACTTCTCTGGAATCACTTTCAGAGTTTAAATCCTGTCAGGTTGACAGTGATGATTAACTATGACAGGATGTGAGGCTTTCCATGGAAAGTAAAGCTGGTGGGCCAATTAGGAAACTTCGGGAGACTCCCTAAGTTTGGACCAGTTTCCTCCCAGCATTCCCTGAAGGCCCATAAGATTAAAGAACACATAGGGCAGACCCTCATCACAGAGACCCATTATCTCAGTACAAGTGTGAATAGTGAGGTAGGAATTAAAATCTGAATGTCCCCCCTCACCCTCCAGTTCTGTTATTACAGCTCCTTGTGGGAAAGAGATACAATGACACTTCTTGTAAAGGGCAAAGCGCACTGGAGGATGGGAGAATGATCTGCAGAAGTTTTCTTAGATTCTTAGACAAGTAAACAAGTCAGGCTTCTATAGATATGGTGCCTTGAGGGACCGTGATACAATTTCACATTCCTTTTGTTGTTTCTTTGTGTTTAAACTGGAAGACATGGATTTGGGTCATTGGCTCAAGCAGTCAACAAATCATTAAAGACTGATGAAATATGCAGTGCCGAGGTGCCCCTCCCTCTGTGCTAGGCTGAGGAGTCAAATCCAGAAAAGAAGCCTATTCCCAGAATTGGTGGTGGCCCAAAGAATTTGTATGAGTGTGAAGCGGTTTGTGATGGGATGAGAGATGGTGAGCTCTACACCAGGAGTTCTATGGGAATATGGAAGAGTGTGGCTGCTGCAAAAGGGAACGCCCTGTTTATTCTTGCTAGTTTGGCAAACTGGCTTAAGACCATTTTCATGCAAGTTTGTAACATATTTCCAGCATGTTTCCTCCCTAGTCCCCATCACCTTCCTCCTCCCCTTCCCCATGTTAGTCCCCTGTGTTCCTCTAAACAGTTTTGCTTCTATTTTCATTTCATTTAGAGAGTTTATGCATCTCTATAAAATCTAGGACCCACAGACGAGAGAAGATGAGTGATATTTGTCTTTTCCGAGACTGACTTAATTCTCTTGATATAAGAAGCTCCAGTTTCGTCCACTTTTCTGCACATGACATGATTTTATTTGTATGGCCAAACGCTATTCCGTTGCATACAAGAGCAACGTTTTCCTTATGCATTCAGAATAGGTTGGTCTAGATGTGGGCCTTGACACAGGACAGGATTTGAGAAGAACAAACCACAAAGCTGTGGCAGTCATTTGAGCAAAGGCGCACAGCCAGGATGTCCTTGAACAGGCTGATAACCCTGTACACTCTGGCCACCATGGGCAGATGGTCCAAGCTGCGGAAGTGTGGCTTTAAGAACGCTCCTTATATGGAGGTAAATGTCCCAGTTAGCACCAGAAAAATTTGCCTACGGGGTTGGGAAGGCCCAGGGAGAGAAGATCAAATACAATGATTCTTAACTGGTTGCTTGGGATTTGCCACTTTCTTTCTTTCCTTTTGAAAGTCCATGTGGTGGACAATAGTCACATGACTGTTCTCTCACATCGCTTCAGTACCGTTCTGTGCAGAAAGGACAAACATGTTAGCAGTGCTGTGATGGGGACAGGTTGAAACCTCTCCGTAGGCGTTCTAAAATATAGCTTGCTTGCAGACCTCAGTGCTTAAACTGTGTGTTGCAGCAACTTCTACAACACACACCCTGACATCATGGTTGAGGCTACTAGCAGGCCAGCTTCTATATATTGTGTGTGTGTATAGGCACATATATTCTATATATTGTGTGTGTGTGTGTATGTGTGTGCAGATGGAGGTCATGGGTTGCCATGCAACCATGGGTGTCATTCTTCTGCATGTTTTCCACTCTGTTTTGATTTATTGCTTTTGTTGTTGTTTATTGTTACTATTATTTTAATTATTTTGGAAATGGTTTCTCGTGGGCCTGGAGCTTGCCAGTTAGGCTTAGCTGGCTAACCAGTGGGCTCCCAAGAGCCACCTGTCCTCATCTCCCCAGCACTAGTTTAACAAGCAGGCACCGCCAGGCCCAGCTTTCATTTATTTCATTTTACTTATTTTTTTTTTTCGAGACAGGGTTTCTCTGTGTAGTCTTGGTTGTCCTGGACTCGCTTTGTAAACCAGGCTGGCCTCGAACTCACAGAGATCCTCCTGGAGTTCAAACTCAGTCCTGAATGCTTGCACATTCCTTTCCTACTGAGCTGTCCTCCGTGCTCCTGGATCCCAGTCTCTGTGCTTCGTGGAGGATCTTGCACTTGTAGAGTAAGTGAAAGCAGCTTGGAAGCCTAAGTCGCAGGTCCACAGGAACGTAGGAAAGGTCTGTATCCTCTAACCTAGAGACCAGCCCTGAAAGTCCCCTCTTTGTTCCCTCAGCACATGGTTCCTTGAGCCGGAGCTTCTGGAGGCTTGCTCCTCTCTCCACATGCAAGTCTCATTGGGGTTCCTCGTGTGGCAGTATGCTGTAATCCCTGGGGGGGAGGGAGGAGATATCAAACTCAGCTGGGCACCATGGATGGATGACCTCCCCTCTACAAAGGACTGGGGACTGTGGCCCTGAGTTTCTGGTGTCTGCTTACTTTTGGTTGTCACCAAAAGCCTTCCTCAACCCCACTGACACAGGAAGCAACTGAGAAAAGCGGCCAATGAAACGGCAAGCCCCTCCGCCCCACCAAGTCCTTTTATTTCCGCTTCCTCGTAGAAAAACAAGCAGGGGAGACCAGCTTGTCTGCAGGTGCTCAAGTGGAGGTTGAAATAGGCTTCTTTGCTCCACCCTCAGGTCCCCTGAGAACAGGGACAGGTGACAAGGCCGCTGCTCCCAGGGGACAGGCAGCGAGGCACTGCTTAACCAGCCCCTGCTCTGTGCTGGCCAGGTGTCTCAACTGCTCTGTGGGTTGCCCTTCAGAGAAGAATTTGAAATTCCCCTCAAAGCAAGACATGCATATGCTTTTGAAAAATAAAATATTGAAAGACTTGTAGTCTAGGACAGCCCTGCAGAGTGGGGCTTCCCCTGGGGGCTGGTTCTTCAAGAAGCTGCATCTAGTCTCTAAGATGTTCACACTGGTGCTCTGGGCTTATCTTTTTTTTTCCCTCATCAACTGTCTCCCTTTTGCGATGAATACAGATTTGCTTTTTCATATCATACCATGTCCTCCAACCCCCATCTCCCAGTCTCCTGAGATTAATGTTTTAACCTAAATCGCACATAAAACGTCTCTATTATTAAGGTGTCTCATTGCTGAGCACAGCAAGGCTAAGAGATGGTATATTTATTTTCTCATTTGGTGTTTTGTTTCATTGGAAAATTAGAATTGTTTTTTTTCCCTTAATGTCAAGTTAAATGGCAGTTGCTGCATCAGACCCTGTCTTCCCAGATTGCTGTGTTAGTCCTTAACCAGCCAAGTCACTGCATGCAAGAGCCATGTCTGGACCGCAGTTTCTGCATCCCTGGGAAGAAGTAGGATAAGAGGTTATCCAACAGAGGCAGGCTAACTACTCTCTCTTTCTGTTGTTTATTTTGAACTTCAAAATCTATCACACACACCCCTTCCCCAGCACTTTCCCATCGTCTGAGAAGTCTTTTCTCCAGTAAAGCTGCTGCGGAGACAGTGAGATGAGAACTTCAGACACTGGGTGTGGGGGTGAGCACCAGTCATTCTAACACCGTGGAGCCCAGGCTGGAGACTTGCTGTGAGCTCTGGGCCAGCTTGGGCTACAAAGTGAGACTATGTCTCAAACAGAACAATCAGGCAGGGGAAAGGCTGAACAGCCAGTTCAGGGACTGCTCCATGGGACAGGAAAGGCGATGTCTGGTACTCTCTGTATCCCTCCCACTGTCTCCTGCTCCATCTGTCACTCACTCTGTACCCCCACTTGTTTATGTTGTACCCATAGGTTCATAAAAATACTAATGATGGGGGGGGGAGCAACTTTGTTAAGACATAGTTGGAGTATTGACGACTCTTCATTTAAGCCATACAGTTCCATAATTCGTAGCAACTAACAAACCTGTGTATTGGCAGTCACTGATAACTTTAGGACATGTTTGACATCCCAGAAAGAGAGCTCATGCCATTAAGTAGTACTACCGATCTCCTCCAAACCCGCACCCAGCCCTAGGCAACTGGGAGTCCATTTTGTGTCTCCATAGATCTTCTAGACACACTGTATAAAATGGAATCATACAGTGTGGAGCTGTTTGTTCTTAGCATGGTGTTTTCAAGGCTCATGTGTATCTAGGATATAGCATGTGTCTGGACTAACATCCTTTCTATTGCTGAATAATATGTTGTGTAGTGGTACCAATTTTATCTCTCCGTCAGTCGATGGACATTTGGAGTGCTCATACCTCTGGAAAGCTGTGTATAATGTTGCTGTGAATGTATGTTTGCAGAGTTTTAGGTTCGTTATCGTTTGTACGTTTATTATCTATTTATGGGCTGTGCGTGTACACACAAGCATGCACCCATGCAATATATAGCAAGTTTGTGGAGGTCAGAGGACAAGTTGCAGAAGTCATTGCTCTCCTTGTACCATGTGGGTCCCAGGGATTAAACTTGGGTCATCAGGCTTGGTGGTAAACCACTTTACCTGCTCAGCCATTCCACTGGCCCCACACAGCTTTCCTTTTGGCTCCTTTTTTTAAAGTTTGCTTTTGTAGTTACAATCTCTAAATTGTACTGGCACTGACTAGAAAAGGTAAGGGCAGAGGCTTTGTCTTGGTCCTAGAGTGAAAGTGTTTCATTTTCCTGCATTAAAGCTAATACTGGCTAGCTTTTTCTTTCCCTGAAATTGCTCTGTATACAAGTTGAGAACTTTTTCTTGTTATTGCTTGGGCTTTTTTTTATTTGTTTGTTCCTTCTTTCTTTACTTCTTTTATCAGAAGAAGGTGTGATTTTTTTTTCCCACCCACTGAACAAATTCTCAGTTTGTAGCTGGTTTTTTTTTTTTCAAGATTTATAGTTAATGTAGGAGTGCTCTAGCTGCATGTACACCTGCATGCCAGAAGAGGGCATCAGATCCCACTGTAGATGGCTGTGAGCCACTGTGTGGTTGCTGGGAATTGAATTCAGGACCTTTGGAAGAGCAACCAGTGCTCTTAACCACTGAGCCATCTCTCCAGCCCCTGTAGCTGTGCTGTTAGCATAGATGCTGGGTGTAAATTAGGCACATGCCTCATCTCAGGGAGCCTGGTTTAGAGCAGGGGAGACAACAAAGCAAGTGCGTAGGAGGCCGTCCTACATACTACAAAGGAATGGGGCATGCAGGTTCAGTGAGGCCCAGAGGTAATGAGGCTAAGGTGGGGATGATTCCTAGTCACAGACAAGGACGTCCTTCCCTTCCATCTCTCCCAGTTCCAGAATCATGCTGACTGTGTATGAGCTTCTGTCCTGGGCACCACATTATTAGTGATGCCTCTACCCAATGTAGTGCTATGCAGGGTCCTTGACCGTGCACTCAGTTGCTCAACTTTCTACACCTCCATGGCCCTCTCCCTGTCTTGTGTTGTTCTCTCTCCATGTCTGTTAGGCTTGCTGCTCTCTCGGCATGTCGGCAGCTCCAAGCCTATGGCTTTATTCTACAGATAGGTGTCCATTCCAGCTTCTTAGGCCGTGAGTCACAACCCCATAATGGGTCAAGATAATAAATTTGACCACCATATAAGGTTTCTGAATGTGCTGACAAACCCCAAAATCATACACAGTAAGTCTGATGTATTTCTGGGAGCACCCATGGGGCATCCGTTATGCAACTTCACTGAAGCCTTGGTTAGGGACACATGTGCACTTTGCACATCACATGCCATTGCAGTCATTTAAAAAATATATGCTTATTGCTGGGCAGGGTGGTACACACCTTTTTATCCTAGCACTATGGAGACAGAGGCAGGTGGACATTTGTGAGTTCAAGACCAGCCTGGTCTACAGAGTGAATTCCAGGAGAGCCAGGGCTACATATAGAGAAACCTTGTCTCATGTCTACCTCTCTCTCTTTCTCTCTTTCTCTCTCTCTCTCTCTCTCTCTCTCTCTCAATCATCTGTCTGTCCATCCATCCGTCTACCCATCTATCTGTCTATCCATCTATCTGTCTATCCATCCATCCATCCATCCATCCATCCATCCATCTATCTATCCATCCATCCTTCCACCCATCCATCCATACACACACATATATAATTTTATATATACGGGTGTTTTGCTTCCATGTATATCTGTGGACTGTATGCATACAATGCTCACAGAAGCCAGAAGAGGAGGGTCAGTTCTCCTAGAACTGGAGTTATTGACAGTTGTGAGCTTCTGTGTGGGTGCTGGGAATCAAACCTGGGTCCTCTGGAAGAGCAGCCAATGCTCTTAACCACCAAACCATCTCTCCAGCTCCAATTGCAGTGAGTTTATTTTGCAAAGTTTGCTGCTTTTATAAAAGCAGCATGGCTTAATTACAGAAAACAAAAACTTTCAACATTTTCCTGCTGTCATTCCTTAGCATATAACAAATTAATACACTATTGGATACCATTGTGCTAGACTGCTCGATTGTTAAGATTGCTGAGTTAATGTGTTTGGGAAAAAATTGTTAGATGGATTTTGATTTGGGATAATGACAGAATTTTCAACAATATCTAAAATGGCTCTAAACGTGTTTTTGTTTCTTGCTGTTGCTCGTTTTGTTTTGTTTTTTTTTTTGCTTTTGTTATTTTGTAGTATCTACTTGTAAAGTGGTGTTCTCAGCATTGACGATCAGAAAATCAAACTATGGATAAACTGAAAAACATTGACGATATCCTGCATCCTGCAGTCTGAAATATTTGACTAGAATTTAACTCTTTTTTTTGTAAAAATAAATAAGTCCAGGGTCCAGGGAGATAGCTCAGTGGGTAAAGGGTTTGCAGTGAGAAAGAACCAGATTTTAGATCCCCGGAACCCATGTAAAATGCCAGGTGGGCATCGAAGTCTGGAGACAGGGGCTTCTTCAAGCAAGCTCGCTAGCAAGACTAGCCAAGTCTTCGAGTTCTATATTTGAGGGATGGTACCTCTGTATGTATGGTGGAAAGTGGATGTGGAATACATGCAATGTCAACTTTGGGCCTCCACATGTATGTTAACACACACACGCTAACATACATAGGAACATGCATGTACATGTGTATGCACACCACACACATTCATCAGTATGCATATTGCTTTCATATTTGACAAATGGTAACATCATCTGTATGCCAAGAAATTGTTTGAAAATAAATGCCCTAATGGGTTACTATCAGTAAACATTTGATTTGCTGTTTTATGCACCTGTAGTCCCAGAGTCATGTCTACATTTCCTTCGTTAAAAGAGATCATGGGAGAAAAGGCTTAAGAAGCCTCAGTGTAGCTTATCCCCTAAACGCAGCTCCAAGTGGTTCCCATAGCGTCAGCAAGCCTGACATTTGTCTACGCAGACTGTTCCTGTGCAACTCGTCATGCCTAGTCCACTCAGCGGAGGTTGCATGGCCCATTGTGGTGCACTCTGGATTCCTGTAAGATGAGCACGCATAATCGTTTTCCTGCTCAGCTGCTTCTGAGCTCTGAAGGGGCTCCGCTCCACAGGGCATTGGTCTCTGACATCCTGGAGCTGTACCCTGCCATGGCCACTGTCCATGCCTGCACGGCTTCCTGCCACACTGTGCTACACCTGGGATGGATGGGAAAGCAGGCTGTGCCCTTGGGATTTTGCTTGCTCACTCAAATGCCATCCTATTTTATCTCAATGGGACTATCTCCCTTTTAATTGTTTTGTATTGTAACATATATCTGCATAATATTTTCCTTGTATATATAAATACATGTGCTTAAATATATATACATATGTCTATGGCCTCTCTTTCTCTCTCTCTGTCTCTGTCTGTGTGTGTGTCCTCTAGTTGGATACCTGGACAGATGGGAAAAGTATTTCCTAGCCTCTAGATGCTTGTGGATCTCCCAAATGACCTTTGCTAATCTTTTCAACTTGGGAGAGTGTTGGTCCTGGGGAAGGGAAAAGCAACCAAACTGGGATGGTGATGTGCTTAGCATTTTCCAAAAAGGTACAAAAGGAGGCATGACCCAAAAGAACACGGAACTAGAAAGAAAGCTATCCTGTGTACTGGGCCTCTGCCAGTCAGTACCAGGCCTCTGCCAATCACTGGCATGAATGAAAGCATTTATTTCTTAGTAAAGGCCACCTGAGAGAAACATCAGATAGTAGCCGCCCTCCTGGATTTGTGGGGCAGTGGTGATGGGAAGTAAAGATGAAAGAGCCGTACAGAACTGACATCTTAGTGACAATGCCGTCCTTGGTGGAAGGTGCAGGGAAATAGGGGCAGTGTTTATCTACTTGATGGATTACCCAGCATGAACTTCAGTGCCCGGCAGTGAGAAGCTATTGCTTTAGTCTGAGCAGGAGGCTGTATTCCCAAACAAGCCAGTTTGTTATTGTTGCGTTTTCTGAAAACAGGAGATACTAATGTAGCTCAATCAGGAGGCCCTTCCCCTTTAACCTTTACAAAAAAGTAGCCTCCAGATGAACCAGTCTTGTAAAAACTTCAGTGGCTTGGGTGAGTTAGTATGGGCATTGTTACTTTTTGTCAGTTTGACACAAACTAGAGTTACTTTGGAAGAAGGAACCTGAACTGAAGAATTGCCTCCATCAGATAGGCCTGTGAGCATGCCTGTGAGGCATTTTATTAATTCCGAATGATGTAAGAAGGCCCAGCCCACTATGGGCAGTACCATCCCTAGGCAGGCGGGCCTGGACCTTATGAGAAAAGTTCCTGAGCAAGCCAATAAGCAGCATTCCTTGTGGTTCCTGCTTCCATGTTCCTGCTTGGGGCCTGTCTTGGCTTCCCTCTATGATGATCTGCAACCTTTAAGGTTAAATGAACTCATTCCTCCCTTGCTTTTGGTTAGAGTGTTTTCATAGCAACAGAAAGCAAACTAGGAGAGTATATGTATCTATGCTTCTGTATCTGAGTTGTGCATGCAAGGAGAGCCGTGTGTGCAAGGGAGAACAACTTTGGAGTTGGTTCTCTCCTTTCACCTTTATGTGTGTTCTGGGAATTGAACCCACGTCTCTAGGTTTGCACAGCAAATCGTTTGGGCTGAGCCAGCTTACTGCCCGCAGTTTCGTATTTTGTTGTTGTCTTTGTTTTTGTTTTTGTTCGTTTTGTTTCTCTTTCTGCTCCCACCTTACCCGCTGTGCCGCACCTGTGTGGAGCGCTCTCGGTCTGGTTTAGAGAATGGAGGCTGCCATGACTCGTGAATTGTGACTAGGAGCCCAGGAAGGATAATTTGTACTTTTATCTTCTGACACCATTTCCTGAATGCTTAATCTGGTGCAGGCTGCCGTGTTAAGTATTCTACATGCTGTAAAGTTATAAAATGCTCAGCAGAACAAAGGGGTATATATTTAATCAGTTATAAATATATGCAATTATAAATTGTGATTCTTTCACAAATAAGAAAACTGGGGCTCTAAGGGGTTAAATAACATGATTATGGTCCAAGAACTACTTAGGGTTGAGCAGCAGGTTCAGACTCAGGGCTCAGACCCACCCGCTGCTATTCCACCTTGGTAAAACTGCCTTACTTTCTCATTTTTTTTTCTAGAAAGGATCATAGTGGTGAGACCCTGCTTTAGCGGTGATGGCAAAACCTGCATTTCCAAAGCCAGGTTCTCTCCCATCATGCACTGGTGCCAAGACTCACCACGTGCTGTTGCGGTCGATCAGTCATCTCAGCCTCGCAGGCCTCCACTCCTAAAAGCAAATTACTCATGGACTCAGAGCTGCTACTTCTCTTGGGCATTCAGGCCACAGGCTTTGGGTTGGTTATAGAGACTGAAATAAACTAACTGTCCTGAATCCTCATGCTGAGAGACCGCAACTGCAGGAGGTAAATCAGGCCTAGAGTGAATGTGAAAGTAATTTATTACTCTTTTCCAAAATGACAAAGCAGCCACATGAGCATGGACTGAACGCATGGGACTATTCTCCCGTAGAAGGTTTTCGAACAGGCTGGCCTCCCGGGGCAAGGAAAGGCATGCTCGTTTTCGCGTATACCTCTGTCCAAGTTTCTAGAACATTCCCTTTTCTGATTTATGTGGGTTTAGCACTGACTTCCAGCACTTGAATTAAAAATGTCTGATATCTGCCTCGCTTAGGCAGCGGATGATCCACAGAGCCAAGCCCGTGGCAGAAGCTGGATTTCTGAGGAGAAAAGGAAAGCTGTGTTATGTAAACAAAGACTCTTAATTTGCTGGCTTTATGAGGCAGTCCACTTGCTGATTTTCTTCAAGGAAACTGGGGTGCTGCTATTTTGAAGGGGATAAACCTTTAGGGTTACTCTGGCAAAAGAACAATTTTTGAAGCTTATGCAGTCCTGAAAACTCTAGGTTTTAGGGGAAAGGTGCCAGGAGGGATGATGGTAGATGACAATGCGGGGGGGGGGGGGGGAGGAAGAGAGGGAATTCCAATGAGAACAGGGTGCTAATACACTGAGCTGGAAGCTCATATAATTGGATAGAAAAAATAGGAGAAATCCCTGTACTGGCATCACAGAGCACCAACAGCTTAGTCTTGCCTGATTTTTAAATTTTTATTTAGGCTTAAAAGACAAATTACATGAATCAAGGATCAGACTCAGATCCTCGGGTTTGGCTTCAAGCCCCTTTATCCGTTCAGCCCTCTCACCCCTGATTTTGTTTTATTTTTCTCCATCTTCTATTATTGGGAAGTAAACCTGTTCCTATTTCAGTAGATATTTCTAGAAAACACTTTCAAAACATGAGTTTGATACTACATGACAACTAGAAAAGCAGTTTCTCGCTAGTGTGAAGTGTGAAGTTGGGATTTGGTTTCCAGATTGTTTTTCCTGAGTGTTAGGGTTTTGTTCTCAGGGTGATGTGTTCAAAATAGTCTAACCAGAATCCAAACAACATTGTGTCAGATTACAAAATCTCATAGCTCCTCCCCCCCAACCCCGCTGCACTCCTTTGTTCTCCTCTTTCAGCTTGTTTGTTGAAGACATTGCATCATCCTCCATAATGATTATGGACCTGTGATATGTTATAATGTGAACTGAAATCAAAGGCTTGAAGAGATTCTAGCCTTCATTCCTTTTGGGTCCAGTATTCTTCCCAGGTGATGGTGTAGACATCCCTCAGGCAGTGCATAGTCTACTTGGCTGTTTTCATTTAAGTGTTGTTGACCCTTTGGCAGTCCAGTGCCTAGATCCACTTACTCATTAGGGGTTGGAAGGCAGAGGTGTTGCAGTGGGCATTGTCTCTAAGAAAGGAAAACAAATCATTAGGTCTCTTTTCTTATGAATTGATTATCCTAGCCAGCAGTCTATTTTTTTTTTTTTTAAGGAAAGGAAAGTTACCTCTCTGTGTTTTTTCCATTTTCAACATAAAAGTTGGTTCGCACGCACAGTCTAAGTAATAGGAACCAGGTTTTTATTTGGTAAATTTGTGATCTCGGTGATGTAAAGGCATTTACTCTTGCTCTGGTCCACTGTTGTAGTGAAAGTTTTGTAATTTTGGTTTCTTTAAAGAAAATGTAATGGGAATATGCCAGGTATGTGGATCTAAAGCTGATTCACAGCAGGTGATTATAATTTGCCTCGTGCTCTAGCAGGGCTATGGTTTTGCCAGTGGCAGATCATTTCTTCCAGTGTGTGACATTTGAAATTCTGGGTACTTTTCAGAGGCTATATAAATGTTAGGGCCCCCAGAGGCAGGGTTGCTGTTGGCTGATTAGTGGTTGGATGCTGTTGGTTGCAGTTTGTCAAGTAATCCTGAACAAAGAAACGAAAAGAAAAGCATTAGATATCCTGGTGGCAAAGATCAATTTGCCCCAAGGAACTCAGAGCCTCTATCAGCAGGAAGTCATCCAATGATAACTTCACCCCCTTTCCCTTCTATCCTTCTTTTCTCTCCGATCTAGTGTTAGGAGTTTAATCAGGATAGAGAAGGGTGGAAGAGAGAAAAAGGACCCACGAAGTAGCAAACACTGGCGACATACTACAACTTGGCAGATAGATGCTTACATGGTCCCAACCTTCAAGAGTGGAGGTTTGACTCAGGGTCATACACACAGCCCCAGTATCTTAAACAGGAAGCCTCCATGCTATGCCAGGAAAGTTCTTAACCTTCTCAGGCATTTTCTGCCCCAGATCTGGACTTGTATCTGATTTGTTAGTGGGAAGTCATATTTGCAGACTGATGTCTGAGCACTGAAAGCACATGTTACTGTTGGGTTGGCATTTGTTTCTAGGTATTTATGGTGAGCAGAAACACACACTTGTATGTATACACTTGCATCTCTACATATAAATATCATATTTGTATCTTTATATATGCACATTTCTGTCGATGAAGACTTGTAATGTGTTTTAATTTTAAATATAAACACATGTGCATGTATACACATTTATTACCAAGTGAGTTCTTCTTGGTGCCTCTTATCCATATTTGTACTAGTTTCATTTATATTTATGTAATAAAATATGTGGACAAAAAGCAACCTAGGAAAAGGGTTTGTTTTAGCTTACAACTCCAGGATACAGTCTGTTTCCTCGGAATCAGTCACCGCTACAGGACCCCAAGACAGCTAGTCACACTGTACCCTCAAAGGCAGAGAGAAATGAATGCATACATACCCTTTTGTATAGCTCAGGACCCCTGTGTAAGGTGTGGTGCTGCCCACAGTGAGCTGGGTCTTTCCACATCAGTTGACTCATTAAAGACAATCGCCCATAGACATGCCCACAGGCCAGCCCAATGTAGACAACCCCTCACTGGGACTTTGCTCGCAGGTGATTCCATGTTGTATCATAGACAAAGCTAACAACCACAGTACCATTTCCTGTGTTGTTTGGGTTTTAGCGACTCTTCAGTCATAAATATGTATCTCCTTTCAGTCAAGTCAGGGATGCTTTAGTCTCAATAACACCAGGAACACGCCTCATAATCACTCATTTCCTCATAATACATCCAGATATGTCACTGAAATACACCAATATGGCATTAAAAATAAGGTGAGCTCATATATATATATCCTTCTTTTTCTCATTTTTTAAAATGTCATTCTCAGGATGTATCCTAGCAGTTTCTATATCAGATTACTGGATTAGAGCCTGGAGAGATGGTCCAGTGGGTAGGAGTACTTGCCACACAGGCAGCCATGTGCTCTTGACTTCGAAGTCATCTCTCTAGCCTCTCTCACATTTCTATTAAGTCCACTTGAGAGAGGGATAATGATTTATAGGTATATGACCTACAGCGACAAAGCCCAACAATCCCCTTCGTTATGTCAGACAATGATAGACCATTATTGGTGCCAGACACTGCTAGTATTCACCTGCTTGCCTATCCTACCACACATGCATACACACAAGATTTTTTAAATATAAATAAAAGAATAGTAATGCAAGGAAGCACAGCTTCGCTGTGGCCTGGCAGTCATGTTTTTATAGTCCCGGGCACCACACTTAGAATTTTGCATAAGGATGAGAAGAGAGGCAGAGGGGAAGGTCACTACTCAGTTCCATGTGTCCTCACTGGAGGCTGGTTGTGCCACTGGCAATGTGCATGCCCAGGAGGTGTGTTTGAAACAGCAGAGTGTGAATTCTAGTCAGCGTCTCCAGAGCAGCTCAGCCCCCATCTGCCAACCCAACCGTGGACCTGAAGGATATATTTGTTCGCAGTGTACATGGTCCAGATCTTTGCAGCACCTAGGCCCACATTTAGATGTCAAAGGTCCCCATGTGGCCTGGCATCAGACACTATTTTTCTTAACAGAGCACGGTCCCTGACACTGAGAGATTCCAGCCCTTACACCACACTTCCCTGCATGGGGGCTGAGCTCTTGCACAGTGGTCCTTCTCTGTGTGTTCTCATTCATGTAGCAAAGGCTTGGCCTAATCTTTCTGTAAGTCTTGGGGTGTTGCTGTTGTTTGTGTTGCTTACCTCTACTGTTTTATTTTGTTTCTGTCTTTGTAATGACCAACCATTCCAGCCTCGTTTCTTTGCTATTGAGCATTTGATCTCTTTAAATGTTTGAGTGCAGCACGGGGCTAATTGAGTTCCACTTTTCTTTCTTGAGAGGTTTGTTTTATTTTTATGTGTGTGTGTGCAGACAAGAGTACCAGAGTCTCTGGAGCTGGAGTTATAGGTGGATATGAGTCAGCCAACTTGGATCCTTCTGAAAGAGCAGCAAGCCCTTTTCCCCCCCCCGCTGAGCATACACACACATTCTCTCTCTCTCTCTCTCTCTCTCTCTCTCTCCTTCCCTCTCTCTCTCTCTCGACCTAAATTCTGCTTTTCTTACCTTCAGCTACGTGTATTGAAGATTTTTATTCATGCTCTAAGTAATTACCATTTCTGTTTGAATCACTCCATCGCTATGAGTTTTCTTTGCTTTCAAGTTTTCAAAGAAGTGGATTTGGGGGTTTTAATTTGCACTGGTGATTTCTAATCTCATTGTGCTGCAGTAACTCGTGATGTTGGTTTGTTTCACTTGAGGGACGCAGTTTGAGATCAGTCTCATTACGTAACCAGGCTTGCCTACAACTTGTTACATAATCCAGGCTAGCCTCAAAAATCTTGATTCTCCTGCCTCAGCCTCCCAAGTGCTGAGATTACAGGAATGTGTTACCACACCTGGTTTAAGATATCTTTTTTTGGAGGCAACTTATGAGAATGCGATTTAAACACCGAGTCACACTTTAGAACTTTTCCATTGGTTTTTCACATGGAAATTTGTATTACAAAATGAATCCTCTGCTTGCAGGAGGCTGTACTCTTAAAATAGCAATTACCTTGAGTTGGTTAACTGCCCTGCTCAGTGCTTTCTGCCTCACTGCCTGGCAGAGTTATCGCCCAGCCAGTCACATGCCACCTGGGTCCAAGACACGGAATTAGCTATTAAGGGCTGATTGCTTTGGTATGGTCCGTAAAATGTCCCCAGGCCAAAGGAGATATGGCAACTTCTTCATTGCCGCACACAGGCTGGTTTACGGGAGTTAATAATTGTACAGTCCCTGCTTAATGAGCCTATAAAACGTAGGCCTGGGTCTCCTTGACCATCCCGGCTGTTCCCTCATGCATTCTTGTCCTGTACCATTATCTAAGAATGTAGCTAATGAATGTCCTTAAGAAGGACGGAGAGCCTGGCTTCTGTCCCCGTGCCCAGCATCAATCCAGATTCTTGCTTACTTGATCGTGTGGGTGACACATTACTTTTCAGGGCTGTGTTCCTTCACCACTCATCTGTGGGCAGAATCCAGCTTGTGGTGAGACTCAGCCAAGACAGCCTCAAAATTTATTTTATATTGTTTGTGTGTGTGCATGATGTATGGGGGCTCATGCCGTGATGAGTGTTGTGAAGGTCAGGGGATAACTTGTGAGGGTCGGCTCTCTCCTTTCACCATGTGGGTCTCTGGGATCAAACTCAGGTCATCTTGGCAGCAAGTGCCTTTACCCACTGAGCTGTCTCACAGAGCCCAAGACTCGGATTTTAAAGGTGTAGGTAGAAGACACGTGTGAGGATGTGGCATTTGAGAGTGGTGCTGGTGACCCTTGACCCTCTCCAACCTCCACAAGGGGCTTGGACAGGGTGGGGCCAAAGGAGACATTTGGAGGTGTCTGAAATGCTCCCATATCCTTCTCTTCCTTTCCATCAGTGTGGAAGACAGACACCGCAGCCATGACCACCCACGTCACTTTGGAAGATGCCCTGTCCAACGTGGACCTGCTGGAGGAACTGCCCCTCCCAGACCAGCAGCCATGCATCGAGCCCCCGCCATCCTCCATCATGTACCAGGTAATGGAAGTAGCAGCTTGCAGCAGTGAGACCTGGATTCTGAAGGTTCCGTAAGAGGACCTGCCCCGAAGTGCAGGGAAGAGGAGGTCTGTATTGAGAAGGTGAAAGGTCAGGAGACGATGGAGTCCCTGTTCACTCTAGGGGCCCAGTGGAAGGAATAGATTAACTAATAAATGTGTGCCAGGGTCATTCCCCTCCCCCAGGGAGCATTTGTTGATCTGTTCTTGACCCCAAATTCCTTCTGGGCTATTCTTGTTGCTGCACCACCCAGATTATAGTATCCCTGATCTCATGAATTAAATATCACAATTTACAATCCTCTAGAGTCTGCCTGGGTAATTACTTTTCCTTCATGTGTGTGACAAGAGCTCACACAAGTCCACACGGTAGCTATTGGCTCAGTGAAGTGGGTCACAGTTGTTTGCTTTGGCCCTAGATTAGATTTCATGATAAACCCCATCGCATCACACACCACTATGACCCTGGCAGGCCCAGTGAGGAGGGCATCCATGCAGCTGGAGGCAGCCTAGCCAAAGCCCCTTGTCTGGGTGTGCCAACCTAAATGCTATGTTAAGAAGGAATATGTTAATTTGGAATTTGGGCCTGCATTGGATCTTTTTTGCTAAGTCTTGGATGGTCAACTATGACTAAGTATAATTATATTTTTTTTATTTCATTCAGTAGTTAAATCTATCAGCCATATACTTGAAGATTCATTTCCTAAATTTGATTTATTCATAGCTTTTAACAGAGATAATTTTAATTGTACCAAGTATATTTTGATTTTAGTTATAGAGACATTTTCCTTTTTGTCTTTTTTTTTTTTTTTTTTCCAGAGCTGAGGACCGAACCCAGGGCCTTGTGCTTGCTAGGCAAGCGCTCTACCACTGAGCTAAATCCCCAACCTGAGACATTTTCATTATAAACAAAATGATTAAAGGATATCATAGAGATTTCTTATAACAATATAGCCTTCTCTGTGTATATACTCGTTTTTGTTTTATCAGGTATATAAGGTATATGTACTCTTCCTTTTTACTAAAACAGGAACTCATGTATATTATATAGATGCATGTATATGTATATACACTGTTCTGATTCATTTTTTCTGTAACATTTATTGTGGGGCCCGGTGTGGTGGCTCACAGCTCTAATCCCATCATGCAGGAGGCTGAGGGAAGAGGGTTGCTTTGTGTCTGAGGCCAGCGTGAGCTGCAGAGAGAGCCTCTGCCTCAAAAAGCACAGCAACCAAAACTTCTTCTGTGGATATTGTTGGGCATCAGTGGAGTAATGCCGCCTTATGTTTAAGCAGCTCACGGTCCTTCTTGGCCCATTGTACAGACAGACTGACTGACATCTAGCAGTTTTTGCCGGGTGTTTTCATTGCTTCCACATTGTTGTTTAATGGTAAAAATCTGCAGTGGTGTGGCCTGACTTGTGCATCTATACCTGTGCACCCTGAGACAAATGTGTCTGACTGTCTGGATCAGAGCCATGCACACCTTGAATTTCAGCAGCTCTTTGGACTTGCATAGTTAGGTGGAAGTATGATTTCCTTGTGCTTGGACTTTTTTTTAACAGTCATGATGAAATGCTTATAGAACAGATTGATTTCAGTGCATTTATCAATGAATAAATCTGCAAAGTTTATTAGTAAAGCCTTACTAACTGGAATTTAAAAGTGTGGACTCGGAATTAAACATTTACTTCTGAGGCTTGGTTGAGTGAAAACAGTCAGTGATGAGAAGAAGGTACTGTCCTTCTGTCCTCAGCTGAGTTGGAGAGGTCAGAGGTGATATTTGAAGCTACTGGGGCAGTAGGTTTCCACAAAAAGCTTGTGGTTTTTGTTGGCAGCTATTTGTTCCCTAGACACCCAGCCAGCTTGGATGTGTTTTCCAACAACCAAATGAAATGCCCTCCTGTCCTCTACCTCCACAGGCTAACTTTGACACGAACTTCGAGGACAGGAATGCATTTGTCACTGGCATTGCAAGGTACATTGAGCAGGCAACGGTCCACTCCAGCATGGTAAGTTTCCGTGACCCACGTGTGCAGGCACATAGCCCACTGAAGCAGAGGAACCATGGGAAGCTTCCCATGCCAGGCCTGTCCTTACTCTGCCTCAGTCAGCTGGCCTGTGAAAGTCCATTCTGAAAAAAAGTTCCTTATAAAAATGACAGTGACATGGGTTTGGAAGATAGCATTTATTGACTCGAGGAAGATGTTGGCCTAAATTATTCATAAATGGAGCCAGTTGTTTCCCTTTCTAGCCTTTGACCCTAAGAGGGCAGAATTCTCTTCTTCTATCTTCAGGGAAATTTGCAGAATTCTAGATTCCTCCTCTGTGGGCCCTGGCACATGTTTCCTTGGTCCATTCACACTGTATGAGATATGTTCTACAAACCCAACTCATTCATTAAGTGTTCTGTACCTGCTGGTTGCTGAGTCTAGAATTAGTATGGGGCCAGTTTCAGTTCTCGGTGAGTCAAGTGGAGAAGAAACAATTCAACCAAACACTTCTTCTATGCAGATACTTCAGGTTCATTGTCTCATTTAATCCTCACATGGACCCTGTGAATGAGGCTGGTGATTGACAGCCCTGGTATTTCAGTTGGCCAACATTGGAGCCTCTTGGGTGATAAGAAATTGACCCAGGGTCTCACAGCTGGTGGGTAGTAAACTTAGGACTCTCTTAGGGTCCTAAACTTAGGACTCTCTGGTGACAAAGCTTGGCCCTCCAGACTATTCTTTTGTAGGTAAATAAAAATGTATAAACATTCAATATTGTGATAAAAGTTTGGAGTTCAGTTTCTGAAGGATCCTTGAGAAGACCAGGGGAAGCTTGATGGAGGAAGCCAATTTTAAATTGTAGTACAGCCTTGTAAGAGGCTAATGATAGCATGTGTGCACACTGCTCTTTGAAATGGAGGCAGGGCAATCTTCTGCATGATGTCATCAGAAATTCATAATAACCCTAGGACTTGCAAATGTATCATTATACCTATTGTAGAGATGAGAAAACTGAGGTCTGGAGACATTAATAAGCAAGTTGCTCATGTTCCTATAACCAGTAAGTCCTTGCGTGAACCTGGGAACAGTCCTGCCCTCTTTCTGTGGTTCTCTCCACATGGGGTTGAAACACTCAGAGATGAGATGGGGAAGGGGATAGCAGGTGGACATCAGCACGCTCAAAGACAGAATTCTCAGACTGCCCAAAAGTGTAGTGTGTATGGACTGCATATAACATTTATGGAGAATGAGGTAAGGGCTCTATACATGGAGATTACATTTGATGCCTAGGCCAGCATAGCAAAATACCGTGACTGGATAGCTAAAACGATGGGTGTTTCCTTTTCACAGCCCTCCAGGGTAGCGTTCCTTGAGCAGGTCAATGGGGCTGTTTTCTCCACATGTCTGTTTGGCTACTCTGGCTCTTTCCTCTCAAACTCCTGGGTGTCAGATGTCTCTATGTATACCCACGTCCCCTCTTTTCCATAAGAATAACAGTCAGATTGAGTGACAGCCTGATCTCATAATGTCCTTTAAGCTCCATCAACTTTCCAAAGAGCCAACCTAGAAATAGTCACAGTCTCACGTAACTGGTTTGGGGCTAGAGCATATGAATGTGTGGGAAGAGGGAGAGGCCAGAGCTGAGCCTGTTACTGAGGGCTTTCATTCATTAAATGACATCATAGTTCAGAGGCTGGATCTGTTGTCTGGGTGCCTTCCTAGATCACACAAAGCCCTGACTTGAGCTCCAACACCAAATAAACTGGGCGTGGTGTGGCGAAAGCTTTATAACCCCAACTGTGAAGGTAGGAGGATCAGAAATTCAAGATCACTTTCTCAGTCAGTTACATAGGGAGCTTGAAGCTAGCTTGGACTAGGGATCCTATCACAAACAAATAAACAAACAAAACATCGCAATGGGCAATGTTCAGCCATGGGGGAGAGGGGAGCCGAACTCTGCTTCAGCCATGCTTATTCATGGGTTACTCCTGGAATGAGCTCTAAAGAGGAGCGAATGGAACACCTAAGCTGGATGACATGCTCCAAACCATTGTTGGCTGGAGGCATGAATGGGGGTCGTGACCTTAGGGGTAGGCTGTAATGTACATGAGAGACACCAGATGTCATCTTCAGCAGCAGAATGATTCTTCGGGGTGATGGGAAGCAGAACCATGCAGACTGAGGTATCCCAGAAATACCAGGTCACAGGCTCAGATAGTCAAATCTGAAGGACAGGCTGGCTCTAAACATGATTCCATTTGTTTTCTGATGTTGATGTGACAAACTGCATAAACCTATTGGCTTGGCTGATAGAGTGCTTGCCTAGCATTCACAGAGCCCCAAGTTTGGTCCCCAATACCACATAAACTGGATTTGGTAGTGGATGTCTGTAAACTTCAGCTACCTCGAAAAAGTAGCCTGGGATGCATATCTCTAAAATAAATAGGTAAATATATTATGTAATATACATATATAAAGGAAGAAGAACCGTAGAAGAACCAATAATTCAAAGTTCCCAAGGTCCCACCTAGAGCTCTTCCCAATATGCCGTCTTGACCTCTGTTTTCTGGGCTTGTTATGCAACAACCCTGGCCGAACTGTCCAGAGGACAGAGTGCACATCTTGGTTCTCAGGCCCGCTTCCACCACTGACACACAGCCTGGGACCTGAAGATGCTTACTGTAGCCTTTGTTAACCGAATGAAATTATGCCTGCTGTGGGCATTTGGGTGCTGAGAATAGCCACGTGTTCTTTATGTTACTGGCAATTCCCCTTTTAGACACATGTTCCCAAGCAGAAGAGAAAGCAGGAGGCCCACGGGTTGGTCTCTGCTGTTTCTGATCTGGGGACAGCATGTTACTGACTTCTTAATTAAGAATTGAAACTGTTGCTGTTGAATAGAATCACCATAACAAAAAAACCCTCCAAATTAAATTGGATTCTACACTAATGATATATTATAAAGTAGAGATGATAAATAGATTTAAATTTTAAAGTTTAGTTTTCCCTAGGTAACATTTACAAGATGAGGAAGCATAAGACTAATTCTTTTCTCCTAATATTTTTGAGGTATGCTTTCCATAACCAGAAACCACTTAAAATATATGCATCAATATTTTAGTCATTTTCAAAATATTATACAACTGTCACTACTCTCTGATTCCATCACCCCATACAGGCACCTTAGCAGTCACATTCAGGCCCTGTCTCCGTGTGCTCCCATCAGCCACTGGGTGTCCTTTAGGACTGTATCTCTTTTGGGCGGTTCATCTAAAGGAATCTTAGAATAGATAGCCTTTTGTCTGGCTTTTACTGAAGTTCTTATTAGATCAGTTATTCTTCGATGTAAGGCACAGGTAACTTGCTTGGGGACATCACTGGAATATAGGTTCTTGACCCGCAGGCTCAGGCAGCCCGAGAGCTGACTTTGTCAGCAAGCCCTGCCACAGACCACATCCTGGGTGGTCCAGTGGAGAGTCTGCAGAAGCCTATGACCCCAGGGTTAGCTCTCCCTGATGAACGTGCTTTGCCCTTTCAGAATGAAATGCTGGAGGAGGGACAGGACTACGCAGTCATGCTGTACACCTGGCGCAGCTGCTCCCGGGCCATCCCGCAGGTGAGACCGTCCTTCAGGGAGGCATCACTGCCCCTCCAGTGCCCCCTCTAACCCGAGCCCAAGCCAGAGGGCTGTGTTCTTCAGGTGGCAGGAGGTGAATCTGAGCCTCCGACTCAAAGAATGTCCCGTAGTGCTACTGACAAGGTCCACGCCCAGGGTCTTAAAAAGTTTTCCAGCACATGCTCTGCACGGCATCTTATTTCAAAAGCAGCATATGTCTCCCGCCAACCAGGCTAGTGCAAAGGACTTGAGGTAGCAAGCACGCTATCTCCTCACACCTCCACCCAAACCCTGGGTTGCAGATGGTCATAGATGTTTTTATTGGCACAAACATATTTTATAAATCCATATTGTTACCACAGAACCATATTGTTTCTCATTTTTTACACTGTCTTGGACTTGTTGAAAATACAGATATTTTTTTATTATCATTGGCATTTTTGTTCAATTAGTGGATCCCATTGTAACAAAATCAACAAACCACATGCACATGAAGTACATAGAAGGTACCTTCTCTCTTTCTTTTGACCCTCATATGTAGGGACAACTATTATTACTAATTTTTTTGTACTTTTCATAGTTCTCTAGGCCTGATTTTGTTTTTCTTCAACAATTGATTTTCTTAAAAGTTTTTACTACATTTATTTATTCTCTCTCAGGAGGGTATATATGCGCCATAGCATACATATGGCAGTCAGAGGACAACCTTTAGAAATTGGTTCTCTTTCATTTAGTCCATCAGGCTTAAAAGCAAGTGCCTGTGTCTGCTGGACTGTCATCTGGCCAAAGGGACCAATCCAGAGCTCTGGTTCCACTGGCAAAGCTTTGCAAAACATACCCGAGGGCTTAGGGCCTGAGGCCTGGATTCTCTCCCTAGCACTGTAAAAAACAAAAATAAAATAGGCCTCATCTTGTACTAAACTGTTCTGTGACCTTTTTGCCTGTCCGCTGTGATGGCTACCTTTTCACGGTAATTCCAGCTTCTCCACCTTAGTCCTTCTAATGTTTGTAATGGTGGGTATGAGTGCATCAGTTTGTCCATTGAGTGACCCCTGGCATTTATCTAGACATTGACAGCCCTAAAAGACCGTCCTCGTCCAATGTATGTGTTACTCACCTATAATCCCAGCACCTAGGAGGAGGAGGCAGGAGGATCTTGAGTTTCAGGCCAGTGTGGGCTCCATAGTGAGTCACTATCTACAGAAAAATTAAATCACGCATTGCCTCACTCCACACCCAGCCAGCCTGTTGGCAGGCGTGGTGTGTGTGTGTGTGTGTGTGTGTGTTCAAAGAACATCTGGCATGTGATACTGCAGTTACTACAGATACTGCAGGGGAAATGGGTCCCCGGATGGCACAAGCTTAGGTTAGCCATCATTAACATGGATATGGCCAGTTTGCTCCAGCCATACAGCATAACAAAGGTAGATTGCTTCATCATCCTGTATATGAGGATAAGGGGAGGGGACGTTGCAGATCTCCATACATACACGTACAGCCAACTGCAAAGGCACAGACCAGCAGGAAAAGGAGGAGGGCCCAGTGTTGATCAGCTGGCTCCTTTACTGCAGCGTCTCCAGGGAGCACTTCTGGGGCCGGTCAGTCTTCCGCAGCCCCCTCTCACTAGGGTGACCATATCTATCGTCACCCACAACGGGATGCCACGTATGAACTACTGGTGGGCCACGCTCACGAGACAGGCCGGATATCTGGGAGTCTGAATGACAAACCCTGCCTCTCACTTTCACAGGTGAAGTGCAATGAACAGCCCAACCGGGTAGAGATCTATGAGAAGACCGTGGAAGTGCTGGAGCCAGAGGTCACTAAGCTCATGAAATTCATGTACTTTCAGGTGAGTGGGCTGGGTCCACAGCAGAAGGCTCACGAAGACACCCCCCACACACACACACCTTCCCGCTAGACTTTGGTGCATGCCATTTTCTTTTCATCCAGCTAATATCTTTGAGAGCCACCTACACCCCTGTGGGTGAGCCAGGCCAACAGGTGTCCCCACCTCCACAGAAGATGTGCCCTCGTGAGTATGTGTATGCTTGGAGCACAGAGCTACAAAAATATACAGTGGTTTTGAGGATTACGGTAAAGGCATGAGCAAAATAAGATTTATAACATTTACAGATTGCAGAGTATCTAGGGGTAGTTGCCGCCTTAGGGATAGTGTCATGGAACTGTGACCTGGGTCACAAGAGAGGCAGAGGTATGATGGTCATGAGAAGGTCTCCAGGAAGATGGTTGCACAAAGCCCCAAGGCCTGTAGGAATCAGTGTGTTCGAGAAATGGAAGACAGTAAGGGGATGGGGCTGTAGAACAGTAAAAGCAAGGGAGCGGTCCAAGGAGAGGCTAGAGAGGGGACAGGGACCCAGTAAGATGGGTTCTGAGAGCCTTGAGCTTTGGATTTGATGATGTGAGCTGAGCTGAGTTTTTAGGAAATCTGGACAAGAGGTAGGAAATGCTTGGTTGGGGGGAAGAGGCTAAGGGAGAGGAACATGAGGACATCAGCAGAAGACTATTCAGGAGCTCTGGAAGAATCATTGTTTAGAGGAGGAAGGACAGGGAGAGGGCCAAAGGCCTTCACAGGTGACAGGAATACTAGGTGGTAGTGTGAGGGGACAGGAAGCATGAGCAGCCAGTCACTTTCTGGGGTCTCATTGGCAGCTGCAAGGGTGGCAAGGTGAACACTTCAAAGCTGGCCTGTACCCCGCACGGGGTGACATGGCATGCGCTATCTGTAACCTTCGTATGTTCCACCTTGAGGAGCTGAGTTTTGTTCATAGACTCTTGGCACTGGCCAGGACCCACCCTGTACTCAGCATCTACGAAAGAGCGGGGACTGCACTGGGGTGGTACTTCAGCCTGGGTAAGGAGCAATGCCAGGTCAAGTCCTGGCTCTGCTGCTTACTAACTGTGGGTGACTCACTTCTCGAGTGTGCACACACACACACAGCCATGCCTCTCAGGGTGATGGAAAGGATAAACAAGGTTTTCCTCTAGATGCCCAGCAGTGCCTCATAGCTGTTAGTACTGTAGATGGCCTGACTTCCCAGAACCTAAAAGTCTCCTTGGCACGTAGGTCTAAGAGAGAAGAGCCATCAGAAACTGGGTGTGAAGTGAAGAGCTTCACAACAGGAGGTGCGTATGGGTCTAGAATGATTCACAGCCATGTGAATGATTCCCAGCACTGTGGCCGTTGGCTAAGTGTTATAAGCAGCAATAAGTTAAAAATGGAATCCTCAACAACCCAAGGCTCACTTCAAGCACTCAACAACCACCGTGGCCATTCATGTTACTTACTCTTCATTTCTGGGATCAGATGTCCAATAAAGCATTTCCAGGAATCTCAAGGAAGGACAGGCATACATGGCTCACAGTTTAAAGACGCAGCCTGTCATTGAGATGAAAGCAGGTGACAGGAGCATGAGGCAGCTGGAACAGCTTGCATGAGGCAGCTGGAACAGCTTGCGTGCCAGTCGGGAAGGATAGGGAGGTGCAAGCTAATGCTCAGCTCACTTTCTTCATCGTACCCAAGTCCATGGGGTCATGCCACACCACTTACACATTCAGAGTAAGTCTTCCCAGCTCAGTTAGACCTTTCTGGAAACACCCTTTGTGGACACACCCAGGGGTCTGTTTCCATGGTGAGTCTAAATCCCTTCAAATTGAAAGTTGAGACTAATCTTTACATAATTACAGTGAGCAGCAGCAAAGGATTCCGTCGTGGCAGAAAGCCTAATTGGACTTAAACTCTGGCCTGGTCTGATCTTTGAGAGAGGGGAACTGGCAGGTGGGCACCATAGGCCCTGGAAGTGGAGCAGAGCTCACATCTGCACATAAATCCTCTTCCCCTCACACCTTCCTCCCTGCGTTTTTCCCTCCTCCTCTTCCTCTTCCTTCTCTTTGTCCTCTTTTTCCTCTTTCTTTTCCTCCTCTTCTCCTTCCTTCCCCACTGTGGCTCGCTGCCCCTCCATGACTATAATACCTTCTTCCTGCTTTTGAACTAGTAGCAGACTTTTTTTTTTTCAGATGTAGTATTTACTCCCATGAGTCATCCAGGTAGAGTGAGCATTCCAGCATGCTTTAGTGTCTTCACAGAATTGTGTGTTCATCTCATAATCTGTTCTAAAATATCTTTTCTCCTCTGAAAGAAACCTCTCGAGCCATACCCTATGCTACCCCAACCCCCTCTCCTTCAGCCCCAGGCAACTACTAAACTACCTCTTTTTTAATCTCTGTGGATTTCCTGTTTGGACATTTTCCTACAAACGAAATTATACAGGACGTGACTTTTCACATCTGGCCTCTTGCAGTCTAGCAGGGTATTCTATACTGTGGCAGGTGACAGAATCATTTCTTCTTCTTCTTTTTTTTAATGATGGAATCATGTCACTGCACACATACCTTGTAGTTTATTCAGCTATTCACCGGGTGATATGTGGGTGTTTTCCCCTTTGGGTCTGTTAGGAACAAATGCTGAACACTTTGCAAGAGCTTCTGTGTTACTGTTTCTCTTGGATTGTGAGCTGGTTAGTTTGTTGTCAACCTGACAGGAGCTGGAGTCCTATAGAAAAAAAAAATCATTGACTGATGAAATTCCTCTGCTGATTAGCCTGTAGGTTAGTGGTTAGTGGGTAGGGCCATTTTCTTGATTGATGATTGGTGTGGGAGGGCCCAGCTCACTGGGGGCTGGGCCACTCCTAGGCAGGTGGTCTTAGGTTGTGTAAGAGGGTAGGCTGACCAAGCGATGGCCCTCCACGCTCTCTGCTTCAGATCCTTCCTCTAGGCACTTGCCTTGATTTCCTGTCCCAACTTCCTTCAGGTTGGACCGTAAGCTCTGAAATGAAATACATCTTTTCTTCCCCAGGTTGCTTTTGGTCACAGTGTTTATCATAGCAGCAGACAGCAAACTGGGACCAGCAGGTTCCTGTGAGTAGAGTACTGGGTCATTTACTGACTCCACCTTGGATGCCCAAGTGTCCTAACTGCCCCTGCAGTTTGCTGTCACCTCTGAAACTGCTGTATGATGCAGGCCACACGACTGTGCTAGAGCCCTAGCAATCCCAGCTCACTCAGGGTCAAAGCAAAAGCCCTCATAAGAGCCCTTAAGAGCTCACCGCCCCTCCAGGGTTGATTTTGCTCTTTCCCTGCACTCGCCCTGCTCAATCCAAGCCCCATCCTTCCTTCTGTCTCCATCATGCCTCAGGGCATTTGCACTGGCCGATTCTTTTCCTACACGTATCCCTATCTTTCTCCTTCTCTTTCAAATCATTTCCCTAAAGAAAGAAAGCATCTCTTCATGATGTCAGTCTCTATTTCTAGATGGGCAACTCTTTTTTTTTTTCAAAGAAGCAGCTTTATTTCTTCCTTCCAGAATATTTTCTCTATTATTAAATTAGCTAGCATGCTCCTGGATCACTTCCCCCTGGGCGGGACAGCCTTACCAGGCCACAGAGGAAGAGGATGCATACAGTCCTGAAGAGAATTGATAGTGTGTGGCCAGTTAGTTAGTAAGGGAGGTGAGCTGACCCTTTCTGAGGACTAGGGGAAGGGATAGGGGGGAAGAAGGAGGGAGGGTAGGGCCATGAGGAGACGAGGGATGTACTACAGCAGTGCCTGATGGCATATCGTACTGTAATGTCAGGGTCCTAGGAGGCTGACTCATGAAGCAATGCAAGGCCTACCTGAGAAGATTTAAAGATTCCAACTAAGATGGAAAGACAAAGAAAAGCTTGAGACACCGAGTTGTGCACCCTGGTAGGGTGCTTGACTAGCATACACAAAGCCCTGCATTCAGTTGGGGTGAGAATGAGATATATAAAGACAGAGACAGACACACACACACAGAGAATAAAACTTGAATATTAAAGGGGTGTGTTTTTGGCAAGTAATTGCAGAGTCCTAGGCGGACAATTTTTTAGAGCCCTTTCTCAATCTCCATCCCTTCTTCATTGCCTGCCGTAGCAGGTATGAAATTTCTGCTGCAAAGAATTTGTTTTCTGTTACTTAATTAGCATATATGATCCTTAGAGCAGTTTTTGCTCTTATTTTGTTTTGTCTGTTTGGTTTGGTTTGCTTGGTTGGTTGGTTTATTGGTGTTTTGTTTTGTTTTTCGAGACAGGGTTTCTCTCTGTAGCCTTGGCTGTCCTGGACTGGCTTTGTAGACCAGATCAGATTTGAACTCACAGAAATCCGCCTGCCTCTGCCTCCCCTAGTGCTGGGATTACAGGTGTGTGCCACCGTGCCCAACTTTTCTTCTTGTTTTAGTTTCTGTTTGACCTCAGTTCTTAGGATGACTGCATAGTAGATAGTAGATGCTCAATAATCACTGGCTTGTTGGATGAACCTCTGTCTCTTCCTGCATGTCACACATTGGAAATTCAATGCTTCTTAGAAAATGTGTTTGGGATTAATTCATCAGATAAACTCACTTGGAACCGGTCCCAGCACACTGTCACAATTAGCTTTGGGAGCAGGGACATGGCAGATGTGTCCTCATTTCTCCACCTTGACTCTAGTGAGGACCCCGGGGAAGCCTTGACTTGCTCCCCCCGAGAGCGTACTGAGGTCCCCCAGGCTGCCCCATCCTTACCACCTGTCCCTCTGTCTCCAGCGCAAGGCCATCGAGCGCTTCTGTAGCGAGGTGAAGAGGCTGTGCCATGCGGAGCGCAGGAAAGACTTTGTCTCCGAGGCCTACCTGCTGACCCTGGGCAAGTTTATCAACATGTTCGCGGTCTTGGATGAGCTAAAGAACATGAAGTGCAGTGTCAAGAATGACCACTCTGCCTACAAGAGGTCAGGAGCCCTCCCTGATCCCTGGACCCTTCTCCCAGACTTAGTCCCTGCTATGACCTTCCTCAAACCACAGCTGCCATGTCAGGGTAATCTGAGGGAGACAGTTCTGAGCTGGGGCTTCAGAAGAATTGGTGTTGGTCAGGCTTGATGTCCCAAAATGGAATCAGGTCCTCTCTTCCCCCATCTTGGGAACAGAAGCAATTTCTGCCATCCCTGGCCCATGATGGAAAGATTATCATAATACAGTATCATTGTCACTCTCCGTGAGAAACAGCGGGGACTGCTTATATCCCAGAACTCCAAAGCACAGGCGTACATTCCCCTGTTACCCCAGCAGCTGCATTTGCCTGGATCTCTCTCACCACCTCTCCGTAGACTCCTTTCTCAGGCAGGCCCCACCAGCTTTTCAGAAAAGAGCACCTCCTTCCACATGCATTTGGAAAGTCCGAGCCAAGACTGCTGTCACTCCATCTTGCAAATCCTTCTGTCAGGCACTGAGTGGGATGGAGGTGATCTGAGTGGATGGACAAATTAGGGATCCATGTCAGCATTAAAAAAAAGAGAGAGAGAGAGTGGGATTGGGAAGGTCATTCATCTCCAAAAGCCAGAATATAGCCAGCCAAAGACAGGGACCTCGGAAAAGTGACAGATCCCCAGGGAGTTGGTTGAGCCTCAGATGAGGGCCACAATGTCTGCGAATACCTCCTGGAAGCGTTGTCCATATCACTGTCAAAGAACAACCTTATCTATCCTGCCACGCCTCCCTGGATTTCAAGATAATCCCAGAGAGACGAGGGCAGATGTGAAACCTGGGTTGCCCAATAGTTAGAGCCCGTCTCAAGGCCAGCTCAGGCTATCACAGATGGCCACCAGCACAGAACCCTTCCCCATACACTTCCCGTTATGGCCCACCATTCCCATCATGACCACAGTGGACATCTGTATTGTAAACCAGGCGGCCATGTTGCCCCCATTCTCACAGGTTATTGTAACATGAGCTGTGCCTCCCTGGGTTACATTGGGACACTGTTAAGGCCAGCCTGTGTTCTCTATGTTCTTCCTCTTTCCATCTGTCGCCTAGTTAGGTTGGAGGGCCTTGTGTTGCCAGGCAGTGCCACCCATGAGAATGTGGAGGCAAAGCCAGATCTGTGATCTGTGTTTGCTACTTGGAAAGCTATGGCAGGAGAATCATCAGCTGGACCTAGCAGCACAGGATTCTAACCCTTGGTGGGTTTCATCAGTTCAAGGCCTAGGCTGTATCATGAGTTCGCGGCCACCCTGGAAAACATAGCAGTACTCTATTTCAAAATGAAAAAGAATGAAAAGCCTGGGGACACAGCTCCGAGGTCAAGTACTTGCTCAGCATACACAATGCTCTAGGTCCAATCCCTGGTAATACAAACTAACCCCAGAATAAGATGTTGAGATTGTCCTTCAATGGACAGAACTCATGAAAACAATGAACCTTCCTGCCTGTGATTGTTCTACAGGACACATTGGGCAGCTTTCCTGGAAGTCCTGGCCAGGCTTAAGAACACTGCCTACCTACTCCCTGTCTCATTATTCCTTCCTGGTTTCCATTAAATTCCCTGGGATTCCAGTGATTTTGTTTGTTTGTTTGTTTGTTTGTTTGTTTGTGCTTTCACGCCTTCTAATTCGTAGCAGCTGTCATGAGGGTATAAACAGCCCCAGAGAAATGACTGCCAAACACATTTTCCTTTGACCTTGGGCATCAGAGCCTTGTGTCTCTTGGTGGCTGAGTGGGAGTGGATTCCTGTGTGCCCTATCAGCGCCTCCTTCTCTGTGTTTCAGAGCAGCCCAGTTCCTGAGAAAGATGGCCGACCCCCAGTCCATCCAGGAATCTCAGAACCTGTCCATGTTCCTGGCCAATCACAACAGGATCACCCAGGTGAGGCCAGGTTCCTTGTTGGCCCTGCTTGACATCCCAAGGAAGCAAAGCTAGGGCTGGAGGCTGAGAGGACTCCAAGGGACAGCACACCGGCCCAGTCAACGTCTGTCTCCACTGCCCTTCATGAGAGGCGGCAACCTCTTCCTGTTTGGTTCTCTGGTGGCTTCCCAGACAGGACTGTGCCCCCACATCATCCTCTAGGTTGAGAACAAGCCTACCCTGGGGCCATTATCACAGTTCAGGCAAAGTCAGAGATTCAGTTTACTCATCCATAAAGTGGGTATATTATTTGGAGACTATTATGAGAAAATAAGTGAAGCGTGTACCTAAAGCCCCCAGAACCTGACCAAGAGCCTGGGAAAGCACAGCGATAGTCACCACCACCCGTTTGAGAGGATGCATCACCTGGGCTTCTCTTCTCCCATTGTGCCTGTCAGAGCTGGACCTGTCTTACTAACAGTTCAGTAACAGGAGCGTCTGTGCGACCCAGGGCAACGCAAGAGGGACCCCGACGCTCCCCAGAGTCCTCACACTCACATCCCTATCTCAAAGGCCTGGCGGTAGAAGGTGGTTTTTTTTTTTTTTTGGTCACTTCAGAAGGCTATGGAGTCGAAGCCCTCTGCTGTCTGTGAAGAAGTCCAGCGATGCTATCCACTGAGTATCTTGTAGGGGCCCGGTTTGTCTCTCTGGGGAGAAAAAGATACAGAGAAACCTTCCTTCACAGGAACTAGATCCTACCAGGAAGGAGATACCTACCCACCTCCTGTTACTCCTTCCCTGGGTGTGTCTTCTCCCTGCCTTTGTCTGAAGAAGCCGCACAGAGAAGCCCACACCCTCAACACTAAACTGCAATTACTGTAGGCCTGATCGCTGTAAAGCCAAGCTGCCCAAGAGTACACTTAGCCCTCAGAACTGGCCGAGTTAGCATGGGAGACTCAGGGGGTTAGGTCCCTGCTGTAGGAGGTGAAGAGGAACTACTTGCTACTGTCTAGCAGCAAGGTCTCATTGAAAGCTGGCATTGAAAGCTCCCTTCTCCTGGGACCTCAGTGGGGACCAAAGTGCTCATTTAGTCTGCCCAGCTCTGGGCCTTCTGGGTGGTACAGGAGGATGTTTGCTCTGTCTGACCAGCGGGTGGCGCTGTTGTCTAGTGTCTTCACCAGCAACTGGAAGTGATCCCAGGGTATGAGGAACTGCTGGCAGACATTGTCAACATCTGTGTTGATTACTATGAGAATAAGATGTACCTGACACCCAGTGAGAAACACATGCTCCTCAAGGTAAAACTTCCCCACCTCCTACTGCTTCCTTCTGTGTGTGTGTGTGTGTCTGTGTGTCTGTGTGGAGACCAATGGTGTCATTTTTCAGGAGCCACCCATCTACTTTTCTAAGGGCTTATTTTTATTATTTTAAACATGCATGTGAAGGCCAGAGGTGTCAGACATCCTGGACTGCAAGACAGTCTATTGTGAGCTGCCTAGCATGGTTGCTGGGAAGCAAACTCCGGCCCTCTGCAAGGGCAGTAACTGTTCTTAACCCAGCTTCTTTTCTGACGTGCAGTTTCTCCCTGGGACGTGGGGCTCACCCCTTAGGCCTGGATGGGTGGCCAGCAAGCTCAGGATGCTGCCTCCCCAGCACTGGGGTTACACGTGTACACCGCCATGCCAGTTTTTACATGGGTGCTAGAAATTGAATTCAGGTCTTATGCTTGTTCCACAAGTACATGACTGACTGGGCCATCTTATCCACTTAAAATTGTGACTATGGTCTTCCATGTGTCCTCTCTCTTTGCGTTGATATGCCATGCACATGTTGCAAATGCCATTGAGGATGTTTCTGCAATGCCATCCTTAGTTGGTGCCAAGAAACCTATTTGATGGAAATGTTATTTTTTTTTTCACACATCTCCTGTGGTTAGATATTTGACTGCACTGAAAACCCTGATAGCATAGCCTTTTGTAGAGCTAAACTTCCTGATAGAGAAATCCCTAATTTATAGGGAAGGCAGAACCCCTGCAGCCTTTACCTAAAGCCTTTAGGGATTTACCTAAAGGGACTAGCAAACGGGCTGAAATATCAAGAGTATCAGCACCTTCAGGCAAAGGCTTAAACACTGTCCCCCATGGCTCCTCTCAGGGCCCTTTGCATTGCTGTTTTCCCCCGGGGAATTTTAAGGTCATTTATCATTATTCCAGTGTCTGGATCTCAACACCTCTGGGAAGCAACAAGGCCCTTCCAATCCCAGAGGATCTGTAAGTGCACATTTGGATGGTAGATCCCAGGCTAAACCCTTTGCAGATAGTCTCTGCAGCTTACTTGGTTCCAGCAAGCTGTCTAACCTCTCTCTGTCTCTGATTCCTCATCTTTAGAATAACATACGGCACCTAAGAGTTTTGTGGGAGTCGAGACCAGATTTGTTAAACCCTAACCACAGCCATTGGCCCAGGGTGGCTAAACTGTATTAAATTTCTTGTTGAAATTAGGCCCACGTCTCCTGTTTTGACCTGGAGATGTACATGCTTTTGAAATAGCATGTGTGTCCCTACAAGACGCCAGAGAATTTTGTACTTGGCCCTTTCTCATTCTAGGTGATGGGCTTTGGCCTCTACCTGATGGATGGAAATGTCAGTAACATTTACAAACTGGATGCCAAGAAGAGAATCAACCTTAGCAAAATTGACAAGTTTTTTAAGGTTAGTAATTGGATCTGGGGCTGGACGGGGTGGGGGCGGGGCAGAATTGTTAGAGCCCAGATCCCTGGAGGAAGGAAGAAATGAAATTAGCTGGAAAGCTGTGGAGATGGTTCATAGGCATCGAGAGATACTCAGGGAAAAGGCAAATGGAGCTCAGCCAGCTGTCTCACTAAAGCAAGGTCTGCTGCCCACACGGGGATGATGCCCAGCCTCAGGACTCCGCTGCAATTCCACTGAAGGCCTTGTAAGCCTTCCTACAAGCTCTTTTCCCCTTTCCTATAACTTTTCACCTAAAGACAGAGTTGCATCCTAGAAGACAATACCTGTGTCAATTTTCATTACACCCCACAGCTTGTGAAAGTAGAAGTGAAGAAAAAAAAAGTGTGTGTGTGTGTGTATACATATATGTATGTATATATATATAAAACATTTACTTTTATCTTATGGGTGTTGTGCCTGAATGTGTCTGCACCATGTGTCGCAGTGCCCACAGAGACCAGAGGAGGGTGTTGGATACTCTGGAACTGTAGTTACGGATGGTTGTGAGCTGCTATGTGGGTACCTGGCATCAAACCCTGGTCCCCTAGAAGAGCAGAAAGTGCTCTTAACTGCTGAGCCATTTCTCCATCCCTGAAACACTAGAGTTTAAGTGGGTTCATGTTTGCTGTTGACAGGCCACTTGCCTGCATCACTTAGGCACTTTAACTCACCAGTGTTCTGCCTGAGCACATCCATTCAAGCACCTTTGTGATCTGATTACTTGGCCCCAGAACATTCTAATAAAAACTTGCAGACAAACTTTAGCTATTTGGAGTTTGAATGAGGAGTTGTCACATCTGCAACTGAATTCTCATTCTGACTTTATATGCTGGATCCTACAGATGTGAGCTCCACCCTAAAGGGATGTTGTGTTGTGGAAGATACTAGGTGAGGTTTAAGAGAAAATGTGAGTCCTCAGAGAGGTCTTTTGGCATGGTTTGTTAGCTTTTCTCCAGAGCTGCCCCAGATGAAATCGGGCCCCATGTTGGGAAACTGCAGTGTCTAGTGCCCTCCTTCAGGCAGAAGAAAGGAAGGAAGGAAGGAAGGAAGGAAGGAAGGAAGGACCAGGCCTACACAAGGCCAGGGTTTAATCTGGCTCTGCTGCCTTCTAACTGAGTAGCTTTGGGAAAGTCATAAACTAGGCATCCTAGAGCCAAGGGTTCTGATGCTGGCCCTCACTCTATGTGGTCTGACTTCCTGAACAGACTAAGCTTGCTATGTGTCTATCCCTGTGGCAGTACAGTGAGAGGGGGCAGTATTGACTCCATGTGGTAATATGTGGGTAGAGATAGTGGGAGGTTGGGTGGTTGGGTTTTACAAGCAATTAGGATTAAACCCAGGGTTTTGCCCATGCAAATTAAATCCTCTGTTACTAGTTATATCCCAACCTTTTGTTTGTTTGTCTGTTACTTTTTATTTTGAGGTAGAGTCTCACTGTGTTGCTCAGGGAGCCTGTGAACATCAGATCATCTTGTGTCATTAATATCGGGCATCACAGGCCTATGCAGCCAGGCCCGGCTGAGACAGTGTTTGTAAAGTGCCTGGCGCAGTGCAGGAGAGACAGATGTAGGGAGACAGAAGCCTCCCTTGCACACGTTCTAGCCTATCTGCACTTTAATGTTAGGTGTCAGGTGGACAGTCTCCAGAAGGCCACCCCAGGCAGTAGCCCTCTGCCATCTGCCCCCAGTCCATTTAGTAGCAGCGGAAATCTTCTAAGCTGTAGAAAGGACCCGCTACAGTGAGGCCAGCCACCTGATCTTCTGCTTTACCTGTTCTCCTATGTGATCTTGAACAAGTCACTTTGATTTCTGGTGTCGATTGTTTGACGTATGCCATTGGTTGGAAGCAGGGGTAGGGCCTGTATGTTGGCTGGGGTTTCTCCGGATGCCAGGACCCCATGGCAGCACCATTAGAAAGAATTCAAGCTACTGGCGCCAGGTGCACAGCGAAGCCTTTTACCCCGATGGTTCGGCAGCCCGGCCCTGCCTGTGGCATCTCACGTGCTCTGTTTGCTTCCTTTGCAGCAGCTGCAGGTGGTGCCTCTTTTCGGCGACATGCAGATAGAGCTGGCCAGATACATTAAGACCAGTGCTCACTATGAAGAGAACAAGTCCAAGTGAGTGCCTGCCGTAATGTCTCTCGGCTCCTGTGAGGACGCCCAGCCCGGGCAGGGAGCTGAGGGACCACTTCAGTCCCTCCTCTCTCCCCAGAGCCCTGGGCAGGTGGATTGCCGCAGAACAGTAGTACCAGGAGGGGTATAGTGAGGGTGCTCTGAGCTCTTTTGCACCAGCTCTTTGCTGCCAGGCTCAAAAGGGCCCAGAGCACAGCCACGGCTCCTGTGCTGCTCTGCGGTAAGCCCCTCCCCTCAGTGGGGACAGCAGGAGTCTACTGACGGTCGCAGTTGTCACCCTGGTTTAGGTCTCTGCTGAGGTTTTGTGACTGTTCAGTAAGTACGGGGTCACCATTGTGGCTTGGATGGTTCCAGCTGTGATATGGGTTGGTAACCCCTCCCCTTCTGTCATCTAATAAACCATGGTTCTAGAGAATCTGTGCTAAGGCCTAGAGGTGAGTCAGTTGCTCCAAGGAGGAACTTTTGGGCAGACAGGGTTAATTTAGCTCCAGCCTTGGTCCCTGTTATCTCAGAAGACCTTGTGGGATGGTCCATATTACCTACAACTAAGAGACTATGGTCTATCCAGGTGGGTTGGTCCTGGCGGTCCTTTAGTCAGTGTCTTTCTGAGATTTTCAGGACTGGGATTGAACCCAGGGTCTTACACATGCTGAGCAAGCACCCTACAAAACTACTTTGGGAGGGGGCGGGGTGTCAGGGTCTCATTGAGTTAAATGTAGTTACCTTGAACTTGTGATCCTCTTGCCAAAGCTGCTGTTAGTAGCTGGGATTAAAATGATACGAGCAGAGGCCAGGTATGGTACAAACACCTGTAATCCCAGCAGCTGGGAGGTGGAGGCAAGAGGATTGGGGCTCAAGGCCTGCCTTCACTACATTAGAACCCTAAGATACCTGTAGAGCAGTCCCTGACCTACAACCTACATCTACCTGGAGCCCCAGAGATGAGTCCTTGGGGAAATTCAGACCATGTCTGGCAGTCTTAGAGAGAGACGCTGGTTAGGAAGGTATCAGCTTGCAACCAGGCAGAGAGAGTCAGAGGCCTGGGCAACAGTGCCCCCTGCACCAAGTAAGTTCAAAATGAAAAACTAGCAGAGTCTAGGCCAGAGGAAGATGTCACTACTCATCATCCTTGTGAGAGTACCCTTTGCATCTTCTTCCGAATCAAAGTTCTGTCCAAGCCTTTCTCCTGCTTACTGACTTCCCCATCCTCTTGGTCTGGCTGTTGAGCCACTCGCTCTGGACAGAGGGAGAGAGCGGCTGAGAGTGAGGGCTTTTGTTCATTTCCTTCCACTCCAGTTCAGGGTGGTTTTCCCCAATGACATTGTTCAAAAGGACGAAAGAGAAAGAAGAAAGGAGAGGTGGGAGGAGAATGGGAAGAGAAGAGGAAAAAAAGAAAATGTGGGGAGGGGCACCACCCACTCGAGAGAGAGGGAGTCTCCTGTCATTGGTGCATCCATGTCACCAGGTCCTTGTTGGGAAAGACAGGGAGGTTGCCCACCTTGGTTTTGCTTGGCTATAGTTCTAGCCTTTGTGGCCATAGAGAGGCTGTGATCTTGGCCCTCAGTCCCTCACTTAACTGGTAAGTATTGTCCTATGGTAACATCTGGAGAAGGCAGGGACAGGACTTTCCTTTCTAGCCATGGTGCCTACAGAGCTGGTTCTGGGGCACAGGCAGCCACTTAATCATCTGGTTCCACCCGGGGGGAGCCAGCTATGTTGTCTGAAGACCAGGAACAGCTAGTGCACAGAAGGAGCCTGTCCCATGAAGGTGCCCAGAGCCGGGACCCATACACAAATCCTTTGGTTTTCTCCCCAGGTGGACGTGCACTCAGAGCAGCATCAGCCCCCAGTACAACATCTGCGAGCAGATGGTCCAGATCCGAGATGACCACATCCGATTCATCTCTGAGCTGGCTCGCTACAGCAACAGTGAGGTGAGTCCTGCAGCTGGTCCAGGGCTGGAGGCTGTACAAAGAGACTGGGCAAGAATAGGCAGCACAGGACAGGGGGAACACGCTGCCAGGGGCAAGAGGGTAGCATTGCTGGAAGCGTGGGTTTAGAGTCAAACTAGAACTGATGCCCAGTATCTCTGTGCCTCGATTCCTTCATCTGCAAAATGGGTATACTAGTAATTCCTGAGGGGGATGAGAATGGGCAGGGAGTCAGTGAAGGACAGAACATTGTTAACAGGTACACAGGTACAGGCAGATAAGGGAAATAGCTTCCTTCCTTTTTCCTGGGATATTTGTGCTTTTATTATGTAGCAAATGTTTAAGAAAAGTACCGCTTTGAAATAGCCAAGTAGGAAGAATTACTTACAATGTTCTGTCCCACAGCGGAGTAACTGTGGTTGATGCTAGTTATGGACATCAACATGAAGAAATTACATCAGAGGTGATAGACACACCAGGTAGCCCATCTGTTCATCACATATTGTACACGTGTGTTGAAGCTTCACACTGTGTCCCATAGGTATCTATAATTGCTGGTTAAAGATAATTGAGACATCTTCCAGACGGAGGTAATGATAGCATATACTTTAAAATGTTCACGAAGATCATTAATAGGGGGCCTGTCATATGTGATGTGCCTGGATCACAGAAAGGGCCCAGTAATTGTTTATTGGCTATGTAGGATTCATCCCCTCTCCACCGTCAACAGCCAGAGACACAGTTCTGAACACTCCTGCTCCTAACACTATCTAAAAATGCATGACTCTGTAATAGTATATGATCCTTGAGAAAATATATATGGAATCAGAGAGAGAAAAGGCCATAAGGGGCCGGCTCTGTGGAGAGAACACTTGCCAGGCAAGCATGAGGAACACTTGGGTCAGGAGCTCCAGAACACATAAAAAGCCAGGAGTGGACCAGAGCACATGTCTGCAACCTCAGAGCCTCTGCAGCAAAGTAGGAAGCTTGTGGACCAGCCACCCTGGCGAATGCAATGGCAAACAACAAAGAGACCCCATACCAGAGAAAATGAAAAGTGAACACTGATACCCACAGTGATTTGCATGTGTGTGCACTGTGTGAATATCTTTTGCAATACTAAAGATTGTTTTTAAATATTTTTTTAATATAAGAGCGTGATCAATTCACAGACTTAAAAATTAGATATACAAAAGGGAAGAAGGTAACCAATCCCATAGAATCCTATCATCTCAGGACTAACTTTGATTAACATGTCTTTGTAGGTCCCTTCCCATAGATGCGTTTCTCACAGATTCAAAAAATGTGATGTTTAATCCCACATAGGTCCCCGATCTGAACTTCCATATTATGGAAGAGCCCACATTTGCTCTGCAGCTCCACTGTGTGGCCAATAACCATAGTGATCATCTTTTCCAAACCCCAGCTCAGGAAGTAACTGTGATCATAACCTAGGCATATGAAATGGGGTCAGACTGGCAAATTTGGGCAGTGTGGTTAGTAGGTTTGGAGCTCATAAGGACCATATGAAATCCAAACCTTTATCTGTCTTTCCAAAAGTGCCAGTAAAGTGTGATAAGCAGAATCATTTGTCTTGAGGCCAGAATTCCTAGTCATGTGTTTTTGCCATCTGAGACTAAATCTGACAAAAGGCTCTATGATGATCATCATCGTCATCATCATATTATTATTACAATTACCTCTTGTTATTCATGAGGGATTTCTTCAGGATCTACTACTGACACCAAAGTTTACAGATCCTCCAGTCTCTTAGTTTTTCATATAACCTATTTGCACAGTCAAATCATCATAAGTCATCTTTATTATTTATAAGACCTAATACAATGTGTAAATACCACATGGTCTAGTTTTATGTTACTGTGATAAAATACTCTTGACAAGAAGCAACTTAAAGATTTTATTCTTTAAGAGTTTATTTTACTTCACAGTTTCAGGTTATAGTCCATCACTTTGAGCCAGTCACAGAGGTAGGAGCTTGAGACTGCTGCTCACATCACATCTACAGTAAAGAGTGGAGAGACATGAACACATGCCCTTTTGCTTGCTTGTGCTCAGCTTGGTTTCCCCACTCATACACAATTCAGTACCTCCTGTTTAGGCAGGGTGCCATCCACTGTAGACTGGGTCTTCCCTCATCAATTAACTTAGTTAAGACAATCCCCCTGGATATATCTCCAGGCTGAGCCAGTGTAGACAATCTCTCATTGAGACACCCTTCCAAGATGACTCGAGGTTGTGCCAAATTGGCAACTAAAGCTACACATCACATCATAAATCGTTTTTCTGTATTTAGGGATAATTATCAGATCGCACTATACCGAATACAACATTTTTCTGTCTACCATTGTGTGAATTCATTGGATATAGACTACCTCAGACACATACAGCCAAATGAACATGGTTTCTATATGCATATATGTTATCAGCCTTCATAACATTCTGCAAAACAGCATAAACTCTAAATTAAAAAAATAATGAACCACTATCCACAAAGAACTTCAGAATTCCCATGAGCCTCTTGCCACAGTATTTAACATCATAGAATCTTGTTGAATCCCTGTCTAAAAGATGCCTTTGTGGTAATTTTGGTTAATTCATTGACATTAACTGAATGTCAATAGTACCATGACTTCAATTTGAAGTGTTTCTAAATATGCCTGCCTCAGCTTTCCTGCAGGCAGAACACTGCATAGCGTTGTGGTTCTCAACCTGTGGGTCACCACCTCTTCAGGGTCAACTGGTCCTATCACAGGGGTTGCATAAGACCCTCAGAAAATACACATATTGGCATTATAGTTCACAGCAGTAGCGAAATTGTAGTTATGAAGTAGCAATGAAGATAATTTTATGGCTGAGGTCACCATAACATGAGCAGCAGCATTAGGGACGTTGGGAGCCACTGGACTAGCACATAAGCTCTGTTTGAAACTGTTAATTAAAAGCACAGAAGTCTGGGCAGCTCAGCACTGCTTAAGCTACAGGGAAGATGCTAAATCAAAAAGGGAGAGGCCTCTGTTCAACTGGGAACACACACATCCACAAGGGATGGAAACATTGTTGCACATGTTAACTTGGAAAAATTACAGATAGACAGTATTGATGAAGCAAATTTACAAAGATAGTGTCCATCACTGATGACCGCCTGCCTATATTCATGTCAACATATATACATATCCATATACGTATACCATGTGGATACATACGTACATACACATGGTATGGAATATTACACATACAGTCATTTGTGCCAGATCTTTTATTTTATGTGCATTAGCATGAAAGTGTCAGATCCCTTGGAATTGAGGCTACAGACAGTTGTGAGCTGCCATGTGGGTGCTGAGAATTGAACCCCGGTCCTTTGGAAGAGCAGACAGTGCTCTTAACCACTGAGCCATCTCTCCAGCCCCATCGTAGCTAGTAAGTGACATCATTTTGGTGATCTCTGATGAGCACTGTATGTGAAGTAGGGCAGGAAGCCAGGGGTCCCGTGATGTCACAGTGCTGTGTGAAAGTCATTGCCTGCATACGTACTCACATTTCATATCACTGCAAAGACTTACTAGTCTGCACTTCCTACCGTGAATACGGTCAAGACAGGGTTAAATTCTCTGCTGCCAGGCTCTAGGGTGGGACTAGATGGGGACTCTAGACTGACACCTCCTGTGGCCTTCAATGAGACAATTGCCAAAGCCAAGTTTACCTAGCAAGGGAGCATGACAGTTGTGCAGTCCCTGCAGGGGATTCAGAGGAGGGATGCCTCTAAGCCTCGGGCCCATGGGCCACACAGTGAGTGCGCAGTTCTGTGTCCCCCAGGTGGTGACAGGCTCAGGGCTGGACAGCCAGAAGTCGGATGAAGAGTACCGGGAGCTTTTTGACTTGGCCCTGCGAGGCCTGCAACTTCTATCCAAGTGGAGCGCCCACGTCATGGAGGTGGTGAGTGACCTGATTTTCATGGCATCCATGGAGCTCTGACTTTACTCCATGTTCCATCTTTCAGCATGTAATTCATATACCACACTGCTTGCATGACTGAAACCTACATATTTAAGTAAATTTATAGAATTGTATAACCTTTAAGTATATTTTCATCACTTACACACACACACACACACACACACACACATACAATCTGGGACCCCAGTACCAACACTGGTTGGCTCACAACCTCTTGTAACCCCAGCACAGGAGAACTGATGCCTCTGGCTTCTGTGAACACCTGCACACAAGTGCACATCCCCACAGACAGACAGACAGACACACACACACATAAATGTCATTAAAAATAAATCGCAAAAAAATATTTTTAAAAACTCATACCTACCGCCCTGTCCCTTCAGACCTCAGTATTGTACTTGCTATCTCTGTATGCTTCCCTAGTTTCAATACCTGCCATCTAGCGACTCATAAAGCATGTGTGGTATTTTGTGTCTAGAGCTTTTTTTACATTGTATTTTCAGAGTCCATCCCCATCCTGCACGAGTCAGTGCTATTTCCTCTCTACCCCATTAGTGTACCCTGGTATGGCTTGGCCATTTTGTTTACCATTCTGCAGCTGATGGTCTTGGCTGTTTCTTCTCTCCTCAGTACTCTTGGAAGCTAGTTCACCCCACAGACAAGTTCTGCAACAAGGACTGCCCAGGCACAGCGGAAGAGTACGAGAGAGCCACGCGCTACAATTACACCAGCGAGGAGAAGTTTGCCTTTGTGGAGGTGGGTGTCCCATGCCCTGCTCTCCCCATGTACCCCGGGACTACTGCTCCCTGTGGTTCCCGGAGTCATGTTAATCACCCAACAATGTTGACATTGTTAACTTGCTGCCCTTTTTCTGATGTCTTTACCCCACACCCAGGTTGTTTTCTGTGAAAAGTTACTAAGAAAAAGTTACTTTAGAAAAGTTACTAAAGTAGGGGGTGGGGATGGACAAATGGTTCGGTGGTTAAGAGCACTGACTGCTCTTGCAGAGGTTCTGAGTTCGATTCTCAGCAACCACATGGTGGCTCACAACCATCCATAATGAGATCTGATGCCCCTTTCTGGCGTGCAAGTGTACATGCAGATAGAGCGCTCCTACATACATGTATACAGATATAATTTTTATTTAAAGAAATGACGAAGGGTCCAGCTAATTTAAAATTCCAGCATAGACTGCGGAGGGTTCATGAGGCCCTGCCCCTAGTGGAATTTATTGGGGGAGTAAGAGTCACTTTTTCTCTTTAGGAGTATGACGCAGGGGCCGACTCCCTGGCCATGTGTGTATGGACAGTACTAATTGGACACACTGGGTTAAAACATAACAAATAGATGAATAAAGGTGTGCTTATGAAAGGAGGCTATGAAATTGGAAGGAAGGTCCTGAGGGAGGTTCCAGGGGAAGTAAAGATGGTCATGAGCAAGATATCGTGCATCTTAGGGTTTTCTGTTGCTGTGATGAAACACCATGATGAAAGAGCAAGTAGGGCAAAAAAGGGTTTATTTGGCTTACGCTTCCATATTGCTGTCCACCATTGAAGGAAGTCAGGACTCAAACAGGGCAAGACCCTGGAGGCAGGAGCTGATAGAGAGGCCATGGAGGGGTGCTGCTCACTGGCTTGCTTCCCCTGGCTTGCTCAGCCTGCTTTCTGATAGAATCCAGGACCACCAGCCCAGGGATGACACCACCCACAATAAGCCGGGCCCCAGTGCATCAATCACTAAATAAAATGCCTTACAGTTGGACTTCATGGCGACATTTCCTCAACGTCCTGAGATACCAAGTGAGAAAACCCTGTGGCCCCTTCTTCTCAGATAACTGTAGCTGTGTCAAGTTGACACAGAACCAGCCATTACATAAACATAGACGCGTGTGACAGTTTCTAAGAATAAGTTAAAATTTAAAATATATAAGGACTGGCAAGGCGGCTCAGTGGGTGAGAGCACTGATCACACAGACCTGAGGATCCCCAGCACCAGCTCAAAAGGCAGATCGTGGTCACACCCTTTACCCTAGTGTTCTGGGATGAAGATGGAAGGATAGCTGAGCGACACTCCGACCCTCTTTTGCTTTGTTTTTGTTGACACAGAGTCTCATTGCGTTGCCTTTGAACTCGCTCGATGGCCAACGCAGGTCTTGGGACTACATGCTTGTACTGTCATGCCTGGCTGAGTTCTCACATTGTAGATGTTCCTTCCACAGCCACACAAAAGGAGCTTTCGCATGATCACCAAGTCACTCTCAGGGACTTGTTCTGCGCCCTCAGAGGCCTTGCTAGTGGCCATCTTACTAATGACCTTGGCCATTCTAGTAGTCATTTAGGTGAGCCACATTAACCCTGTTATTCTCATTTCCCGGAGTGTAATGATACCAAGCGTTGTTGTTGGTTTTTTTTTTTTTCTCACATGCTTATTGGCTAGTCTTTTGTCATTCTGTGTAAAATAATCTATTGAAGTCTTTGTGCCTTTTTTTTTTTTTTGGTTTGTTTTTGGTTTTTGAGACAAGGTTTTTTTTCTGTACGGCCCTAGCTATCCTGGAATTCATTCTGTAGACCAGACTGGCCTCGAACTCAGAGATCCACCTGAGTCTGCCTGGGACTAAAAGTGTGTGCCACCACTACCCGGCTGTCTTTGCCCATTTTTAAAGGTTGTATTCTGCTTTTTCACTAAATTTTGAGAATTCTTTCTGTATCCTCACCACAAAGTTTCATCATGCGTGTGTTGTAAGTAACTTCTCCTCTTGACAACTTTGCCTCTGTTTTCTTGACAGTGCCCTTTGAGGAACACTGGTTTTATATTTCCCTAGAGTCCAATTTAGTCATCGTACTATTTTACAGTATGCAAATAGAGATTCTAGCTAAGAAATCTTTACCTAGTCTTAAGCTGCAAAGATTTTACCTTTAGGTCCAATAGGTTTGCCCACTTTATGTTTGAAATTATTCTGAACCCTTCTTTATCTATCCACCTGTTTCAGTGTTTTAGTTAGGGGTTTATCTGTGTGAGAGACTGACCTGAGGCCTAAGGAGCCCAGAGGCATCAGATATCCTTGGGCTGGAATGGTAAGCTGTCCAACATAGGTGCTGGGAACTGAACTTGGGTCTGCAAAAGCAGGCAATGCTCTGAATGGCTGCACAAGCTTACTAGGCCACGTCTGGATGTGTTTCTATTTCAACCTCTAGCCAGGAGTCTGACCACCTTTGAATGCCTCTCTTATTAGTTCTTTTCAGATACCTTACTGCAACAAAGCATTCTACTCTTTAGCTACTAGGTATATCTTCACCTTCTGACTGGGTTTCTTACCCTAATTTCTAGTGTTGTTGTTTGTTTGTTTGTTTGTTTAGGGGGGGTGTCTCGTTGTTTATTTTGTTCTGTTTCTCCAACATTTTAGAGAAAGAAAAAAAGATCCTCACGTGTAAGCTCATTGCTCATTCCTTCATTCCTGTTCAACAGAAGGTTCCACTTAGGGGTTTTTGTGCATGGATGCTCATAGCATTGGGCCTTCCTAGCTGCTGGGCCTTCTGTGTTTCAGCCTGGTGCATGCTTCCCCTCTGTGTTCTCACGACTCAGTGTGTTACCACTTTAGACTGACTGGGGTGGACAGGATGACTCAGGCTGGTAAAGATGGACTGATAGAGAATGTGTCTCCTACCTAGATCCGTCATTCCCATCCCTCCCACACCCCATTCAACATACCCACTGGGCAGCAGACAGCAGCTGCACAGGTATCTGCCTCCTTCCTTCAGGTAGGGGAGGGGGTGCCCAGTGCCAGGAGAAGACAGGCATCCTAAGAAAGAGCACAGGCGTTTTGGCATACAGTCCCCAGATAACAACTGAGACTGAGGTGGTTATCCCAGCCACGGCAGCAGCTCGTCTTTCCTCCTCTGTACATGCAGAAGCAGAGGTATCTTCAGGACAACTTCAGGGGAAGTTTCCAGCTAGAGGCTCAACAGCTGTCGGCCACTTTATTCCCGAAAGAAAGCTTTAGTAAATGTACTGGGGGTTGAAACGGTGCTCTGGTTTGGTAGGGTTTATGTCAGTGTTTGTAGAGAGATCTTTAAAACAAAACAAGACAAAAACCACAGGAGCAGCACCCAGGATGTGGTCCAAGGGACCAGCTGTGATTTGTCAACAATCAGCGGTGAGCTTAGAGCATGGGTCAGGATGTCAGTGGCCTGCTTCATGAATCGTCCTCTTGCTTTTGTAGCAAGATACAAGTGTCATCTTCTAAGTATCACTTATTTTTGGTTAACACATAATGGTTATAAATACACATGAGGTCCACTATGACATGCCAGTATTTTGGACGCACAATGTAAAGGTCAGATTAGCTAAGTTATTATTGTTGTTGTAAACATTTGAATTCCTCTGTAGTAGTTATTTTGAAAATGCAGCTACTTGTGCAGAGCAGTTTTCCCACTGTATTGTAGCATTGGAAATCGTCCCTCCTATCCATCTGCACTCCTATCCACATGAACGATCGCCTCTCCATTACTGCCTGAAGTATCCTTCCAGGAGTGACAACCAATATTTTATCCTCGTGTGTGTGTGATACATTCATGTGCATGTAGAAGCCAGCACTTCACATGTCATTCCTCATTCGCTGTTCACCATAGAGTTTGTTCCCCTGCCACCAATTAGTCTAGGCTACCTGGGCATTGAGCCCCAAGACTCCAACTTGCTCTGTCTCCCAGCACAGAACTCCCAGCTGAACTTTCATTTTTTTTCTGCAAGGTTCTGGAGTTTGAAGTTGGGTCTCATGCTTACAATACAAACACTTCACTAACTGAGCCATCTCTCTCTCCAGCCCCTCTTTCTTTTTTTAAATTGTAGGCTCTGTTCTGTGCCTCACTTAAACATGGCGAATGCCCTCCTCCAGTTCTATCCACGTTGCTTCATAGGGCAGGATTTCTTCTGTATGGGCCGCATAATCTTGCATTGTTTACCTCTGACAGTGTGCATTTGGCACGACCACTTACCTAGTCGTGACCCGGCAGCTTTAGAGCCACCGAGGAATCTCCAGTGACCCCTTCCTTGCAGGGTGAAGGAGCATGGTGAGCAGATGGCTTGCTGAGTGATAGCTAGGCTGACCCTTGCTCTCTTCCCACCAGGTGATCGCCATGATTAAGGGTCTGCAGGTGCTCATGGGGAGGATGGAGAGCGTCTTCAACCAGGCCATCCGCAACACTATCTACGCGGCCCTGCAAGATTTCGCCCAGGTGACGCTGCGGGAGCCGTTGAGGCAAGCAGTGCGCAAGAAGAAGAATGTCCTCATCAGGTGGGTGCCTAGATGGTCCCATTCCGGGCACTGCAGGACTGTGGGGTTGCAGGGCTGGAAGAGGAGGGCTGTCTAGTTCAGTGGGCTTCCAGCCTGGCTTAAACACAGAACGACACTCTGGCAAGCGGATGTTTGTGATAAGCCAAGGCTCCACTCACAGCTTGGACTCAAACCTACTGCTGTCTAAAAGTGTATTATTCCAATGAGTGCCCTGAATATCTGCTCCTTGTTTGTAAGAAGGGGTCATTGTATCCCTTCTGTGGCGTGATGAGATGAGATAAGCTGTGTAGTCTTCAGCGCAACCACGTAGAGTGTGTAGGCTGTAAATATAAACTGTTACTAAAACTTTACCCATGGAGTCAGTGATGCTAATGAGCTGTTCCTGTAGGTCCCTTTTCGTCTCCCTGCCCCCGGGTCCTGTCCTCCTGTCCCCTGCATGGCTCAGAGCTGAATTCGTAGGTACTCGATCAGCCACTTGTTCAAAGCACCTTAACACTGTTAGCAGCATCCCTAAGTGGGTCCAGGAATGGGTGTGCATCCTGGACACTCAGAATGCTAATGCAGGAGGTACTGAGACCCTTTGGGGCCCAGAAGCAGCCTTGCTGACACCTGAGCTGAGTTCCCATTCTTCCCTCCCCAGTGTCCTGCAGGCAATTCGCAAGACCATCTGCGACTGGGAGGGAGGCCGAGAGCCCCCCAATGACCCATGCCTAAGAGGGGAGAAGGACCCCAAAGGTGGCTTTGACATCAAGGTGCCCCGCCGTGCTGTGGGGCCATCCAGCACCCAGGTAAGCAGTTCCCAGGCAGCCTGGCTCCTCTGACTCCAAGCCAGTTGGACCATGGAAGGGCAACAGGCCTAACCGTGGCATAGTAGGATGGGGGTCCTTGTCAGGAGGGGCAGGGCTAAGCAGCTGCTCTGGGCCTTTCGTGATGTATTGTTTTGATATGGAAAGGAAGACTACTGGCCTAGGATTCAGGAGACCTGGGTTCTAGTCCTAGACACCTGTGTGACCTTGGGCATGTTACACAATCTCTCTGTGCCTCAGTTGTCTAGTCTGACCAGTGGTGGTCACACCATAGCCACTTACCCAGCTATCTCCTTGCCCTCCAAAGCTCATACTCTACAGCACAGGAGAGATCTGGCATGGATAAGTCTGTGGATTATAATAATTCCAGCCCCTTTGCCTAGGGTGGCATCCTGGCATGGGAACTTACAAGTTCTGCCTCTGACCTGCCGTATGTTTCTGGGCAAGTACCTTAATCTCTCCCAGCTTTGATTATCTTCTAAAACCCGAAACTTTGGATGAGATCCCACTACCAGCAAAACCCTTAACTTTTCTACTTTTTTCCATCCCTTTTCCAAAGGTAGCCCACAAGCTTGGCAAGCCTCCTCCCCTTAGAGAAAGTCTGGTTGTCAGGAACACTGTGGGTTCCCAGCCTGAGATTCTGCAGTAAGGTGCTGCCTGTGTTTAGCCAGAGCAGTCTTAAAATTACAAGGGGAAAAAAAGAGGGAATCATGAAGTTCGCTTCTCATTGCCGATGCAGGAAAAGTACTTCCTGGTCTACTTTCTGTGGTATTTGAAAACAGATGAGTCTTACCTTAACTGCCAGGGTCTTACAGGGCTCCAGAAGCCCCAAACTGGAAGCGTCTCCTTACAGGGCCTTTCAAGCTTGTCTCTACTCTGCGTCACCTGACCTGGGCCATCTGAGGCCCTTTCTGACCCCTCCTTTTGTGTGTGTCCATGTCTGGGCGGGGCTGGGGCTGAGCAGGGGGAAGTGAGTGATTGAGAGGGTTATCATCCCTTAGCTCTGTGGTTTCCGATGACCGATGGGCACAGGCTTTTGTCATCTGCTTGTGGTACATCCCAAAGAAGCCTCCGTAGACAGATCTGAAATATTTGAAGGTCAGAGAGCTTTCTAACTCTTTGAGCCCTAGCATAGCTGAATGGCTCTCATGCACTCCTCAAAGTCCTGAGAAGTAGATGAAGACAGGCCCTGGGGGGAGCTAGGAGAGGAGAGGGATGGAGGGGCTATGGATGGAAGACAGAAGAGAGAGGGCATCTCTGTGGATAACTGGAGAACTGCAGGTTGGTCACCAACAGCTAAGACCCCCAACCCCAGGTGGGGTAGGTTGATAGCCCATGCATGTTTAGTTGACTCCTAGAGAGCCCCAGAGCTGGAAGAGTACTGAGAGGTAAACCCATCCCTCCCCCTATCACGGATGGAGAAACTGAGGTCCAGAAAGGGGAAGTGGCTTGTCCAAGTCACCAGATGACTGCCAGGTAGAGGTGGGACAAGAACCCAGGTCTCCTGATGCCCAACCCCAGGGCTCTACCTCAGCCCTCAGAATGTGGTAGATGTAGGCGCCTCGTGGAGTTAGACCATAGGCTGTCCTGGTGGGTTAAATGCCCCATTTAATTAATGCAGTTGGCTGAAGAACTGACCCTGTTCTGAATGAACCCGCTTTTCCAGTAGTTAGAACTGGATGTAAATCCAGTCACCTCGGCCACCTTTCTTTGGGGACTCCAGAGCTATCATTAGCACTGTACTTTGATGCTCAGAGAGAGGCAGGCCTACTGACAGACAAGACCTGGAGGGGGGCTGTCTAGGAAATCCGCAACAGTGGTCACCTCTTCCCCACAGAGGGGCCCCTACATAGGGTAGCATGGCAAGCAGATCTGTGACTTCCAGGCCCATGGTGGGTGAGACCCTAGGGCCCATCCAGAAGCAGCAGAGAGTAGAGTGGTTGTTGGGAGGTCGGAGTGTGTCCCGTGTGGCCCCTGCAGTTGTGGCGGCTTTCCCACTGTATACAATACCTCTCGCTTTTCTCTCTCTCTCTTTCTCTCTCTCCCTCTTCCCTGTCTCTCCTGCCCTCCCGTCCCCTCTTCCTTCTCTCCTATCTACGTCTTAGGCCTGCCAGTGGTCCCCGAGGGCTTTGTTTCACCCCACTGGTGGCACACAGGGCCGAAGAGGCTGCCGATCCCTGGTATAACACCGCCTGGCTGGGTTGGTTTGGGTGCCCACTGTGGGAGGCAGCAGGAACAGACTAGCCTGGCTCCTCAAGGCCCTTTCCAGCCCTCAGACTCAAAGACAAGTGGTGTGGGGGGAAAAAAAAACCTAGAGTAGCAGAAAGAACAAGCCTACTGCACTTGGGCCCTTTGCATGTAGGGCACTCTAAGCAGGAGTTAAGTGTCCTGTGTAAGTCTGGATTTCCACCCAGAGTCTCTGGAAGGCTGTGCAATGCAGCCCAGGCCACCAGAGGGCGCCAGCATTCACTGGCAGGTTCAAACCACAGAGGCTCAGAAACAAGGTGGTTGGGATGGGGTTGCTGTTTAAAGCTTTGTCCGTTGCGTTGCGTAACTCCTCCCAATGTTAGAGGTGAAAGAGTTGAGAACTCTTGTGAGAAAAGGCAACTGGAGCCCAGAGTGGAGGCTTTGTTGTCTAAGGTCACACAGCAAGTCATTGGCAGTGCCTGGCTTTGAACCTGGCTCTTTTGACTCCTGGTTCAGTGCCCCATCCATGCTGTTACCATGGTCATCTGGGAAATCAGAGAGTGACTGTAGAGTGACATGGATGCCCACACCGTTGGCTAAGCAGGGTAGGCAGGGACCTGTCACGGGTCTCAACTCCCTGCATTGTCAGGTCCACTTAGGGGTGCTATGGGGGGCAGAGAACTTCGGAAAGCTGCTCAGGCTCCATCTCAGGGGTCTCACTAGGGCAGGTGACGAACTCCGTGATGGAGTGCCTGCCTGGCATGTGCTGGGTCCCAGAAGAGCAGAGAGAGGTTTCTGTGGTTCCAAATGTGCTTCTCTGCCTAAATCAGTGCTTCTCAAGAAGGCAGTTCTCGTTAGGAGCAGAAAGAGGCATGAGGAAGGGTGGGAAGAGAAGGCAACTCCTTCCTCAGTGTGGAGGGCCACCCTGATTTTCTCTCCCTTCCTTTTCAAGCTGTACATGGTGCGTACCATGCTGGAGTCTCTCATCGCAGACAAGAGCGGCTCCAAGAAGACACTCAGGAGCAGCCTGGATGGCCCTATTGTCCTTGCCATAGAGGACTTCCACAAGCAGTCTTTCTTCTTCACACACCTGCTGAACATCAGTGGTGAGCCTCGGGGCCCTCGCCTGGGGGAGAGGAGGCAGGGCATCCACCTCCTGAGACAACCAAGGAGGTGGGGCCGGAAGTCGTAGAGAGATGGAATCGTGGGCCACACGGGCACACATGTTGCTCCCAAGGGCAAAAGATTATTTTCAAACAACAAAAAGAAAGCCCTTTCTGTCAGTTGGGGGAGGTAGGAAAGGCTGGGCTCTGTTGCACCCATTCTGGACCAAATGAGTTTGTCTGGGAAGCATCCGTTAGAGAGGGGGCATTCATCCCGGGGTTGCAGATCTGTGGCCCAGCGTGCCCTGGATCAACGTTTTGTTGGTCAGAACAACTATAATCTCTGTTGTACCGTCTTAGTTAGGGTTTCAATTGCTGTGAGGAGACAGCATGACCATGGGCAACTCTTATGGGAAGACATTAAGTCTGGCTCACAGTTCAGAGGTCCAGTCTGTTATTGCCACATGCAGGCAGACATGGTGCTGGAGAAGTAGCTGATCTACAAGCAGCGGGAAGAGACAGTGCTGCACTGGGCCTGGCTTGAGCATCTGAGAACTCCACCAGCAATGCCGCACCGACTCCAACAAAGCCACACTTCCCAATAGTGGCAGTTTCTATGAGCCTACGGGGCCATTTTTTTCTTTTCTTTTTTCTCTTTTATTTATTCTTCTCTCATGTATAACATCCTGGCTGCAGTTTTCCCTCCCTTCTCTCCTCTCAGTCCCCTCTTACCCAGATCCCTCTCCTCCTCCATTTCCCTTCAGGAAAGAGCAGGCCTCTCTGGGGTATCAACTAAACATGGTATCGCAAGTTACAATAAGACTAAGGCTGGATGAGGCAGCCCACTAGGAGGAAAGGGGTTCCAAAAGCAGACAAAAGAATCAGAGATAGCCCTCACTCCCACTTTTAGGAGTCCAACAGAAACACCAAACTACATAACTGTAACGTATATGCAGAGGACCTACGTCAGACTCAGACAGACTCCCCGACTGTTGGGTCAGTCTCTGCGAGCCCTTTGGGCCCTGCTTGGTTGATTCGGAGGGCTATGTTCTTTTGGTGTCCTTGACCCCTCTGGCTCCCATAGTCCTTCCTCCTTCTATAGGATTCCCCAAGCTCCACCTAATGTTTGTTTGTGGATCTCTGCATCTGCTCCTATCATGAAGCCTCTCTGATGACAGTTATGCTAGACTCCTGTCTACAAGTATAGCAGAGAGTATCACTGGGAATCATTTCATTGACTTTCTTAGAATTTTGTTTATTTAATCACTTTATAGCCTGGTCCCAGTCCCCACCCTCATCTCCTCCCAGTCTCACCCTCACGTACCCTCCTCCCCATTCCTCCATCACCTTCTCAGGGAAGGGGAGGTCCCTAAGGGGTACCAACCCATCCTGGCACCTCAGGTCACAGCAAAGCTTAGTGCATCATCTCCCACTGGGGCCTGACAAGGCAGCCCAGCTAGGGAAAAGGTATCAGGCAGACAACAGAGTCAGAGACAGCCCCTACTCCCATTGTTAGGGAACCCATGTGATGACCAAGCTGCACATCTGCTATACATATGTTGGGGGTCTAGGTACAGCACATGCATGCTCTCTGGTTGGAGTTGAGTCTCTGTGAGCCCCCATGAGCCCAGGTTAGTTGACTCTGTAGGTCTTTTTGCGTCCTTGACCCCTCCAATTCCCTCTATCTTTCCTTCCACTTTTCCACAAGACTCCATGAGCTTGGCCTATTGTTTGGCTGTGAGTCTCTGCATCTGTTTCCATCAGCTGCTGGATGAAACCTCTCAGAAGGCAGTTATGCTAGGTTCCTGTCCGCAAGCATAACAGAGTCTCAATAGTGACAGGGATTAGCTCTCTTATGGGGTGGGTCTCAAGTTGGGCCAGTCACTGGTTTGGCATTTCCTCAATCTTATTCTTTTTTTATCCTACACTTCTTGTAGTCAGGGTAAATTTAGGGTCAGAAATGTTATGGGTGGGTTGGTGTCACTCTCCCTCTACTAGAAGTCCCACCTGTGTACAGGAGGTGGGAACTTCAGGCTCCATGTCCCCTGCTGTTAGGGTTAGGGTCACCCCAATAGGGGTGTCCTGTCCCAGAGATACTCCCCCATCAATTTCCATTCTCTCTCCAGTTCCTTCCCACCCCACACCCTCTCCCACACAGTCCCCTCCCTCCATCTTCTTCAGATGTCTATTTTATTTCCTCTTCTTCATGAGATTCAAGCAAGCATCCTCCCTTGGGCCTTCCTTGGCTTCTTTGAGTCTGTGTTTTGTAGCATGGTTGTACTTTACAGCCAATATCCACTTATAAGTGTGTACATACCATGTTTGTTTTTCTGTGTCTGGGTTACCTCACTCGGGATAATTTTTTTCTGGTTGTATCCATTTGCCTGAAATTTTCATAATGTCGTTGTTTTTAATAGCTGAGTAATAATCCATTGTGTAAATATACATTTTCTTTATCCATTCCTGGGTTGAGGAACATCTAGGTTGTTTATTATGAATAAAGCTGCTAATGAACATAGTTGAGCAAGGGTTCTTGTGGTAGGATGGAGTGTCTTGAGTATATGCCCAAGAGTGGTATAGCTGTGTCTTGAGACAGAGCGATTCCCAGTTTTCTGAGGAACTGATTTCCAAAGTGATTGTACAAGTTTGCACTTGGGGTTCCTTGCTTCACATTCTCGACAGCATGAGCCGTCGCTTGTGTTTTTGACCTTAGCCATTCTGATAGGTATAAGATGGACTCTCAAATTCATTTTATTTTTATTTCTATGGGGACATTTTCATTCAAACTACCACATACACTGAGCTCTGTACCCTCCTCTTCCTCTGCTTGGAGAGGTTGTATGCAGCAGGGCAAAGGCAAGTGGGAACCCAATGACATGGTAGTCATGTGGTGTACCTGTAAATCAATAGTCCAGGCTTCTCCGTCAGAGAATGCATTTGAAGTTGGGTTTTCAAGACCTCCAAACAGTAAGGGATCCAGAATCACCACACACAGGGGATGAAGGAGCCATGCTTCCTTGAATATGAACATTGGTAGGTGTGTTCTAAAAAGTGTTTGTTTACAAATCCCATTTCTTTTGGACCGCTCTGTAGGATTTAGGAGAAACATCACCACCTCTTCCCACATAACTTGCCCTGTCTCAGAAGCTGACTGATGGCCTTCACCATAGGTGCTACTAAGCTGGCTTCAGGCACAAGACAGACAGAGCAGGGAAGGGCTGTGTGTGACACGCCTGCTGTGCTCGCAGCGGTGACAGCCAATCGCTGGCAAACGCTGTGGCGTGTGAGCGCTTTCTGTTAAGCCAAGGTTCTCTCCCTGTACTTCCAGAAGCCCTTCAGCAGTGTTGCGACCTCTCCCAGCTCTGGTTCCGAGAATTCTTCCTGGAGTTAACCATGGGCCGGCGAATCCAGTTCCCAATTGAGATGTCCATGCCCTGGATTCTAACGGACCATATCCTGGAAACCAAAGAGCCTTCTATGATGGAGTAAGAGGCAGGATTGGGCCAACCAGGAAGTTCCTGGGGCGGGGTGGGAAGATGAGCCACCGAGCTCTTTGCTTTAAAGAAGAAAGTCCTGCGTGGAGATGAGGCATTGTACTCCACCCTAAGGTCTCTTGCCTCAGCCCCACAGATGGACTGAGAAAGGCCTCAGCCCCACCTGCCCTTCCTCTCTTAGCCCATCTCATATCGGCCATGCTCAAGAAATCACTTTCTCTAACAACCAAGAAGTATCCTCCTTGGCTAAGATGTTTTAGGCCAGGATATCCATTAGCATCATGGATTCTGATATCTGTGTGCAAATTGGAAAGCAAGTCCTTCCTAAATGGAAGGAACACAGGGGAGGGTAGGACGTTGTCTTCAACTCCAAGCCATCGCGCTCATCGCCCACACCTCGTGTTTTCCAGGCCGGTGTACTTTGCCGCCCCATGATTCTGTGTTCCTTCACAGGTATGTCCTCTATCCCTTGGATCTATACAACGACAGCGCCTACTATGCTCTTACCAAGTTCAAAAAGCAGTTCCTCTATGACGAGATTGAAGCCGAGGCAAGTGACATGCTTCCTTCATCCCTGCAGTCTCCCAAGAGGCTGGACCTGTCCAATATTTAACAATTAACACAAAATGGAGGGAGAGGCAGAGACTCTTCTCCAGGGAACAGTATCCATGTTCCCTGTGACAGCTGTGGCTCTCAAATATACTAGTGTGCAATGGTCCTCTCCTGCTCTCCTTGTCCCTCCTCTGTGCTTCAAGCCCCGCCCCCACCCCACCCCCCAGTGCCATCTGACTACTCCAAAGGCAGGTCATGAGCACCAGAAAAGACCATGGGCCTCTGGAGGGGCTGGGAATGTCTAGATAAGAATTCAGAGCTGGTTCTCGGAAGGGAGAGTGGGGCCTGAAGGAACACTCCTGCTTTGGCCCTGTAGATTCCTTATCTCTAGAGGCTACGCTGAGGACAGTTACATTCAGGGGCGCAGGCAGGAGGCCTCAGTTACCTGGGTGTGAAGCCAGCATCACAGGTTGAAGCCAACACAGTGGCTGGAGCCGGCACCATGCGCAGCGCCTGCTGTGGGTTCTGCTCTGTGTAATATAGTGGGATGTCAAGTCAAAGGTACAGAAACTTTCAAATAAAGACTTCATCTTACAAAGCTGAGGACTTCATAGGAAGGAATCAAAGATGGATCCCTCCTTTGGCTCTGTCCCTTGCCTTACTGTTGCCAGGGCCTGATCTCTTTAAAGTCCCACGTTGCGTGGGCCACTTTCTGCTCTGCTCATCGATGGAAGATGTGGCTCTGATGCTTGATGTCAGGTGTGACCTTGTCTTCCCCCCAAACTTCACAGTCTTCTATGAATATCCCCAAACACTGCAGCGCATGACTTTGTTCACTAAAAGCCAGAGGGATTTAAGGAAAACTTGAAGAAAGGGACTTTTCTATGTCTACAGACATTCTCAAAATTAGCTCTGCAGAACAAGGAAAAGCAAATGCAAGGAGGACACAAGAAAGTCTTCCAGTTAGCAGGCTGCCAGGGCTAATCACCACATAAGAGGGCAGGCTTTCATTTGTGTTTCCCGACCAAGCAGGGGAAGCAATAGGGGCCGGAGCTGCTTCCTTCCTCTGCTAACTAACTGGAGACATTGAGAGCAAAGGGCCGAACTCGTGGCCACAGATGCCTTCTTCTTTTTACCCTTTCTGTCTAAGGCTGTTGTGTTGCCCCAGAATGCACTTCAGTCAACCCTGCCCTGGGGCCTTCCCAACTGTCCCGTGTTTCTGTGACTAAAGCAGACAGGACCCACTGACCTCCCTGCTTTCTCCCCACCAGGTGAACCTGTGCTTTGATCAGTTTGTCTACAAGCTGGCGGACCAGATCTTTGCCTACTACAAAGCCATGGCGGGCAGGTAGGGGAACCTAGGCTGTGAGCAGTGTCCTTTCTTCAGCCCGGGGCTTGGAAGACATGGTTCCCTGCTCTCCCTTGTTCAGCCCTTAAGGAAAATCAAGCAGTTTCCATGGGCTCAGGCCTTGAAGCACACTGTAAAGGAGAACAGGCAGATAGTGTAGAAATACTTCATAAGGTCTACCATTCATTAGAAGGGCAGAATGATAACTAAATGGTGGATAATCATGAGCTAGTCGAGGGCATCTTAAGGAAGCAGAATGTAGGGAGTTAAGTAAAACAAGGTGTAGGGTGGGTCCAGAATGTGCAGGCAAAGTGAAATTTTTTGTCAAAGCCTTGGTAGATCAAGTACAAAAGTCATTGCTTGCTTGCAGCGGGCTGGTGGGAAGCTTGGGTCACTTTGTGACAGTGGCCACTAGAGGGCGCCATAAATCTCGAATGGCCTGGAGAGGGATAAACCTCCACAAAAATGCTTTCAGAAGCACAGCTGTGGCTTGACTTGATTCTTAATTTTAAACTTCTTCTTTTAAAAAAATATAAATATACAGAGAATGTATTTAAGGTGTGTATGAAGAAGTCTGAGTTGGAGGTGTGTCAGGTTTGTGGGCCTCTCAGGATTTACTGAAGATTTAACTTCCCCCTCCCCTAATCCTCAATGAATTTGGGGGTTTTAATAAACTGCAATGGTACTATCATGGAGGAAAATGCATTGATATAAAGATATTGTAGTTCTTGCTGAAAGTTGAGATGAACCGATCAGCAATCCCAATGGGGATTTCACCACCTCAGCTTCCCTTCCCTTCCTCTCTCCTCCCTCTCCCCTCCCTTCCCCTCCTTTCCCCTCCCCTAAGGAAGCAATTGGCTTCGTTTTGCTTAGAAAGGCTTGACACACTTCAAATAGGAGTTGACATGCACTGCACACAAACAACCCCAAACACGGAATCTGCACTGACTAAAGAGAATGAATCCTAAATAATAGGCAGATAGAAAGCACAAATGCACTTTGTGGATCCACTTTTGGGTGGATCACTACATAGTTGCTTAATAGGTGTGAGCAGATTAGGTAGGGTGCAGTCACGAGAGGGGAGACAGCATTTCTAAGACCATTCTGGTCCTAAACATGCTAATTCTTTCTGTGTAAACAAACTCAGGAGTGTTATGTCACAGGGACTCTATGCTTGGTTTATAAAATCTTTTCATCTTGGAAGCTAGAGAGATGGCTCGGTGGTTAAGAGCCCTTGATTGTCTTCTGGAGGACCCAGCCTCAACTCCCAGTAAGGAGTTTCTTTCCCTCATTAAAATGTGGCTGCTAAGACGCTGAGGACAGTGTAAGCGGCTCTCACAGGCAGCAGCATTTTATTTCAGATGATGGGACTGGCCTGTGTTAGGCTTTCCTTCTAGTGCTTCTTTTCTCTGACCTTCCCAGCTTCTCTCAATTTCCATCCTTTTGAAAAGCACCCACCTTGCAGGGACAGTTGTTGAGAGATATTTTTCAAATGGCATTATATACGTGTGTGTGTGTGTGTGTGTGTATGTGTGTGTGTGTTGAGACAGGGTTTCTCTGTTGTAGCCCTTGCTGTTCTGAAGCTTGTTCAGTAGACCAGGCTGGCCTCAAACTCATAAGAGAACTGCCTGCTTCTGCCTCCTGAGTTCTGGAATTAAAGGTGTGCCTCTACACCCAGCTGGGAATATATATTCTTAACTCTGAAAATCTCTCTCTTCCCTCCTTCTCCCTTGCTTCCTCCCTCCCCCACCGTGTGTGTGTGTGTGTGTCTGCATATAGGCTAGAACAGGGCAACGATTCCCCTGGAGTTACAAGTGGTTGTGAGCTACCTCATGTGGGAGTTGATTTTCTCCTGGATCTCCTAAATCTAGCGTGTATTTGGCAGCGGGTCTCAGGCTGTGCCTGCCTCATTTGGTTCATTAGGCACTATGGCCGCCGGCTGCTACTTTGGACCATGCCAGTTTTTCCCCACTTAAAACCTGTAAGCGACTTCCAGTTCATCTGTATATCCCACCTCTCTACAACGGTTCTGTAGACTCACAAGATCTAGCCTGTAGACTGAAATGATGACAAAAATCTTATTCCCTTTACCCACCCTGACTGCCTTTTCTTTTCTAAAACAGACCAGGCTTATTTATTGCATGTGGGATAAACTTACCTTGACCTTACCGTTATCTTTCAGTCTCTGTTCCAAAAAAAACCAAAAACTGTACATATCTCCTAACTCCAAATGGCCATACCTTATTGTTTTTAAGTACCAGGGCTATTCTTCAACCCATGCCTCCCTGTGGAAGACAAAAACAGTACACCTGATTTATAAGACTGTTGCAACATTAAAAATAACTGAATGTATATGCATTTACAGGCATGTGTGTATGTCCGTGTGCGTGAATGTGTGTGTGGTGTGTGTCTCTGTGTGTATGTGTATGTGTGCATGTGTGTGTGTTTCCTGCTGAACAGTGAACACTATGCACATGTCTCCTGTTGCAAATTATTTTGTTCCCTTGATTGCTCACATTTACCAGTCTCTCTCCATTGGAAAGTCAGTACTGTGAGGGCAGTACCTAGAATTTTCTTGGTGTTCCCGGTGCTTGGAATTTTCACTGGGATATAGTAAGAATGCACTCACTCGTTTTTGTCATAAATGAAGAAAAGAGTCTCCGCCCTGGGTTGCCCGCCATTAATTTAGAAATTCCGTTTCACATATTGAGCTTCTGTGGCCAGAAAGAAATCTGGGGAACCATCTCTAGAGCAGCCACAATTCTGTTTGAGATATTTAAGATCACGTGTTCTGGGTGGACCTCTGTGGCCTGGCATAGCTGTAGCTCGGTTGTTGAGAAGCCAAGCGCACCTACTTCACATTGCTCTCTTCCAGTGTCCTGTTGGATAAACGTTTTCGAGCTGAGTGTAAGAATTATGGAGTGATCATTCCGTACCCACCATCCAACCGCTATGAGACGCTGCTAAAACAGAGACACGTCCAGGTATGTGGGAGAAAGCCACAGTGGGGAGAAATGGGAGGAACAGATTCTGTGGAGGTGGTGTGGACTTTCCTATCTGCCTGAAGTGTCTGCGCCCAGCCACAACAACCTCAGAATCTGTTACAAACAGTAGTGAGCATCCTTGGGAGTAAGCTATAGACTTCCTGGCCTACCATCCTGAGCAGTCCCCTTTTGTTCATTAGCACTATCACAAAGACAGGTAGACCCACCCCTGAATTAAATGAAAAGGACTGCATCCCCTTTAAATGAAGTGCGTCAAGCTACACCTGTGGTAGACATTGGTTTGGTTTTTAGCCAGTGGTTTCTCTTAACATTTGGTCCCAGATGTAGAGAAAATCCTGCTGGGGATAACAGCAAATATCTCTGTGTTCCGGAGAGGCATACTGGGTACCACCACAGACCCTAAACTCTCTCTGTGTGGTTGTTGTGTGGTCCTTGGTCTCTGTGAAGGAGCAGAGCTGAGGCCAAGAAGATGCTGAGATGAACAGGAAAGAATCTATATTGAACTCTGTGGACATCCATTGCCAGTGCCTAGTCACGAGAGAGAAATAATAATAATAATAATAATAATAATAATAATAATAATAATAATAATAATAAGGTTCAAAAGACTAGCATCATCAGTTGCATGCCGAAATAGCCACAGGATCCCCTTATGGGGCCTTAATTTGCCAGCAGGAAATTTATTCTAAAATAAATAATACTTAAGAGTAATCACTTAGCACCTAGCAAAGCACAGTGCACACAGCAGGTTCTCAATAAATGGTTATTGTTGTCTTCAAAGCATCTGCAATAATGCCCCTGTGGATCCCAGTGGAAATTATCTTAAGCTATATTTTTCCACCCTTTAATCAGCCCTTCCTATGCTCGCTTTTAAAGTCACTCCCAGGGAGGCATAAAGTAGGCCATTGCTAAGGTAGTTACTGCTCCCTGGAGACTGCGAACAGAACACAAGAAGACATGGGATGAACCCTAGAACTGAATCTAGGGTGTCAGCAGAAGCATTTCCCAGAGGTCAGCTTGCCCCGAGCCTTCTCCCACAGCCAGAATGGGTTGTTTTTTCTCGCCACGGATTTTATGCCAGTCAGTGGTTCTTAGCCTTCCTAATGCTGTGACCCTTTAGTGCAATTTCTTGTGTCGCAGAATTGTTTTGTTGCTACTTTGTAACTGTAATTTTGCTGCCGTTATGAATCATAATGTAAATAGCTGATAAGCAGAATTTTCATATGTGACCCCAAAGGGATCATGACCCACACATTGAGAACCACTTATGTAGAGCCTTCAGGAAAATCAGAATAGTACAATACACAACTGTTTCCAGGCTAGCCAAACTTATGGTGATGAGTGTTTCACTGTATTGAGTTCATTTTTTTCTTTCTCCCACAAGCATGCATACTCATTACACATATGCCATGTATACATATAGTATGCACATAGATAAAAAATAAATGGAATTACCATTGTCAATAAATTTTGTGATGCTATTTTCTACATACAGTCATCCCTTGTCCCCGTAATACTCTTTATAATTTTAGTACAGTTTTCTACCAATGCATCGCATTTACTTGTCTGTGTAGATATTAAGTAACTTTCTCCCCCCACCTCCCTCTGCCATTCAGCTGCTGGGTAGATCAATTGACTTGAACAGGCTCATCACCCAGCGCATTTCTGCTGCCATGTACAAATCCTTGGACCAGGCAATCAGCCGCTTTGAGAGTGAAGACCTGACTTCCATTGTGGTAAGATACAGGGAGACTGTGGGCTGTCTGCTCTGAGATGCCTCAGATAGATGCCTAGTTGGAAATAGTTGTTAGCTCTTCCGGGCCAGTTCAAGAGAAGCGGGGAGGGGGGGGGGAGGACGGGGAAGGGTGGGGGGGGGCCTTTCACACCTGACTGGAGTGTCTGGGGGAAAAAAACTTGAATGGAATGCAAATGAGTTTATCATCTTTATAGACGGGTAGCCAGGTGAGGGGAAAGGAAGAGAATCTTCTTGAGAACATAGGTGACCATCCCTCAGGTTTGGCAGTGGAGCAAGTAGGCACAGTCCAGGGAAGACAGTGAAAGTAGCACAAGGTCACTTGAAGGGCATATTGCTCTTGATGGCCAGGAAGGGCTCTGTGGTGGGTTATTTGTTCCCATGTGACTCCATCTTGAAATACTGAATGGTTTTGAACACCACCCTGTTTTTTTTTCATTTTTGCGCCGTGCCCTGCAGAGTTTTCAGCCTGCTCTTTTGCAGTCAGGAATAAACCTCTCCCCTTCTAGAAGACAGCAGCTGGGATTGCTCCCTGTCAGTTTTCTCTCAGAGAGGCAGCAGGAAGTGCATTGAACTAGGACACCAGAATCAGACAGACATATTATCCCAAGCCTGTCCCTGTCAATAACTAGCTCTGTGATCTCAGGCAAGTTATACGTCTTCACCAAGCCTGTTTCCTCATCTCTAAAGTAAAGGAGCTATTGGAGTCCGCTTCAGAGCCATCAGGATACGGTAGGAACAGACTTGGAAAGAAATTGGAATGGGTCTTTGTAGTTAATAAACACTTAATAAGAAATAATAGGCTTTTTCTCTCCCTTGGTGATGTAGGTATAGGCCAGATTAGACCAGATTAAAAGCAGCCACAGACAGGTTTATTAGAAAGCAGCAGACATCTCCCAGATGGAGGTCAATAAGGTCCTGTGTCTGGGCTAAAGCGAGGGGGTTTTATAGAGCTTAGGCAAAGAATGATGACGTGTCAGCTAGGAGCTGGGATTGTGTCCATATACGGTTAAACACTGAGCCCCTGAGAAGGCACTCTTGGGTGAGCTGTTTGAAATGCAGAGACAAGGAATGATGATGACATGTTAGCCCGGAGTTTTCTCCTTGTAGGCAGGGTTGAGGAAAGAAGAGCAAATGGGGTTTCCTGGCTTGTGCAGGGCCAAGCAAGGGTTCCAGCCAAACAAGTAATAGCTTTTTAAGAAAAGGAACAAGAGAAGAACCATGGGGCTGCAGTGTTCTCTGGGTGTGTGTCTGTGTGATATCTACAGCATCTGCTAGTCCCAACCACTCACCTGAATCTTGTATCACTTACAAGAAACTGGAATAAAGAGCTCACATTCCTGACATCACTAGGCTGCCTTTCTCTTGGGAAACACAGATTTGTTTTGTACATGTTAAAATGTCCTCAGTGCTTATCTCTCTCAAGAGGTGGGAGTTTGTGTTTCTTCTCTTTTGTCTGTGTATTCTTGCTTTCCACTTATGTGGGGGCAGGTGTCCATGGCTTCTTCCCACTCCCTGGAAGACACTGAATGTTCTCTTGGCTAGAACAAAATGAAAACAGGCGGTGAAAGCCCTTGTTTAATCAGATGAGACATTGGTTCCCACCCAGAACATCCTCTTCCTGGGAAGCCTTCGAAGGAACCCCTAGGGAGCCTCTCTTGGGGGTAGGCATGGTTCCTGTGGGACTTAACTGAGCAGCCTCTGCCTCCAGGCAATGGCAGAAACAAACAGAGGAATGTGCCCCTCCCTTCCACCTTCAAAACTCTGCTCTAAAATGTGGGAGTCACTGTGCGTGACTTGGGGAGACAGTCGCCTCGTTGTGTAAGTGTGCTGAGCAGGGAGTCTCACAGGCTGGCAGGCTATATGCTCTCTGGCCTCTGGTGTATTTGAAATCTTGAGGCAACACCTAACATTTGGAAACCTCCAAGTAAGATGCGGGAGCTCAGACAGCACCAGACTAGCGTTCCCGGATGGCGGCAATCATGCAGACTGTGTAAGCAGGCCCAGCTCTCCTGAGCTTGCAGTCAGCCCACATCCCGACATCCCCACAGGCACACTGGACTCACCCTGCCTACTCTGTTCAGTTCTCAGATGCCTGCTGGAATCTCCCTGACCTCTCAGAGTTCTGGTTGCTCTAATGTAGCCATCTGCTCCTCTCATTCCACCTGTCCCCTGGTTCTTTGAAACTGCCCATTCGGCTGTTTCATTTTCCCATTTTGCCTTTGTGTTGCAGTTGAGCACCGTCTCCCTTTTGCCCACCCCTGTAACACTAACTCAAGTTCAGGAAACTTAAAATCGTAGAACCTTCGGAAAATTTGTTCCCTTGGTCTCATTATCTTCCCCCCAAACAAGGTACCACAGTGTGCTGAGGCCTCAGTGATCTTCGAAAGGCACTCATTAGCAGTTGCCATTAATATCTGTTTACTGTATTACCAATCCACAGCAAATGGGGACAGAGACGCAGCGGAACCGGCTCAGCCCCAAGAGACAGCAGCAGAAAGCTGAGGCTATGTCTGCCCTTCATTTACTTCTTGGAACAGAGACTGGGGACATTCTTCTCACTGCTACTCTGTGGCTGAAATCCAAGTGTTAGCGCTCTTTTGGAATATTAAGGTCCTGCCATCCATAGCCCGTTGTAGCATGGCAAAAATCAACTAAAATGTCAAAGCACCAGGCCCCACCCTGCCACAGATAACCCATCCCTTAAGATTCCTTTTCCACTCCAGTTAGTCTCCCTTGCATGGCCTGGCTGGCCCTATTTCCATTAGTGTTTGCAGTTATTACCTGCATTCCCAGGTTGCAGCCATGCAGTTTGAGTTTCAGAGTTCCCGAGCTGCAATGTTGGAAGTGTGGGCTGAGGCCTTGACCCGTCCGAAGTGGACTTTGGACTTGTCAGACTGCAGGGCCCTCAAGGCTGATGAGAAGGGAGCCAAATCTTTGCAGCCAGTGACTCACTGGGAAAGCTGGCCCCTGCCACCCCAATATGGTTTTAGAATATAAAGGCAGACTTTGTGTCACATACCCCTTTCAAAGCACCTCCTGCCTCCTGTGTCTCTCCAGCTGTATCGAAAAAACCAAGAACTCATGATTTGGGATCCCAAGACCCAGAATGCCATCCCAAGCCCGTGTGTGTTCTCCTTGTGTGAGCTTGGGCATGTTATTGGCCTTCTGGTCCTCTTGATCCTCCCCTCAGTAATAGCAAGAGAGCTACCACTCTGTAAAGCTGGCCTCACCCAAGCACGGCCACAGTGGCCTCAGGTGCCCCAGAACTCGAGCTTTTTGCTTCCAATTTGGACTGTGATTTTTTCGGATAATAATGACCGACAAGCTGCAGAGCAACAGGAAATGAAACCCAACCTGAAGGGTTTCATTATCATTTTATTTCCCAGCAAACACAGCATCCTGCTCCATGCAGATCTGAACTCTGAGCTCACCCTCTGCGTGAAGGTGGAACTCCGAACGATCAGAGCCTCTGGCACACACAGGTTCCTGGTCACTGGGGCTGAGTGCAGACATACTACAGGTGCCTCATATGCCTCGGGACATGCAGTCCAAAAGAGGAGGCATTCTAAACACACACACATACACACACACACACCTCCTTTAAACATTCCAGTGGTAATTTGGTCATGGTTAAGAATGGTAACCTAGAGCCCAGTTCCTGGATCTAAAGCCAGATTACTTAACTTCACAAAGCCTCAGCATTCACATGTGTAAGGACTGCAGCAATACTGACCTCATTGGGCTTTGGCGAGCATTTCTATATATATATATATATATATATATATATATATGCTAATTATGCTGTTACGTATATATGCTATTTATATATAATATATGTAAATATATATATAGCATGTGCTAATTTATTTAAATCATACCACATTGCCAAAACCTAGAAATGTCGTATTTCGGCTGAATAATTAGCCCTGAGTAGGTGGTAGCTCCTACTTATTTAGCACTTTCTCCAGAATGGAGAAGTGATCTCTAGTGAGACTCAGTCACAGCATTACTTATGACACTGGACCCTTAGGGACAGGCCTTTTCCTCGCCAATGAAGAAACCTGAATGTGTACAAACACACCTTCTACCCAAAGGGCAGCAAATGGGGTTTGTATGCTGTCAACAGTCTCCTTCCTGGTTCCATGTAGCCTTCCCGCCCCCTCTTGTTCTAAGAGTATCAGAAGAGGGGAGCATTGTCCTGAGCCCCTGCATGGGGTCCTAGTCCATATATAGGAGGTCAAAGGTTGTCTGAGAGTGGTCTTCTCTAGATGTAGGGCGTGTTCAGTGTGTGTGTCTCTGTATGTGTTACCTGCAACTCTTTAGCAGCCTTGGTTTCTCTCTTTGTCAGGAGCTAGAGTGGCTGCTGGAGATTAACCGGCTCACACACCGACTCCTTTGTAAGCACATGACACTAGACAGCTTCGACGCCATGTTCCGGGAGGCCAATCACAATGTATCTGCCCCCTATGGCCGTATCACCCTGCATGTCTTCTGGGAGCTGAACTTTGACTTCCTCCCCAACTACTGCTATAATGGATCCACAAACCGGTAAGGGAATCCCTGTGCCCAGGGAATTGGGCAAGGCAGGAAAAGAGGCTGTGGTCAGTTGCCTCCAAACTGGGCCTAGTGGTTCTGTTTGTTCCCATGATGAGTGTTTATGTGGAGATACTCCTGGGTATAGGTTCTGTGGTGGAGGTGACAATGACATTGTGAACAAACCACTACTGTCCAGATGCTTGGACTTGGCCCAGTCTGGAAACGATGCAAACCTCAGAGAAGGCTTTCTCCTCTGAGAAAGTGATACAGGAGGTGAGCTGTAAAGGATCAGCAGGAATAAGTAAGGCAAACAGCAAGAGTCTATCATGGGCAAAACTTGTACCTAATGGAGAAGCTGGGGATGAAAGTAGCACTCGGGGAGTTGGAAATGGATAAAGGTTAAAGGCAGCCTGCAGAAGGCAGGAGCTCACAGATAAGCACCAGAAAACCAGAGCTGTTGAACACGCAGGCTTTCTTCTTCAATATAAGAAGTTGACACCTGTTTTCCACCCAAAAGGTCAGGAATGGGTGGTTGTGTTGATAGCTGATAATCTTTGCCGTTCTGTAAAGCCAGCCCTCACGGAATGGCCCAGAATCCTGGCATTGTCTCGCAGTCAATAGGACCTATTCTCATGAAGGAGGTCCCATGGACTTTGCAAAAGATATTGCTGTTATGCTTATCACAGACTGCTCCTCCATAGGCCCTTATCCTGAGAACTGTTCTGAAGTCAGTAGAACCATTCTTGTAGGAAAGGTCATAGCTGCTTTACTGAAGAGATGCACTTTGCAAAGGAGTTTTGATGTAGCCTGGCCTAGAGCTTTGTTGTGACAATTGTCACAAGGAAACTTTCCCCCAAAGTCATCAATGTGTTTAAATGTGTAAAACAGAAACCACTTGGTGCCAGACCCCAGAAGTCTTGACCCAGCACCAGCTAATTTAAGTTGAGCTGAACCAGTTCAATTCTCACCTTGCCTGGATCATTTCCCTGCTGGCTGTAACACGTGCAGGGACCCCCACAGCAGCCATGAAAGATAAAAGTTAGGAACAGATTGCAGGCTCTGTAGGCCATGATAGGATTATCAGGTGTTCATTAGCCCTGGAGGAGGTTGATGAAGGACAGCGTTGTGCGTCGTGATTGGATTGTGCCTTGGAAGGAAATGCATATACCTGAACATGTGTGTGCAAAACAGGCCTCTTTTACAGAATGGAACATGCCTCCTGGAAGGGGCACACAGCTCTTGGGCAAGCACTGAAGTAGAGAGAAGACTTAATCCGTTATTCACAGAGAGCATTAGCCTCTGTATTCGAAAACCAAAGGAGAACACAAAGATGGGGGGAAAGCGTGCGTAGGTGAAGCCTTTGCGCCCCTGGAGCCAGGGCCGGGGTGGTGTGAACTGAATCCTCATTGGTTGACTGGGTATGAGAAGACTACACACAGATGTACCTGAATCTTCACATTGAGCAACACATGCCCAGCTTTCCAACAATTTGACTTTATAGCACATTTGTGTCAGGGCTACAAACTGTAGCCTGGCCACAAACTATATACCCTGTCTGGTCACCAGCCATGACAACACACGAACTGAGACTGGCTGTGAACAGCCCATTGTACTGGGAATGGTGCTATCTTGTTGTGTATGTGTGTTATATGCATGTATGTATGTCTGAATATGTCTGGGCACACGAGTATGTGTGTGTGCATGCATGTGTGTGAACACACATAATACCCCAGGTTGATGACAGGAATCATCCTCAGTCACTGTTCCACCTTACTCATTGAGACAGGCTCTCTCAATCAACCCCAGAGCTTGCCTCCTGAGCTCCAAGTTTCCCCATTTCTTTTAAGAATAATGGGAGAGCATGCAGTAACCAACGGGGTTTATCAGGAGAGCGCAGCTCCACAGTAGGCAGCCATCTAGGAGGTGCGGCAGGTGTCAGTGGGCGGGGCTTCTGCTGTCTCCTATCCATGGGGGGACATCATAGGACACTCTCAGTTAACTGCCCCTCCATCTCTTTTCTTCTAGTTTTGTCCGAACTGCCATCCCTTTCACCCAAGAACCGCAACGAGATAAACCCGCCAACGTCCAGCCTTATTACCTCTATGGATCCAAGGTAAATTAGTCCTGTCCCATCTCACCTGTGATGGACAGAGTGAGGCAAAAACAAATAGGAAGGTGTTCCCAGAATCAGAAAAGCCAGAGGGTTTGTTGTTGGAGAGGTACATTGAGAGCCAGGCACTGCAAGCACGTCCATCTTTATTGGTTCACAGCTAGCAGGGATAGGGTACGAAGCTCCGGCAGTGGGGAAGCTGGGCGGGAGCTCAGGAGATGGATGAGTACTATGCTGAGGTTAGTGAGTAAATGGGTTTATGGGAAGATTCCCTGTGTATTCCCAGTTTCTCCCGGTCCTTGGTTGATTCATTACAACATTATCTAGTGACTCTGGGATTCTGAGCTCTGTAAATATAAGGGGTTTGCAGGCAGAACTTGAAGGCTACGGTAAATGTCGGGAGCTGTCTCTGAGAGGAAGTTCTCCTCTACATCATGTGGCTTTTATCCACATGTGCACATCCTCATTCCAATTAATTGTCCCCGAAGGGTCTATTGCCTTCGGTCCTTCTGCCCATTCATCCATCCAATGACATTTAATATATACCCCTTGTAGGCGAGACATGGGCTAGATTGTAAATGCTCACTGTACATCCAAGATGAAGAAGACATAACCTACACCCAGCCATACTTCATTTCCACATTTGTGGTAGGGAATAGTTTTCACCAAGTCCCACCAATGTCACAGTATGTATAGATTTAATCCTTATAATAGGGGCTCATATAGAAGCAATAAGAAGAGGCACCATAACGGTAAAACATGTCTACCACCAAGAGAAAGGGCAGTAATTTTCTTGCTGACAGAACAAAAACAGCCACATTTGTCCCCATTTTTCCACGTAAGCAGAGACAGGCTTAGATGAATATGGGTGTGAGGTCAAGAGATCTTCAAGGTGTGGTTAAGCCAGAGATGCTGCGGATGGGGCACCTGCAGGGTATGAGGAGGATGCTCGGGAGGGCAGGTGTCTTCTCCAGAGGAGCCAGACTGTTGGAGGCAATTTCCTCAAACCAAGAGACGCTTATGACACAAATGTCCTAGCGCTGGAAGAGGCAGAGGCAGCAGGGCTGCTGTGAGTTCAGGGCCACTCTGGTCTTCGTGGCAAGTTCTAGTCAGCCAAGGCTATGTAGTAAGACTACACCCCCATAAACGAGGGGCGGGGAAGAAAGGAGTGCAGAGGGCTTGCAGGCATCATTTGAGGTGGCTCACAGACATGGTTCACAAACTAAGAGACACGCTTCCCTTTTTGGCTCTCTTTCGAACCTTATGTTATATAAAGGAAAGGCGTTGACATTAGTGTTGATGTTACTCTTCTCAGCACTGGCTGGCCTCCCTGCTTACCAAACACGAGAGCAGGTCTGAAGCCCAGAATTCATTGGCAAGCTGGTAGCCATCAAATTTAATATTATTTTGCTTGTTTTATTTATCCTTTCTTCTGTTCCCTTCTGTTTGTAACCACAGAGGCCTGGATTTCTGTTTCAAAGCTGTCTCCTAAGAGTTTATGTTTTAAAGCTCTGGTATTGTATTTAAATACAAGGTCTTAGCTGTTAATAAAACTGATAAAGCAGTCTGTGGCTTAAAAAAGAAATGAATGTGGAGTTGCAGGCTGAGGCTTTCGTATCTTTAAATAGATGACTGATACGGCATTCCTTTCAAGAACTGTGTCAGATTCAGGTCTAGCTACTTTTACTGTCTGTTACACAGCCACGGTTGATTTTAATATTGAAACAAGGTCTTAAGTTCTTAACTAGGCCTCCACAGGGACAATACAGAAACAATGCCTTGCTTGACCCTGACATACCTTGAGGGTCCATTTCCAGCTTGGGGACCGTTGTGTGGCATCCATCTACCCTCACTCATACAGCGCTGACCTTCACGAGGAGAGAAGTGGGTGGTCTACAGACAAATTTTCACACAGGACTCGCTATGGAAAGCGTTTTAGGCTACGTGGAATGGAGCATCTCCTCCACTTCACCTACTCCCTATAGTGAGGCAGTACGGCGGGTTGGTCACCAGCCTCTCTAGCTAAGGCCACCACATCCTGGTTGGCTTCAGCTTCTGGCTCAGCTTCACCTCTGGCCCCAGAGTTCTTCTGTGGAAGTTCCACCAGGGGGAGCCCCTGCATGTCTTCTTCCCTCTGACCGAGAGCTGGGGTCTCCTCTGGCCATCTTACCAACCCATTGGCTTCCTCCATGTGGCCAGCTCTGTAAGACCATCTCGGCTCGTGACACCGGATGCACCAGAATTGGAGGCAGATGAAGGCCAACACAGCTGTGAAGCAAGCCAGCAGGATGGCCATCAACACCCAGAGAGAAATTTGAGGATCCACAAGGGATCCCCCCGCAGCCAGTGGACTCTTATCCAGGGTGTGGAACATGGTACAATAGTGACTGTATGGGAAGGCAGCCTTCTTGCAGCTGATGCAGAGGAAGTAGAGAGTAGAAGGGGCAAGGTGTTCCAACGCCACAGAGGTGATGGTCCGAGGCACCTTTTCCTCGTGATGCAAGCTATAGCGCAGGTAGCCGGAGAAGATGCTGTTCCAGTTGGGCCTGTACATAATATGGTAATAGTCCTCCAAGCAGGGCTCTGAGGACGACCAGGAGATGATGGCTCCCGTGTAAGACACGTTCCCAACCTCAATGTTCATCCCGGTTCTGGAATCAAATCACAGTGAAGAGTGACATTCCCCTACACCAGTACTGGGCAGAATCCTAGCAACTGTAAGCTGAGCATGTGAGGTGGCCAGAAATACTTCATTATACAGACAAAAAACAAAACAGCAACAAAAATAAGGTCCAGAGGTTAACAAGTGGCAGAACACAGGAATGAGGGCTGGCTCATGACAAAGCTTGTAGCCCTCGGGCCTAAGATGTACCCACAAAACTCCAGTCACACCCCATCCTGGCTGAAATCCATTACTGCCTGCAGTGTTCTTCCCAGCCCTTTCAAACATGGGCAGTATGAAGAGAGCTCAGTGGAAGCTTAGAGGGCCTGCCTTAACGATTCTCAGATTCCCCGACTTCCGTTCTCTGCTCTGAGGGCTGTGGACTCTTATTCTGCCCAGTGGCTTGGTTTTTTGGTTTTTGGTTTTTGTTTTTTGTTTTTTTAAGACTCTGAGTTATGTTCCCCATGGCTAGAGGAGATTCAAGCTGGCACCCTCCAATGGTGATCCTACCTCAAAGCTTCTGCCACTGTTCTGTTTTGCAGAAGACAAGTACAAGAAATTAGCTTCTCAGTTCAAGGTCATCAGCTCCCACGATAGCTTAATGTCCGTTGGTCTCACAACTTCTAATAGTGACTTCTAAAAGTCACAATAGTGCCATGACTATCTGTGACCGTCTAACTCAGTGGTTCTCAACCTTCCTAATGCTGCCATCCTTTAGCGTTCCTCATGTGGCGGTGACCCCCGCCCCCATCATAGAATGATTTTTGTTGCTACTCTATTAACTGTCATTTTGCTACCGTTATGAATTGTGATGTAAATATCTGTGTCATCCAGTGGTCTTAGTCGACCTCTGTGGAAGGGTTGTTCTCCCTCAGTGCCATTGTGCTCCACAGATTGAGAACCACTGGTCTAACCACTCACACAGCAAGCAGGCAGTTGCTAAATCCAGGCTGTGCTACATGGCTTCTCACACCAGACAACAGACTCCATTCCCATCTTACAAGTGAGCAGCCGGGCACCTCAGCTCACAGGAAAAGAGGGAGCTTAGCCACTGTATTTCTAGGCAAAGCCACTGGGTTTAACCACAGAACGTTCTTGCTAAATGAGGGGCCCTGTGCAGATGCCAGCCTTTCTGCTTTGGTAAGAGAGATATCAAGGTTTTTTGGGTTTTCTTCCATTCTATCTGAGAGAGAGAGAGAGAGAGAGAGAGAGACAGACAGACAGACAGACAGACAGACAGACAGACAGACAGACAGACACAGACACAGAGACACAGACTGTAAGAGAGTCTTCTGCTTTGGTAAGAGAGATATCAAGGTTTTTTGGGTTTTCTTCCATTCTATCTGAGAGAGAGAGAGAGAGAGAGAGAGAGAGAGAGAGAGAGAGAGAGATCCCCTTCTGAATTTCCCCTGACCAAAAATATGGAGACAATGGTAGCCAGACTCTATATGTTCCCATAACTGTCTCCCTCTGCCTTACTCTCCATTCCTCATCTCCACGCCAGAAGAGCAGATCGCATTGTAGACTGAAATGGCACAGTCAGACGATAGCTCAAAGTGAATGTTAAGCCAAACTGATTTCTGTTTTTATGCTCGTGCTGTTAGGGTAGATGCCGAGGGGAAATGCGGCAGTGTGAGGTAATTTTTCAATCCTTGATTTTCTTCCCTAGAGACAATGAAATACCTGGGGAAAGGAATGACTCTTTTCCAGTTGGCTGAGGTATTCCTGCCCGGTAATTGGGAAATGAAAAAGATGAGACAGATACGTGCAAATGCTTTCAGGGATAGCTTCGGGAAGGAAACTGGATTTCCTCCCCCTCTCTCCCTGGTCTCTTCATACATGCTCACCTCCCCGCCCAGGGACCCACATGTTTAGCCAACACGTTTCCAACTGCCATAAATGGGGTGGGATTCATACCGTATCATACACAGCTTGTATCATACACGCTTTGTAAAGCCCTCCCATCGGGGTAACTGGGAATCCTATTCTCACATACATACCTTGCCTTCTGTTTGCCTTCCCTCTGATGCTGGCTATTTTATAGCCCACGTTCCTTGGAGCAGACATCTTTAAGAGCATCTGCTGAGGATGGGGCGGCAGCATCTTCAGCATCCAAGGACAAATCCATCTCCCCATATTTGTTTTTCTCCCTGCCTTCTGTTTTTGAACTCTTCCCATTTTTAGCCATTCCCACAGCCTGGCCCTTCTCCTGGCTGAGTGTGAAAGGAAAAGCCATATTTATTTCCAAGACAGACATCCATGGCTCTTACCTGATGCTCTCGCAGTGTGTCTGGTTAGACTTCTCCCCTCTGAGACAGAGTGGACCAAATCAGAGAGGATATGCTTCTCCCTCCTCCGCACTAGGCTCTCCTTGATGTCTCTCTCACCACTGAGTAATCCCACGGTCGCCCCCAACGTTCACATTATTCATTTCTTCAGATCAGCATCATTCACCATGGCAACCAGCAGGCATCTACGCACTATGCTTTCAGGGACCGGTCTGAAAAGGCTTTTGCCCAGTGAGATGAACTTTTTTTCCTTCAGCCAAAAATTGGGGAGCATGTTCTGCAGGTTGATCTCCAAGATATTACATTCTTTTGGTGCTCGTGTATTTTCTCTGTAGTTGGCTAGTCCTCTCGCTCTCCGTGTCTTTCTCTGTCTCTCTTATCTTTCTGTCTCTGTCTCTCTCTCTGTCTCTGTCTCTCTGTGTGTTCAGGCTCACATGTACATGTTATTATACCTGTGTGGAGTGTCATTTCTCAAGTACTAGCTACTTTCTGTTTGAGACAAGAGTCTCCTGTCAGCCTGGAATCCCACCATGCAGGTTAAGGCTAGCTGGCCAGTGAGCTTTGGAGGCTCTGAGATTACAAACACATACTGCCATTCCCAGCGTTTTTATGTAGGTTCTGGGGCTCGAACTCAGGTCCTGAGGCTCCTCCAGGCAAGGGATTTACTGCTGAGCCATCTTCTAGTCTGACTAGTGATCATTTTCTTACTCCATCGTGATATAGTGGTTTCAAATGCAAATATGCCCTAACTGTAAATTCATCCCCATCCTTTCCCTTCCCAGTTCTCCCCTGTAACTGTGTCTCCCCCTCCCCCCTACTCCCCTGCCCCCTGCCTCCTCTACCCCTTTCTTCTCATTTTCTGCATTGCCCTTATGTTATGGTTCTGAGCAAGACTCTTCTATTGTCTGGATCCCAGTTCCTTCATCTGTAAAGCTGGGAACACACCAGTGGGGACTGTGGATATTGACACTAACATTTCATTTACCTGAACCCTTTCAAGACTGCTCAGCCATTACATCCCTTGAACAGGGTTGAACGGTGGCTCCTCGGCATTGGCTTTAGAACCTGCCTTATTTAGAAGCAGAGTCTTCGTGGGTGGTAATTAGCTAAGGATCTCAAGATGAAATCATCCTTGATTAAGCCTATTGACTGGAGCCCTTCTCAGAGAAAGGTTTGCAGACACAGAGACACATAAAAGGAAGAGGCTGTGCAGAGACAGGCAGATAAGCCAATGAACATCAGAAGCGGGGGAGAAACAGGGAAAAGTCCTCCCATGGAGCTTTTGACAGAAGCATGGTCCTGCAGACATGTTGATTTCAGGCTTCTTGTCTGCGGAGCTGTGAGAGGACACATTCTGTCACTTTGGAGCCACCATGTTTGTGGGAATTTGTCACCGCATTCTAGGAATTTAGCATAGCTCTCCTTCTGGTGGGGCTCACAGTCAGCCCTGGAGTTCTTGGTACAGACATCTGAGCAGCTGCTTGCCAGTCAGTCACCTGGAATTGATGAGAGACATGGAAACCATTCCGTGTTCTTGGGGCAGATGGTACCCAGTATGTGTGTTCTTTGCGGATTCCTGGCTGCTCTTCCTTCCTTTCTGTTTATCCCAGATCCCTTCCTAGTCTCCTCAACATTAGAAGCGTATATCACCATCATCTCTACAGGAGCCCGACAGTGTCTAAGATGGAGGGTAGGGATGAGTTCTAAGTTTATTTTTGGATATAGATGTGTGTGTATGTGTGCGCACACATGCATTCTGATGTCACATGACTTCCTCAGTCATTCTCCACCTACTATATTGAAGCAGGATCTTTTACTTGAACCCAGAGCTCACTGATTTCACTAATCTAAACCAGCCATCTTGCTCTGGGGATCCTGTCTCAGCTGGGATTACAGGCAAGACATAGTGTCTGTCCAGCATTTACATGGATGCCTTCGTACTTGCATAATAAATGCTTTACCCTGGGAGCCAGATATTTGGATTTTACACACACCCACACTCATTCCCTTGTCTTTTAGTGCCTAGCTATGATAGATCTCAGATGTACATATATACCTCCATATTTGTGGGAACTAGAAAGTTAATTTCAAAGAAAAGAAAACAGTGGTCACATGAGCCTGGAGGGAGTAAGAAATAGAGGGAAGGTAGACAAAGGCGCAGCTGAATAGAAGGAATAACTTCTAATGTTCTGGGGCATGGTAGGATAGTTGTGATTGACAGCGACTCATTGTTCCAGAGTATGTCCTCAATCCATAAATGTCTGAGGTGATGGGTCTGCCAGTCACCACTGAGATCTGTGTGCACTGAATGTCCTGCTGTATCCCATAATTGCATACAATCTGACTGCACATCAGTTAAAGATAAAATATATTTTTTAAAAGTCAGCATCCTCCTCCTTGGTTCTTGGACAAAGCATCTAAGTAAAGCTATGAAGGTCATCTGATGAGCCACAATCAATGGCCATAAGAAAGCTAGGAGAAGCTGCCTAGTGAGTCACCACCTGCCAGGCTAAGGGGCCCTGGAGTCCTGGGGTACACGGTGTTTTTGACCTGACAGTTGCCCCTGGCCTTCTCTTGGCATTCAGTCTTAACAGAAGTGACTGGCATAGCCATCACTCCAGACTGCCTTAAGTCTGCTGCAGGAAACTGCACAGCAAGTCTCTTCTCTCAAATGCTAATGGTGATGCCCCACAGAGCATCCCCGCTCCACAGAAGGGCCAGCGCTGCAGTTTGCAGGTGTCCTTTCAAAGGTTATTTTGAGAGGAACCAAAATGCCAGAGTTAGTCTCAGAAGGATGGGGCAACACACTTCCCTTTTGCCACAGAGTGGGAAAATGTTTTTAATGCTCCTAGGTGTTATCTGTGCCCCTAGGCCCTTTGTGTGAGGAGTTAAGGAGAATGTGAGGCCCAGCAGCCCATCATTTCACAGTCCCCAGAGAAGAAGAGGTTAGGAATATAGCTCAGTTAGTAGAATGTTCGCCTAGCATGCTGGGTTTAGCCCCCAGGTCTCTCTACACCTCTATATACTGGCGGCTTACACCTGTAATCAAAGCACTCCAGATCTGGAGGCCAAAAAATCAGAAGCTCCAGGTCACCCTGGACTATGAGAGGCTGTCTCAAAAAAGAGCGAAAGGAAATCCCAAGAGGAGACATGGTATTCCTCTGGCTACGTGACTGATGAGTGGCAGGGCTGGAAACAGAGTCCCTGACTCCAGTATTACCACCTGCCCACAGCACCTGAGCTAGTGGAGCTTTCAACCAATGAGAACAGTTTATCCCATTCTCTCTCCACCATCAGGTACCGCTTTCCACAGTATGTACAACTGTGGCCGCTTCAGCCATTGGGCCAGGTGCTTCCCAGTTGGTATGTGTTTCAGGGACAAATTCCTCTCATAGGAAATCAACCTTGAATGGGGGCTCCCTGGCTCCTCCCCAAAGTAAAGAAATGACATGTCCCAGGGCTGGGTTGGTACTTGGGAAAGATATGGTACCCGACTACACCTTTGAAGGTTGAGGACAGTGGTTCTCAACCTTCCTAATGTTGCGACCCTTTTATAGAGTTCCTCACGTTGTGCTGACCCCCAAACGTAAAATCATTTTTGCCACTGTTATGAATCATAATGTAAATACCTGAAATGTAGGGCGCCTGATAATGCGCACCCTGTAGCGACCTACAGGTTGAGAACCACTGCTTTAGAGCATCCAGCTCAGAGACACGTGTGGCCTTCAACTCATTTCCTCTCTCTCTCTCTCTCTCTCTCTCTCTCTCTCTCTCTCTCTCTCTCTCTCTCTCTCTCTCTCTCTCTCTCTCTCTCTCGTGCTTTGGTTTACTCAGTTATACAGTAGGAGGAGTCTCAGCACTGCCTGCTTTGATATTGGTTTGGCATCAATGTTACTGATATACCCATCTATGCCTGTGAAAAGTTGGGCTCAGAAACAGTAGTTTAGGACCTTTTAGGAAGAGGTCGTTGGGTCAGAACTGTTCTCTGTGCCACTTGCAGCTACATCCTGAGTCCCTCAAAAGTAATTGTACTATATTGCTTTTCCCACCCAAAGCAGCATTGTTGGTTTTATTTTTTTTCATGCATATCCTTGTTGTGCATAAATGAAAGAATGTAGAAAGGTCCAAGGAATCACACAACTCAGAAATAACCCCTGGGAACACATGGTACACTTTCCATGTTTCTCCTTTTACTCACGTGACAGCGAGGGTCTTTTCGTCAGACCAAACACAGCAGAGATGGAAAGCCAGTGACTGGACTCTCACAAAGCCAGATGACAGGACAATGAAGCTTCAAGCCTGGGCCAGGTGGTCAGAGAACCTGGGCTCCTGACTGACCGCAGCTTGTACTGCTCGCCACCCTCTGCCCTACCCCACCGTGTTTTGCCTTGATGTTATCATCTCTTGAGAGGTAGAGAGACAAGACTCTGTAGCATGGTGGATTCCAGGAGTGGGGGTGAGGGGAACAGCGCCTCACTGGGGAGCCCGAAGCCAGCAAGCGATTTTCATGTGTGAACATCCCATGCTCTGGAGTCCGATACACCTGCCTCAGGACTTCCACACAGGAGGGGGCCATCAAAACGAACATACTTTAAAGATGTTTTCTCTAGGCTCTACAATGGCATAAAGATATCTTCAGAACGATATAGATTTCAGCACAGATTATTCATTCTTTTAACCATTTCCAAGTATTCTGGCTTTTAGAAACGGTTGGTGTTTCCTTTGGATAGCATGCTCTTCACGAGCCACACAGTGCTTCTGTCTCAGCCATGAATTGCTTGATTATTGGAACTTCCTCCCGCCCTCCCAGCACATCGCCATTACGTCATGGTCCAGAGGGTCCAAACCTCTCTAGCCCGCTGGGTCCATCTTCATTGAGCATCTGTTTGGACATCTCACCTTGACTGACCTGGGGTATTGACACCAGCCCACGTGATAACGCTATCAGAAAGCCTCATAACAGCACAGTTGCTGGTGTCCCTGGGCTTCACAGCATGGCTTCCCCGGACAAGGCTTTAATGATTATAGCAGCACCTGCTTGTCACCGCTTGAACCTCTGATTTCCTATTCTAAATGAAGATGGTGCTGCCTCACCAGCTGTCAAAGCTCATGATGGCCCCTACAGGCAGCCAGTCCTCATTCTGGGGCTCTTACTGTTTCAGAACAAAGTCTTTGCAGGTGTGATTAATGAGAGACCTTAACATGGGCAGAGGAACCTGTCCCATTGTCAGGGTGAGCGCTGAAGAATCACCAGTGGCCTTAAAGAGAATAACCTAGCAGGAGGAATTAACAGGAGGACTGAGTAGAGAGATTGGAAGCTAGGAGTGATGTGACCACAGAATAGGGGTTCTGGCACCAGCGCTAGCTAGAAGAAGCAAGGAACAGATTCTCTGGTGGAGCCTCTGGGAGGAATGTGGACAAGTTGAACCTCCAAGTGGGAACAGTGGTGATAATTTTGGATTCATGGCTACCAAAATGTTTCAAGGTGCCAGGCTTATAGAGATTTCTTCTACTGGACAGCATGAAGGAGTTAAAAGGTAGTGTAGTGGTACACACTTGATCCCAGCAGTCAGGAGGCAGAGGAAGGCAGACCTGTTGTGATTTTGATGCCAGTGTGGTGTACCTGGGGAGTTCAGTGAGACTCAAGTGAAACAAACAAACAAAACAAAACAAAATACCCTCATCAAGAAGCAGCACACCTCTGTGTGGCTGTGTGTCGTCAGATGAGTACCGATTCTAAAGAAAGGGGTTTGGGTTAGAGCTGGCTTTCGTTTCCTCCAGAAACCACGTGTTACAGAGTGGACATGACCTCTCCAAGCTGAGAGGGGGTGGTTCCTTTTGACTTTTTTCAAAGCACTTAATTTTATGGCTCAAGAGAAAAAGAAACATCATATCTTTTTGCTTTCTCCAACAACTCCTTTGGGTCCATCCATCTGTGGACCGAGAACCCCCAGGAAGAAACTCAGAGAGGCTGGATGGTGTCCTGTCCCCACAGCTAAATATCAAGAAGTGACAAACAGGCAAGGCAGCACTTCTGCCCAAGCTCTACCAATGGATCTGAATCTATGGACTGGGTGGATCTGTCCCGGGAAGCATCTTTCTATCAAGGGTCGTGTGGCGCGTTAGTCATTCATCTTGTTGATTTTTGCATGCAGTGGTTTTAGAGAGCTGGGCTGCAGCTAGCCAACCCCCCAGCCTCAATCAGAGGCCCATGCTTGTTTGTGGGCTGCTGGCATCCACTGGAGAAACTGAAACACAAACAGGAAGTCAGGATGTGTTTGAATTCCTCTTGGGAACTCTGAAAAACAGTAATTGTGAATCCAGAGAGCAGAGCTGCACAGTACTTACAAATTGGGTTAGCCAGATAAACAGAATTCATTGTTTGGAGTGGCTGGCTATGACCACCATCTACTGAGAGATGGAGATGCAGATGGCCAGTGTTAGGTTTGTTTCGGTTTGTTTTGGTTTGGAGTCCTGTGTAGCCAAGACTGGTCTTACACTCCTGACTCCCCTGACCCTTTCCTCCTCTTAAAGTCTTGTTTGTGGACCATTGAGATGAGCTAGTGGGTGAAAGTTTCTCCTGTGCAAGCCTGATGACCTGGGTTTAAACCTGACCCCCAGAGGTCGCCCTCTGAGGCAGCATGTGCTAGCACATGCTACATATACAATAATGACACATGAAATTAAACCTAAAGAAAAACACCATTTGCCTTTTCAGAAACTGTAACCGGCACTGCCCAGTAATGAGCCCTGAGTTGAGCTCATTTATTTCTTGATCTAGATTTAAACAAATCTGGTTTCACATGAGCTGCATGATATCTAACTAGTTTCCCATCGGACCATGGTCGTAACCTGAGCCAGAGAGCAGAGATGGTTTGGTTGAGAGATGGGTGGGAAATGTTCAATGTCATGAGTCACACTGCATTCCTGTTTTTCTTTGCTGAACCTCAGAAAATGCCCAGGCTCCCCTATTCTCACATTTTCTCAATAGGGCCCAGCCTCCTGCTGAGCCAGCAGGTCAGAGGGGTGCCCTCTGGGTGTGTGTGTCCTGTTCTGCATGTGCGTGTTTCCTGTTGCATGCCTGCGGTGGATTTGGGAATGGGGCGGGGTGCTTGTTCACTAAGGAGGTGGCATGGAAGTCTGAAAAGTTCATGTTGGTTCGACTGAAGCCTAAACTTCCCACCTGTACTGGCATAGAATTGGTACCAGAGCCCTCCTAAGTGTACCAAGTTGGTTGGGGTGGGGGTGACATTTTTTAAACCTTTCTATGGAAAAATCATTCCAAAGTGTTTACCCTCTGCCTAAAACTGGGGAGGCCTGCTGAACAGTCTCCATATTACCTGAAAAGATGTTTTGTTTGAGCTGCTAGGAGGTGCTTGGCATGGAGAGGTCCTTGCGGGAGGAAGGAGGCTTGGGAGACTGCTAAAAGGCACAAACACTCAGCAAGAGGGCAGTGGGGATGGCACCTTGGAAGGGAAAGAGAGTGTTTCTATTCCAGCCTCTCCCCCAGGATGAGGGCTTCCCAGCCCAAGTCCTGGACACTACTGACTTCTGTGATGTTTTTAAATGTTGAAAAAAAACCTGCATTGGGGGGGCATGTTCTATCCGCTGCTTCCAGCTCTGATTTCTGTCCTATCCCATTGTGGGGTATGCACAATGTTGTATAAAATCAGACGTCATGTATTGAACCTGTCTGTATCGGGGGAATCACCACTGTGGCCATAGTTTCTGGGGAGAAAGGGGTTGAGCAAGACACTCTACTTTCTTAGCCTTTCTCAGCTGAAATAAGATTAATGGATGTTTCCACGGGTGCTTCCATACGCTGCATAAGCACCATGCTTACTGCTTTACATGTCTTCCCTGTTATACTTCAAGTACCATCTTCTTAGGAGAAACCAAGGATTGTAAGTAATTTTCCCTAGCACATCCAACTAGTAAATTAGGGCTCTGCAGGAGGATATGCTATGAGTTCAAGACCAACCTGGGCTACACAGGGAACACCAGGAAAGCCAGAGCTACATAACTAACAAGAGTTTGTCTCACAAACAATAAGAAGAAAATAGGGTCCTGGGACTTGAACCCAGTTATGACTGTGCTTACCCTAGGGCCCAGCGTGTAGTCTCACAGTATGAAAACAGAGACTCAGATAAGAGAAAAACACAATAAGCTGGTTGCCGTCACCGCTCTCCTCACCCAGATCCATTCTGAAATTCCCTTGCCATGCAGAGCAGAAATTCCTTTCCTGGGATCTTTAGAGAAGATGTAGGAGGAGGTGCTTTCCAGGGATCATAGGAAAAGCCCAGAATCCACAGTATGAGTGGGAATGAGGAGGCTGTTGGAATGAGCTGCAAGCTGTCACGTGTCTGCCGAAGGTTTGTCCTGTAGTGTTCCCTAGTATGCCAAACCTGCGGGAGAAAATGCAAAGCACCGGTCTGTGTTTTAATCTTTAGGAAGTAAGTAAATTAGGCTATGATATAAAAAGTGGGAGTTTTGTTACTTTCCTATAGGGATATAATTATAGATAGTAAAATGTGCTTTGCTTTGTTTGGGCTGCAATAACCAGAATACCGTAGTCTGGGAGAATGAAATAACAAGTAGTTATTGCTTATGGCTCTTGAGGCTGGGAAGTTCAAGATCACAGAATAGGGTTCTGACAGATCCACATCTGGTCTGCAAATGGGCGTCTTATATTGCACAGAGAGGGAACAAGCACACATGTCTCTTCTTATGGAGACACCAGGACTCCAGCCACCCAACATCCCCAGCTCTTCATATGGGGGCCTAGGATCTCAGTGTGTAAATTTGGAAGGGACACAGCAACAGGTCCATCCTTGCCCGGATCATGGTTTCAGGAGTCTTGCCACCTACTTCAAACAACCCAGTCAGGATGTGGCTCTTTCCCATCTTCCTTGAAAGGTCTGTGCTCCTTTCCGGTCAAGCTTGTTTGGCCCCTGGACTCCAGCATGCTGAAGGAGACAGAAGAATACAAAGTAAAGCTTTGATGATAAGACCTGAACCAAATCACACCTCCTAGCATTGTGTGGGTGTGCCTCAAAGCCCCTTCCACATTCTTGTTTGATAACGCTTCCTGTTACAGAAGCACTAAGTTAGGTTTAGTCTGCACATTGAGGCATGGCCTGGCTTCAGGGTTCACACAGGCACAAGCACAATCTACACCCTTTCAGGAGTCAGTGTAGGCTTTAGGGAACATCATACTCAGAGATTTCCCTCACTGCATACATTTAGAAATGACATAGGCTATGGCCCTTCCTACATTTAGGCAGTTTACCACAACAGTTCTTTCTCATGCTTCATGCCTCCCTGTGTGCACCCATGAGTTCACCAGACATGCTCAGTTGTTGAGTTCATGGGTATTCCAGTTCAGTGTGCATCCAAGTTACTGATGGGAACACTAATTGTTCTTCACATATCCTCAGTGTAGGAGAACACAAGAGACGTGATGCTCACTTTGCACAGCTTAGGATAATTCACATATTGCAAAATATACTGAACCCAGAACATAGGCTGAACCTAATTACACCTTCCCCGACGACTCAGGAGGGAGTGAAGAGTCTTGCAGGCCTCCACACACAACACAGTGGTTTCCGTTTAATTCATGCAGAATTTCTAACTAAGCAGCTAATGCGGAATTTCAGCTAGTAGAGTATCAGGTGCAGCCTTCTCAGATTGGCACGCTCATGCACAAGATTTTCATACCAGGTTTAAAAAAGAAATGCCCAGAAATAAGGTGAAACCTCAGCTAAGAAGTGGAATATTATAGGTAGATGATTTCAACTCCTAAGACAGAGGGAGAGGTGAGAATAGACATTAGAAATCAGCCGTATCGGCTTCATGGCCAAGCTTAATCACCTCGGGACTGTATGACTCTGAGCAAGCTGCTGACTACCCAGAGCCTTAGGTGCCTCATCTGTGAAATGGGGAAAGACGGCTACAAAGCACATCCCCTTGTTGTGTGCAAATGATGCAGGCTCAGGCATTGAATGAAAATGCTCGGGAAGCCCCACAGAGCATGACCTGAGTGGTTGCCATGTAGCAGCCTTTCACAATCACCAGTCTAGGACCTGATATTTTGGTCATACATTCCAGGACCAGTGTCTTGCAAATGTGTTCAAGAGGTCTCCGGAGAGGGGTCCCTGGCAGCAGCAAGATCCCTCTTCTTCTACCAGCAAAATACCTGCCAGGGCTCCCCCTCCAGCACCCATTTGCTCCTCCTCACTGACTTTCCCTCAACCTCTGTTTCCAGCCTCTCAACATTGCCTATAGCCACATCTATAGCTCCTACAGGAACTTTGTGGGGCCCCCTCACTTTAAGACCATCTGCAGACTGCTGGGCTACCAGGGCATCGCCGTAGTCATGGAGGAACTGCTGAAAATCGTCAAGAGCTTGGTAAGGGGAGGATTGGATGCTGCTGGGATGTTCCCAGGTACAGTAGCTGTGCACACGACTAGCTTTTCTGAACTGAAAAGCCAAACCACGGGTGCACCAGCTCTGCCATTGGATGTCACCCTGATAGTCCTTGGTCCTTGTTTCTTTGTGGTTCCTACATGTCCTCTGGTGTGTTTCTTTATACCTCTTTTTATATAGCTTTTATTTGTGTGTGTGTGTGTGTGTGTGTTTCCCTTTATGTGTTATATGCATGCAATACCCACAGATACCAGAAGAGGATTGTCAATCCCCAGAACTGAAGTTGCAAGCATGTGTGAGCTCAGCAAGAAAGAGTAGCAAGAGCTCTTACCTGCTGAGCTGTCTCTATCCCTTCATAGTTGTACCATGACCTATACCTTTTCTTTTTTTTTTTTTTGTCTCCTCATTTGTGTCTCAGACCTCACTCCTCGTTTTTGCTGACTGAACTGAGAAATCCTTGTTTTTCTATTCAAAGCCAGATCACTAGTCATTCTCTCTGTTAAGTAATTCAGCACGATGGGTTGGGTGTGTAGCCCAGTTGGCACAGTGCTTGCCTGATACGTACAAGGCCCTCGGTTCAATCCCTGGTACCCCCATAAAGCTCCTGTGATGCTAACAACCTGTAATCCCAGCATCTGGGAGGTAGAGGTAGAGAGACCAGAAGTTCAAGATCACCCTCAGCTACATAGTAAGTTCGAGGTCATCTTGGACTATGAGAGACCCTTTAAAACAAACAAATGATCACAGCAAAGCACCTTAGCATAGTAAACACATAAATCATGTGTTTCCATTTTTATTCTCATGACCATAGCAGACATCTCTAATTAATCGCTATACTTTGTGCCCTTGGGGTTTCTTGCTGACCACTGCAACCAACATTATATTGGCTGTTATGGAATTCTGTATTCCTTTTTCAGCATTCTGTGTGTGACCCAAGTATGGTCAGCTGAGCCTGCATTTAATTCCCTGCAGTGCCGTTGAAGCAAGGCCAAAACATGGAAACATGGTTTCTCTGGAAATCTGAGTTCCCGGAGAGAAATAATTTACAACCAACTAGGTACAGAATAAGCCAGACTCAGTCAGCCTAATTCTTTAGAAGCAGCCATGAGAAGCTATAAGTCATTAAGGACTTCTGTGCCAAGTCCAGAGTAAAACAGGAAAATGCTTTAATAGATTAAAGATGTCTCGTGTTGGGAACAAGGAGGAGGAATGTGCTATGGCTTTTCCATGCTTAGATTAGATTACGTGCATTTCTCTCCATCACTCCCTGCCGACATTTCATTTAGTTTCCATAGCACAAGCACCCCCTAACCCTGAAAAAAAACCCATCCCACATCGGTCATTAAGTCTCTACTCTTTTCCTGTCTATAAAGGACAAGGGGGAATAGCCCCCTCTTTCAAATGCTCGTCTCACAAGTCTCAACAAAAACCTGGTACCCCACTGTGGTCCTACGTTCAGCCCAGAGGTGCACAGAGCAACAGTGGGCTAGCCCTCACCACCTCACGCCTCTGAACTCTCTTGTCTTGCAGCTCCAAGGCACCATCCTGCAGTACGTGAAGACACTGATAGAAGTGATGCCTAAAATTTGCCGTTTGCCTCGGCACGAGTATGGCTCCCCAGGTTGGTGACTGGAAAGGAATATACACCCAAGGAAGGGCAGGGCTCTGGGCTCCTCCAGGTTGTGGTCTCCAAATTGCCAGGCAGCTGACATCTCTGGCTGTGCCTGCCGCCAGCTGGATAGCCTTTAGCCTGTCTTAAACCCCATGAGCAGAAGTATCATCTTCTGTCAGGGATGGTGAAAGATCCTGTGAGGAGGCCCGCTGCATTGCCAGCCAGCTGGAGTTGCACTACAACTATGAAAACATTTCAGCCAGCGGTTCTCATCCTGTGGGTCGCGACCCCTCTGTGGGTTAGCTGACCCTTTCAGAAGGGTTGCCTAAGACCACGGTAGAAAACAGATATTCATGTTACGGTTCATAACAGTAGCAGAATTACAGTTATGAAGTAGCAACGAAAAGAATTTTTTAGGCTGGGGGATCACCACAACATGAGGAACTGTACAAAAGGCTCACGGAATTAGGAAGGTTGGGGAGCTCTAGTTTAAACGGGGAAGGAAAAGGTCCATGTGTGTGGTCTTCAGCACCTCCTCTAACAGGCCTTCCTGTGGGGTGCCATGTGACATAGGTAAACTGAAGCTGAAAATGTTTTTGGTTTGTTTTTTTTTTACCATTCAATATAGGATATATAGAAGCTATAAATTTGGTGCCTCATCTTTTTTGTTTCCAGAAGTTAAGACATAATTTTCTATATGATTGAGAACAGGAAAAGGATGAGGCTAGAGGCTTTGGTGTCCAAGTCTAACTGCACCACTTCCTGGCTGTGTGACTATGGGTGTGTCACTTACCCTCTCTGAACCTCTTTTATAAAAGGAGGATAGTGCCTAGTTGTTATTATCATGAGTAATAAAGGGGATATTGTAGGTAGAATACCTAACTCAGTAGATAACGCCTATAAATAATCACCTTGCTGTTAGGAATTCAGGTCCCTTTTGAAGGGACAAATGGGCCAGAACTGTTCCGTTTGGGACTATGGGTGTGTTTTATTTTGCTCCAAATAATTTGTGCCAGCCTCCTGAACTTTGTCTAGTATTGACCCTTGCATGGCATCCCACACTTAGGCTGTCAAGTAGACAGATGCTAAGTCTAGGGCTGTGGTTCAGTTGTCACCACCCATAAACCTGGCTAACCAGTGTCCATGTCCCACTGACCTCCCGCTTGTGGCTCTCAGGGATCCTGGAGTTCTTCCACCATCAACTGAAGGACATCATTGAGTATGCAGAACTCAAGACAGACGTGTTCCAGAGCCTCAGAGAGGTGGGCAATGCCATCCTGTTCTGCCTCCTCATTGAGCAAGCTCTGGTAAGTCCTGAACCCACAGAAATCATGGTGTCTGCCGGCTGGAGGGACCCCACACATACCCAGATGCCAAGATACTCAGCCCCTACACGTATGCTTTCATTCCTGGAGGTCAGAAGGCCAGAGAGGGCAGAGATTCTGGAGAATCTCAGAGCTGGGTCACCCCTCAGTGGTTGGACTCAGTCCTCAGAGCTGTTGGCCAAGTCTTAGTCATCCATTCTTTCATAAAGCACAGTGCCAACCAGCACTGTGCTGGGGGAAGAAGGGGCACCTGCCAGCTGCTGCCTGCGTCCTGTGTGTGCTTGTGACTGAATAAAATGGGTTTGCATCGTTGGTAAACACAAAGGCAACATAATCACAGCCGGGTCTGAAAGTGTAGCGGGTGCTTGCTGTCTGCTGCAGGCAAAGAGAGGCTGGAGTTATTTCTTGGTGAACAAGAAAAACATAGGGACTCTACCCAGGGAACTTATGCATATTTATGCAGAGAGCCATACATTTAGGAGCATGTCCAGATAAGGACTGTTTCTGAGCATGCCTTGCTTTCATCATAATTTTAAAAGATGTGTGAAAGGATTTCTTTTTAATACGTGTGAGCATTTTGCCTACATGTGTATGTGTGCACCATATGTGTGCAGTACCTGCAGGGGTCAGAAGAGGGCATCAGAACACCTGAACCTGGAGTTACAGATGGTTGTAAGCATTCTTGCATGTTCTGAGAACCAAACCCAGGTACTTTGCAAGAGCAGCCAGTACTCTTAACTGCTGAGCCGTCTCTCTCTAGTTCCTGTTAAGGCTGTTTTAAAGATTAATGTGATGGACAGAAACGCCTCTGGGCATGCTCAATTGCATCATAAAGTTTCAGCTGAAAATACAAAAAAAAAAAAATACTTTGAGGGTATGGGTTCCCAAAGGTGTCTGTCTGGCTTTATGCTGTTGTGTTGCCATGGTAACGATACTTATAATGTTAGTAGTGCTGTAAGGAGCAAGTACAGGGTCCAGAGGGAACAGTAAGAAAAATAGAATCCAGTGTGGTATGTGTATAAATTGACATGACCACTCCATGGTATGGTTAAGGGAAAGGTTTTTATTGAGGATATGAGAGAAAGAACAGCCAGAGGCATGCGAAAGAGACCTTGACAGAGAAAGAAAGCAGCAGACTAGACCTGGTCATGAGGAAAGCAGGAGCAGAGCAGGGTTGGGGGACATGGAGAGAGGAGCATAGGAGAGCAGAAAGGAGGGGGGGGGACAGAGAGGGGAAGACAAAAAGAGGAAAACAAGGAGAGCATAACTGAAGCAGCAGGCTTATGAGTGGAATGAGTAGCTGGCTGGGGGGAAGCCTGTGAGCTGGAGGGAGTTTAGGGGAGGGGAGGAGGTGAAAAGGGCTAGGATGCTAGTGTGGACCTTGAAACGTGCAGCCGGTACTTGGGGTACTGAACGAGCGTGGAGGCCAGCGTGAGCTTTGGGATGCTGGCAGGCACCACAGATAACCGTTTGTCCCTCCCGCCTTTTGGACTTTGGCGTTTCTGTCGGACCTGACAGCATAGGGGCTGAGGCCAGGCTTTCATGCAGAGTGGCCTGGAGAGTGAATGGGAACTCCATTCCAGAAGCCGCCGTGGGCCGAGGGCAGCCCTGCATCTTCAGCTCTTACCATAAGAGATGGAAGAATGATCCTGCCGTATACCTTGGAGGCAAAAGAAAAATAGTGTGTGTGAAGTGCCGGTAGCAAAAGATAAACAGTAGTGGCATCCTGAGAGCTGGAACGAGGATGCCTGCCGTCATAAATGCGTCTCAGGAATCCCCTTTGCTGAGTAGAGGGGCATCAGCATTCCTGGCCCCGGTGGACTGAAGTAGCTTAACCAGAGGCTCTCCTCGTTCTTTCCCACGTCTCCCCTATGTGGTGGGCCCAGTCCTTGGGGTGTCCTGTGCCTGGGGCAGTAGGAAGGAATGGAGACCGGTCCCCCCGGGGAACTGGAAGGATGTGGGGAGATGTAACTCTTCAGGTGCATTGGAACACGCTCTGGACATCTCCTTCACCCACACACAAAGCGTGTGTTACTAAGAGCTGACTCCCCGACTGTTGTAGCTCTAGTGAGATAGATAGCAGCCACAAACAAGAGTCAGGCAGCTTTGTCTTTGTTCTGGAGAGGGAGATAAGTAAAGATCTCACAATGGGGTAACCGTGTCCACGCATATGGGGACACTGTGAGCACATGAGCAGGGAAGGCGGGTAGCTATGGAGAGAGTGCTGTTTTAGATGGTAGAACTTGGTATGTAGAAGGAGCAGAAAGGAGCCAGGATAAACAGGCATAGAAAGACCTAGACAGGTGCTGAGGGCAGAAGACAGCCAAATGGCAGGCCACCTCTGGCTTCAAGACACTGACAGAAGCTTGCTGGGGGCTTGTGAGCAGGAGGTGGGTGGGAATCTGATGTTTTTCAAAGGTCCTGTTGGCCACAAGGAGAAAGCAGCAACTGGACAGAGAGTGAAGGGCAAGGGCATGGCTGTTTGCAGCCCAGGTCCGTGGAGGAGAGAGGCGTGGTGGGTAGTGAGAGACACGGCAAAGGCAGAGAGGAAAAAGGAAGCAGGAGCTGCTGCCGAGCGAGAGCGGCGAGGATCATTAACTGCTGGCTGGTCACCCTAGGTGAGCCTGGGCATGCCACACTGTCTGTCCTCATCCTAATTTGGGGCAGCTGCATCAGCTGCTCTCAGACCCTCACTGCCCCAGAGGCTCTGAAACAGGACAGTGGTGCATCCTCCGTGAGGAGTAATTGCGTTCTCTTTTAAATGGACTCTGGAGACAGCTAATGGCTCCTCTTCCTGATAACAGGTTCTTTAACAGGGTTCAGTGGACCTGGGTTGCTATAGCAACACAGCTTTCAGAAGTCACAAGGATACGTAGTAAAAATTGTTCAAGGCCTCAAGAGCGCAAGAAGAATGTTGAAGAGGGGATGACAGACACGTGAGCCCCCACTTTTAGGAGCTATGAGTGAGAGCCTCGATTCAAACCAGGAGGCCATACAATCATTGCAGGCTGACCTCAGAGGAAAGATCTTTCCCAGCTCTATCACTAAGGGCAGATGGACTCTCAGGATCTAGATGACCCTCCCCACTCCAAGAGCACACACACAACAATGTGGAGAACGTGTCAGCAGCAGAGGCAGACAGAAACACAGAGCTCTGTGTATGTGTGTGTGTGTGTGTGTGTGTGTGTGTGTGTGTGTGTGTGTGTACTGACCCGGGTCCTGGATGGCTGGGCAAAGTGGGATGACACAAGCAGGAATCACGCTCAGCAAGGCTGAGAGCCCTGCTTCCTGCTTTGACAAATGGGGAGGTCTGTAACTGTCCTGTGCTTGCTGGGAGGAAAGTAGAGCAGGAGAGTTTTAGAGCTAGGAAAGTGGAAGCAGTAAGTAAGTGGTGTATCGATTGTTCCCATCAAAAGAAAAAAAGGCAAAGAAAGGGAGAAAGGATGGGAGGAGAGGGGGAAAGGAAGGAAAAGGAGAGGCAGGGAAAGAGAGGAAGGGAAGGAGTTAGGGTGGGAGGGAAAGGAAGAAGGAAGGAAAAGGGAGGCGGACTGAGGGAGAGGGAGAAGGGGAAAGGCCATAAAAGAAGAGCTGTGTAACTCACCATCCGTTCTTCTGAAACACTGAGGCTCTTCACAAGAGTAAGGTCAAACAGTAAGTTCTTCACATACAGTGTAAGATACAGTAAGAGAGAATGTAGAATTTTAAAAAATGCAAGTTTATAAACAGATACATCCTGAGGTTACATGTGTAAAAAAAAAAACAGAACCTACAAAATAACACATTAAGGACTAAATAGGAGATAATCAGGCTGAACAGTCAGCAGCCATCGTCCCTCGATGTCAGGAAAGAGACGATTAGAGGGCAATAGAGGCATTTAGCTGTACCAAGAATGGCTTAACTTCCTACTTGGAAATTGTATTGGCATGCCAGCATTGACCTAAAGGTCAATTTAAAATAGTATAATAGCCACAAGGATCAGGGAGAAGTCATTTTGCCATACCTTTTGCTTTCTCCTAGTAGATTTTCCAGCTTTCACTTGCCCATGGTCTTCCTATTGATTAATGAGCTACAGGTACCTTCTTTTATTCTGTGACCTGCCTTTCTAAAATGACGGTGGTGATTCAGTTTTAACTTCAAGGTGTAAAGAGCGTACATTTAAAAGGAGAAGCGTATTTTCTTCATTAAGTTACACGCTCATGGATCTCAAAATTAATATGTGTAAAAAAATCGTGTACGTGGCATTTCTCCTTTTCTGTGGGGGCATGTGGCGTCTTTAAGGAACATGTGCAGTCAGGTGTGTAGACCTTAATCGGATACCTTCTATGAGCACCAAGCCCACGTAACCCCCACCAAGGTGAGAAACAGAACACTCACCATGCCCTGGGCAGTTCTCTGTGCCCCCTGATGTACCTTCCCAGCAGCCATGGTTCTGACTTCTGCTGGAAGAGGGTGGTTTTATCTTTGAAGCTCATCTGAACAGAATTGTGTAGCGGATTTCCCCTTCCCTGTCTGATGTCTTATCGTCCACTGCTTTCTGTGCAGCTTATATGATAGATAGTTCTCATTATGTTATTGGATGAGCTGAACAGTCTGGTTTAGAGTAACTGGGTGCTAATGACTAATCCAAACTCAAAATCTGATTGTGTCAAGAAGCACCTAGAAGTCAAGTAAAGCGTGCCCTCCAGGTATATCTGTGAAGGGCATTTCCAAAAAGGCTTTGCTAGCCTTTTTCCTTAACTAGAAAAGGCTTAACTAGGGATGGCAGGAAATGACTCATCCTGGATGTAAATGGCACCACTCTGTGGGCTGAGGATATGGGTGGAAAAAATGGGGCTTTTGGGGTTGGAGAAGTGGCTCAGTAGTTAAGGACACGTAGTGTTCTCCCAGAGGTCTCAGGGTCAATTCTTCTCACCCACATGAGCATCTGTAACTTTAGTTTCAAGGTATCTGGTGCCCCCTTCTGCCTCTGAGGGCAGTGCACACATTTGGTACACGTACATATATGCAGGCAAACACTTAAACACATTTAATAAAAAAAGAAAAAGAATCCTTTTAAGGGTAGAGGGAAAAGCCCACAAGTACAGGCATGTTCTCCCTCTGCTCTGTGGCTATCACGATACAGGCTTCTCTGCCTTGTCACGCCCTCGCTGCCATGCTGAACTGAGACCCAAAACTTTGAGCCGAAAGAAACCTTTTTCCCTTTGTCTACATAAGACATTTTATCACTAGCAAAGTGCGCTTTGGGGCTGTTACAGTGGAGTGCTCTTATGAATTAGATGTGGTGACTATTGGATGTGTCGGTTGATAGGACCATGTTAGGTAAAGAGGGTTTTGATCTGACCAGGCCCTTGCTGTGTGTGCTTGGCTATTTGGACTCTGTCTTAGGTAAAGTGCTGTTAAGAGTTTTGCTTACTTTTTAGTGGGGTTTCTTCGTTGGTTTGTAGGTGTCGTTAATGTCTGGTTGAACTAGGCACAGTAGATCTAGCTTAGCTGGCTTTTGTCGAAGAATTGAAAGGGTTGATATATTCATAATTTTCCCCTTTTATAGTTGGTTTAGCCTTTCAAGATGAAACAAACCAATGAGTGCATTATCCGTAATTCATTCTGTGTTTAGTAAAAGCTAAAAATTCAATTGTGTTTATTTTTACATTGAAATAATGCCGACTTTCTAGGTACAGGATAAATCCTATGTTGAATTTTGACGGTCTTTGGTCTCAAGCTTGAGATCCTCCTGCCTCAGCTTCCTGTGTGCTGAGATCACAGGTGGACATCAACATGTTCAACTTGGTTGTTTATCAGGTATCCACTGACAGCTGGTCATAGCTAGCTCTTAACAGCCATTGAGTCTGATCTGTTTCTTTTGCCATCTCCGAGCCTTGGTGATTCCTATTTCCTCAAATACCATTCTGTGATTTCCACGTTTTTGTTCAGGCCGTCTGTGGTCTTTTACACGCCGTCTGTGGTCTTTTACACATCAGCCAGTTCTGTGTTATACCTCCCGACACGGAAGGCCCCCCACCACACACACATGCACAGGCTCTGAGACAGCTACCCCACTTACCTTTGTAGCTGTTGCTTATTTCTGTTTTTACAGTGCAGTGAGTCGCAGTCACAACAGACACAGCCTCGTGCTGAGAACATTATTCCTACAGGTGAGGAGAGTTTAGGCTCAACTCATTGAATCAGCCCTGAGACCCTGAGACCAGATAATCCTTTGTTGGGGGCCTAGTCTGTATTACGGGCTGCTGGGCTGCACTTCTGGACTCTGTCCACAAGATGGCAGTAGCACTCCCTTCAGCTACAGCAAGGAAGGCTCCAGATTCCGCCTGACCCTATTGAGAGTCCCTTATCCAGGGCCACTTCACGTTTTGCAGATGGTGAAACTAGACATCGCCAGACGATTTTAAAGACCGGTTAATCTTTATTCTCACTGAGCCATGTTACAGAGTTTTGATTTCCTCACATCTTTGTGAACTGTTAATGTTGTCTCTGTGTAATCAGACCTTTTGGACGAGTGTCTTTTGATAAACCGGAATGGTTCTGAGGTGCTGATGTTCCCAGGGTTATGGCTAGCACAGAAGATGGGCCTCGAGCCAGGTATGGTTCAGAGCGTAGGACCCACCCACTGAGGGACAGGGACGTGTGCACAGCCGAGCTGGTCAAGGGGGTGAGGTAGAGAAGGCTGGCTGGCTAAGAGCTTCCTCGGCCCTACAGCTGACCTCCTGCCTTTTCTTTGGCTTCACACTTTCCTCTTTCTTCCCTCATTGGGCCATGGAAGTAAATTCCCTGTCGGAAAACCCAGATAAGCAGAATCTAAACAAAATCACTGTTGTGTGAAGATGGCCGCTGCTCACGTCCTGAAGGGCATTTTCCCAGATGTTGGTATGCCAGCCTTTCTCCTGTGAAGCCGGTTGTTCTGCTGGTTTTAAAAGCCTGGGGAGCCAAGCTTGGAAGAGTGGAAGCTTCTGTGAGTGTGGTTGGAACAGCAGTGAGAAATAAGAGGGCTTCTCAACTTCTGCTTTCACATTGTCAGTCCCTTGGATACATCACAGCAGTTTCCTGAGAAGGAAATATTGGCACACTTGAATGTATGTCGTGTAGAGGGCTGAAAAGTTCAGATCCATGGAAGTTAGAAAGAATGTTTCCAGATGAAGACTTCAGCCTGCAGGTTATCAGAAGGAAAATGCTGATGTCATTGGCAAAGGGGACACTACTCTGTAGGCCACTGTGTCTTGGCTACAAGTCTTTCCCAGTTGATCAGATATGGATCTGATCCATGTTGATAATTTTATTATTCCCTTGACAGCCGAATGTATGGGGGGAGGTGGGGGAGGAGTGTTAGCTATGGCATTATTCAGAAGAGGAAACAGCACTCAGGTTGCAGCCCACCCTGGAGGGGAGAGCAACGAAATGCAGATTTTTCTGGCTTTCACTGCAGAGAGCTGCTAGGAACAGCAGCTCCTAAACAGCAGCAACAGAAACAGACGTGGCGCCTCCCGGGTGGGCTTCTCTCTGCAAATAGAGACTCAAATGAGGATGGAAACCCCTGCTTATACTTTCCATGCAGAGGGTCGTGGCGAGTGTGGGAAGCCTGATCTCTAGCCTGTTCCACGGGCCCTTCAGGAAACACTCACACTAATAACACATGCGTCCATATAAGGGAATGTTTAGAGCTTGAGCTTGCCGTCTAGGCCTGGCCCTGAGCCCCCTTCATACCAGAAATCCAGAGTCCAGATGGGGGTAGGGGGAGGTTCTTAGCCTCATTGTTAAGTCAGTTCTTCTAGGACACTTGACAAAGACAGACACCTAATACATGAGTGGAATTTGTCTTCTTACTGCCTTAAGACTCAAAGCCAGACGTTGCTTAAGAAAACACTCTTGAGATTAGGCTGCTGATTCTAGTAAGTCGGCTGAAAATGGTCTTCCCTTCCCCCACCCCCCTCCCCAGCCCCAAGTGCAGAGCTTAATAGAGTCAATTGCCATTTTCCACATAAGTCTGACATCATTAGGACCACACGGTCTTTTTTAATATAAGCACAGTGGATCTTTGTAGTACCCTTTAGCCAAGAGATGCCAAGCCCCTGGCCTCAGAGACGCAGCAAATTGCGGACATACTGGGTTTTGGAGTTTGGTGGAAGTCCTCTCAATTTTAAACGAAATGTAACAGTAAAAGAAAACGTCAAAGCAAAGGGCAGCCCGAAATTAACATGCAGAACCTTTGAAGACTTTTGTTGCGGGCTCCTTACAGTAAATCATTTCTGGACCTTGACTCCAAAAGCCCGTTCGCTTTCACTTAACTCTGCTAACAATGAATAATGGTGCGGTAGGCCTGGGTCCTAGGAGCCCACCTGTCACTGCACCCCTCACCAAAATACGTTAGCGGGCGTCACAGGAATAATAAACATTAGCGTGACACTTGGTCCATGCAGATGGTACTGAAGAGCGGTTTTACTCGTCAGCTTCACCCTGAGCAACTGCTGCAGAAGCAGCTTAATCACACCGCGGTCCCCAAACGAGTCGACACCGAAGCTTTTTCTTCTGAGACAGGGGTCATATGGCAATATAAGCAGGCTGGCCTCAAACTTTCCCACCTTCCCAACTCTGCTCTCCAGGCTTTGGCACCCCTCCTGGTGTAAGCATTTCTCTTAGTAAAGTGGTTTTTCACTCTAGAAAACCCATGGGGGGGAGGGGAGGTTGAGGAGATGGGTCTGTGGAGAAGGTACTTGTGGGGTGAGTATGAAGACCTGAGTTCAGATCCCCAGAACCCTGATGCAATAGCACACACTCGTAACCCCAATATCCCCACAGTGAGATGGGAGGCAGAAACAAGAGGCTCCCTGGAAGCTTACAGGACCAGCCAGCTGGGTGTGTGTATCAGCCAACAAAAGCCCGTGTCTAAGGCTAGAAAGTAAAGACCAACCTCTGAGGCGGTCCTTTGACCTTTACACATGTACCATCACAAACATGAATACACACAGATACACATTGCCTCCTTACCTCCACACAGGTGCCATCACACCTATGAATACACGTGCACACACATGAATACACATGCACACCCTCAATTATCCTCTGACCTCTACACATGTATCATCACAAACATGAATACACATGCACACACATTGCCTTCTTACCTCTACACAGGCTCCATTACACACATGAAGACACATGCACACAGACACACAAGACTTTAATTCTTCACGGTTAAAAAAAAAAAGCTATAAAAATGTTCTATGACCAAATGAGACTCTGATTGCATATTCCGTGTTGTTGAGAAGTTTTACTTTCAGCTGATCTCAATGCTCACTATTGAAGGCAGCAGTGTGGCCTGGCTTTGAGGAGCCTGGGCCTAGACAGCTAGGGCTGAAGGGACTCGGTGCATCCAGTGTCCTCTCAAATGGTTCAGAACAGTTAGATCCACTGTGACAGAATAGCCACTGGGACTTTCCATGGAAGGTCTAAGGCTAGTCATCATGCAAAGTTGGAGGGGAAAGAAAACCGACCAGGAGTTAAAAAAAAGTTAGGGAAAGAAGTCATAGATGCTTACAGCACACCAGGAAGGTGTGAAGTTATGAAAGAAAGTGCGTTTCTTCCAGCCACCTCGACTACATGGGAAGATCTTTGTTGATAAGGTGTGCTCCAGGGCTGCTGCCAATGCTGAACCCCGCCCACCTATTTGATTCTCCGCCAGGAAGCGTCAGTTCAAGATCAAGAAAATTCTGCTGTGCCTGGGAAGTTGTTCAGACCAGATTAGAAGGAGGTCACGTGGAACCTGCAGGTGATCCTGTTGGCCTCCTTTCTCCCGTTGGTCACAGCTAGAGGACTTGCCTTCCATTTCAGGGCCTTTTAGGAGAAGAAAAATTGTAATTCTTTCTCACTTTGCTCAATATGGAGAAATTTTATCAGACCCAACTTCTCTGGGGCCACTCCTTTTCATGGTAGAACTGAGGCAGGAACACGCCAAAAGGTGGCTTTTTTTGAGCCAGGCGTGGTGGCATACACCTGTAATCCTGGCTCTTGGGAAACGGCTGCAGAAGAATTCAGAGTTCAAGGCCAGCCTTAGCTACATGAGACTCAGTCTTGATAAACCAAGAAAGAGTGAGGAGGTAGCTGACTGGTAGGTAAAGTAAGTGTTAGGGCACAGAATGACACAGCCAGTTTCTCTGTGGGACGACAGAAGAATCTGCATACAATTATGATCAGTTGTGTTGCTCTGTCTAAAAACTGCCAGGTAGTTTCTCGGTGTACTGGAATTCAGACTCTCAGCTCTGACCCACGAGGCTTCCCCCAGCCTCCTCACATCACCCCCTCTTCCTCTGCTATACAGCCCAACCATATGGCTGAGTCTGCTGGTGAAGATGTGGCTGGATAAACTGAGGCACACTCATGGCAGGTCTGCATCACAGCAGGGCCAGCTCCTACTGTCCTGGACATCCACCAGCTTGCCATCATGTCACCATCACCGTCACCGTCACCGCAACCCACGCTCATCTCTTCCAGGATCTAGTACAGTGTCTGAATTCTGTTAGTGACTCACTCCTGTTCTGAGATGTCTCGACCTTCATTGGCCCTCCTGTACACCCCAACAGAGCACCTACAGAATTCCCCACTTGCTTGTTTCCTCCATTGGACTTAGAAGGACCGTACATCCTTCTAAGCACCTTGCAGAGCCTGGAAAGTAGTCTGTCCTACTACTGTGTGAACGGAAGACTTAAATTCTCCCTGCCCAGCCTCCATTCTGGGGGTCAGTGTGTGCAACCCTGTTTCTAGCTCTAGATACTATTATACCCCTATACATGACATTCTTCTCACAGACCTCTTGTGTCATATGAAATTCCAGTCCCAGGCACATAGGCCCTCTGAGAAGATTCTCTCTCTCAGTCAGGAACTGCAGGAGTCATTGGCCGCAGGAGTCATTGGTTGGTTTTGCATCAGAAACACAGATTATGGCTGGACAGTTCATTTTGCAGCTTAGTGTGGACCTGACTAAATGGTAGCAGTTTTCCAGTTTTCAAAAGACAATGCAGCATGTACTTGAGGGACTTAGGAAGCTCCTAGAGCAGTGGTTCTCAACCTGTGGGCCATGACCTGTTTGGCGGTCAGATGATCCTTTCACAGGGGTTGCCTAAAGCCATCGAGAAACACATATTCACATGATGATCCATAACTTGCAAAATTACAGTTATGAAAAAGCAACAAATATAATTTTATGGTCAGGGTCCCCACAACATGAAGAACTGTATTAAGGGGTCACAGCATTAGGAAGGTTGAGAACCACTGACCTAGAAGGCCAAAGTTGAATGGGGAGCTTTGGGGGATGGGTAAGATTGGCTAGAGGACTTTGTGAACATCAGGGAGGAGGATTTGGGAGGCAGAAACTGACCACATGAGGGATGCAGCGCTTTTGAATCGCATCAGCAGACCTATGGAAATGGGTTGCCTATAAAGATGGTATTTGCACAAATTCAGGGTAGAGGTTACTTCTGGGAAGAGAGACATCAATAATTCCCTGCTTATTTGACCAGGTGATGCCTTAAGACTTGTCCTTCTTTGTAGGGGTCGGTGGAAGGATGGGTGCACCTGTGTGGACACAGGGTCTCTCACTGGCCCAAACCTCACCAATCAAACCAGGCTGGCCGGCCAGCAAGGCCCTGGTGTCCCTCTGCCTTCACCTTCTCAGTAGTGTGGTTCCAGGTGCACCCTGCCATTCCTGGCCTATCTGCAAGGGTGCTGGGGGTTGAAGTTGGGTCCTCATACTAGTTTAGCAAACAGTTGACCCAGCAGCTGCCTCCCTGTTCTTTAACTGTCTGTGAAAATACTAGTTCTCTGTAAGTTTAAGGGAAGTTTTACATGTGTGCATGTGGGGACCAGTCTTCCTGGCTTTGGCTTCTTGTCCTCGGCTGGGTTTGGGCTGCCTTTCTGAATATCCGAAGCTGGTAGTTTGTGGATACTTACAATTCTGGAAGTCAGGAGGCGCAAGGTGGAGGGGTCGTAGCTACTGCTGTCTTTTGCTGGTAGGACCCTGTGGTCCTGAGATGACATAGAGGGATCATATGGTGAAGAGACAAGGCCTCTCTAGGTGACACATTACCTCATTCATCTACGGTGGGTTAATCACCTCCAGATACCCTTAACAGAAGACGGGTGATTACGTTTCAACAAGGGCTTTATTGGAGGCACACAATGGTACTGTCTGAGCTTTGGTTCTGTGGACTGCCATACAGCTGTGGGTGGTGGAGGGAGGTGGCCTGGGTCTCAGTGCCAGCCTGACTGCTTGACACCTCTGTGGAGCTAGCCAGGAAGCCAGTGTTATCAAGGGCCTCCGTAGCCTCCCCGACAGAATGGCGACAGTGATACCTGCAGCATCGAGATTTTGAAAGCCGAGGATAATCGGTAGGAATCACCTGGATGTATTGGTGTGCAATGTGTTCAGTTAGTGCCCGCTGCCTCAACTTCCCTGAAGAACAAAGTGACTGCGTTGTTATAGATTCTCTGTCCCAGCCAAGGGTAGTTGGGGACTATGGATTCTGCCATCTGCATCTCGTTCTGCCCACATTTCTCCTAATCACATGTGACAATGAATTAAGCGATGCAGACAAGGTTATGATGAAGAGGGCCTCTCCCTACCTAACCCCCAGTCCTTTAGATCACTGCTGCTTCTGCCTCTTCTGTTTTCTCCATAACACTTAACAGAAGATAACCTTCCGGCCTGACAGCAACTTAACATGGTATCTGTGGACTGTCTGGGGAGAAAGATGAGATCTCTGTCATTCCGTGTAATCAAATGCCCTGACCCCAGTAGCTGTTTCTAGAAGCATGATTCTGTGACTGTTCCGTGGAAGCCCCTGAGATGGAGGAAAGTGATGCTTCACAGTGTCACTGCCTCCTGCTCCTGACACCCTTGTGTTATCACAGTAGTGTGGGTTTGTTTGTTTGTTTGTTTTAATTTATATTTTGTTGTATGATTTGACCCTCAGTGTAGCCTAAAACAAAACCAAATACTGCTTGTACCTATGCAAACGTCATTCCCTGACTAAGGCCAGGATCCATTGTCTTCTCAGGAGCAGCATGTGAGGGGCTTTTGATTTTAAATTATTAGTTGCTTTTTCCCCCTAAGTTTAGTTTTCAGAGTAGTATATAGTTGATGTAGAAAATGTAGTGATTCTATACACACATTTTTTTAAAAGGGAGAGAGAGAATAGCTTAGAAAATGTAAAAATACCTGGAAATTCTGTTATATGAAGCATATGCTAAAAATATTTCATAGTTCAGATCAAAGTGAACCTATCTCGCTCATTAATAGAGAGAAAGTTCCGGGCCTACATAGGAAGACCCAAACTAAGAGAGATTCTAATATGTCTCAAACTTCTCGCATGCTTGCACACCTAACTTGAAAAAGAAAATTAAGGTAGGGTCTCCTATAGTCTGGATTGGCCTCAAAATGGCCATGTAGCCTAGGATGACCTTCAAGTCTTGGTCCCCCTGCCTTCATGTCCCAAGCACTAGGATACTAGACAACCATCTGCAACGTAAGCTATGTCCCCACTCCTGAACCTTCAGCTTTTGTTCTGTGTGGCTATTCATCACTTGCTGTGTTCCCAGCTCCATGTTCATGCTTGGTGGTATAGCAAAAAATACAGTACAATATATAAAGGAAAGCTGTCTCAACTTTATCGACGTTGGATTCCAGTGAGAGGTAGGTCAAGCGGAATAGAAAATACAGACTGAGCTCAAATTCTGAAAGGAAAAGAACATGATTCTTAAAGGATGCTTAACAGTGGCATGTGCGTGGTTGGGATTGAGGGTCTCCCAAAAGTGCCCTTCAGGGAGAGGTGTTGGAATTGAGAGCTGAAGAAAGGAAACTCAGTTCAGGAGAGAGGTGGGTTCAGGAGCATGCGGGAGAAAAGAGCAAAGCTTCAGGGATAGGAACACACATGACCACAGAGCCAGGGACAAGTGTTAAGGACCACTGGAGGGTGGGCTTTACGGGCCAGGAAAGGAGCTTGTCCAGTGGAGAGCAGCCAGGTGGGCTTTTGACAGATGCTTTGAGCTACTAGTCAGAGGAGAGTGAAGCCAGCCATCAGCCCAAGCTGCACAATGGAAGCTTGTTCTGTCCTTCACACAGGCCTTTGTCTAGTTGTTTCTATCTGTGGCAATGATCTCAGCTAATGAACAGCAAAGAGATACCTCCCACACAAGGTGTGCAGCTACCTCATTATGCAAATGGGTACATAGTTCCTCCTCTGGGACCTTCCTGCTCCTAGCAAATGGCTATCTAGTCCCCCACTAGTCTATCTAGTCCCTCCCCAGTCAAACAGCACAGCAAAGGAGAAAGAGTTCAAGGATACCCACACCCAAGATTCCCTAGTCCTCTAGTTTGCAAGCTCTGGGAAGAGAGGGCTTCAAGTGAGGTACTGCATTATTCTTTTAGAGCCTTCTTTTCCTTCCTGTGAACTCTCAGGTGGCTCGTAAGAGCGCCACATAAACGAAGGAGAACTTGATGGCGCAGGCAGCGGACAGCCTTCTTGCAACATGCCTAAGCACAAAGGAACTTTGTGTAAGAAACAGCTTCTCTCTACACTGAGAATTAAATCTACACATCATGTCATTGTTCCCCGCCTTTTAGGACCGCATGCAGTGTGTGTCCTGATTCTCTCTGTGGCTCTACTTTGGCTTATTGGCTGCCACAGCCTTTGCACTGGAATGCTCTTGCCTGAATCTGCGTGACTAGCCTCCCCCATGCCCATCCTGTGTTCAGCTTTTATCCTCACTGAGGGTTTTTCTAAGTGACCCAAATTAACTCTTGCCTGCTTCCCAGTCCCTCTCGTGAGCGATCACTATCTGAAATTTTCTTTGTGTTCGTAAATCTTTACAGAGATTTAGGTGGCAAAGATGTAGTCTAACTGGTTCAACATCATACCAGCCTAGCCTAGAACCGTGCCTGGTGTTTTATAAATATCTGTTGGGTGAATGGTTGGACGGATGGCAGTCTTTCATGCTTGGATGACTCTCCTGTGGACAAATGGCTTCTTCTATTCATGTGTCATAACAAACATTTACCCACTTGAGTGATTCTTGATAAATTATCTTACACAAGGCATTTAATCATAAGTTATTGCTGGGACTAAGATAAAAACAGATACCTTATCACAGCGCTGAAGGAGTTAATATTGTTATAGTAGCCAATACGGAAAGAGTCAAGAGAGACATGGATCAACAGAGCATAGGTTAACTGCACTTGAGAGGCAAAGAAGATGAGATTCATGTGCCGTGCCACAAGCAAGGGCCAGGCAGAGGGTGAGAGGCCACGGTCGGCCTTAGAGGTGTAGTCAGGAGAATAGCTCCGTGAGGACGCCAGCAGGAAGTCAAGTATCTACGCATCTAAGTCTAGGTGGAAGTACAGTCTTGGTAAATTGAAGGCACCGAATGTTATTGAGTAATGAGAGCTGGCGAGATGAAGCAGTGAACAGAGAGAAACTCAACATCCAAGGGATCGTCAAAAGTGTGACCTGCTGGAAGGGGGACATGGCAGGCATGTGGAAGATAGTTCAGGATTCCCCTCTCCCTGCTGCTCTTCCATCCATACCTGCGGTGGAGGAAGCCCAACAGCCCCTACAGTCTTTAAGTTTTCTCTGAACCTTGTATCTCCTAAGAGTTAAGTTTGAATGCATCCTGGATCCGATCTCATGTGGTACCTACAACTGAAAGAGGGGGACACATGGATGAGGGGCCCTTCTCTAGCTGCTCTCCCTGCAGTGTCCGGAAATCAGCAAGCAGAGGCTAGTCATTAAGTCTGTTAACCATGTCATCGCTAGCTAGCTTTGCCCTCTGATCACTATGCTAGAGGCGTCCTTTTATTTGTAAGTGTGCTTTTTCTTTTTGTTTTTGAGGGTTGAGGAGAGGTTTTTGAGGCAGGGTTTCTCTGTGTAGCCTTGGCTGTCCTGGACTTGATTTGTAGACCAGGCTGGCCTCGAACTAACAGAGATCCACCTGCCTCTGCCTCCCTAAGTGCTGGGATTAAGGGTTTGCTTTTATGTGTAACTTGTCTCCATTAAAACCTGTCTGACCAAGGTTCTAGTTTCTCTTCTCTCTCTAGTTGGTGTATAATGTGATGAAAAGTTATCCAGAGACACAGACCTTTTTCCAGAGTCTCACACACACACACACACACACACACACACAGGCAATACTCAGATGCCATTCCTCAAGAACAGTCCACTTTATTTTTGGAATACAGCAGCCCAGTGAGTGGACTGGGCTATCTACCCAGCAAGTCCCAGGGATCTGCCTGTGTCTCTCACCAATGATGGGATTATATGCACAAACAGCCACACGTGGCTTTTTACATATGTTCTGGGGCTCAAACTCAGCAAACATTTCACCTACTGAAACATCTGCCCCACCCCACCCCCCAGCTGTGTCCTGTCTCACTTCTTTAACCCTATAGACCTAATAATCACTAGCCAACCAGAATCTGGTAGCCTTTAGCTTTGGTCCCTCTGTTTTCATTTGGTCTTGATTCTTCCCAAAGTGTATATGCAATGATGGTAAAGATGTGTTGGGCTCTCGTGAGCTGGGAGTGGGTGGTGAAGCGATGGATTCTCTTGGTCCTCACAGCAGCCCATTGAACCAGATTCTGATTTAACTGTGATGATAAATAGACCAATAGAAACTGATAAGTGAGGTTTAGAAACTAACTGGTAGGTTTACACTGCCAATAAGAATATCCAGAGCTTGAACACTGAGCCCGGAAGAACTGGGGGTCACAATTTTAGGAAGGAATTATTTTTAATTTAACGTGAAAATCGCCCTCTCTTTCTCCCTCCTCCCCCAATCCCCGTCTCTGCAGTCTCAGGAGGAAGTCTGTGATCTGCTTCATGCTGCACCCTTCCAAAACATCCTGCCCAGGGTCTACATTAAAGGTAAGAAAGCACCAGCAGCGACGACAGCCTTCCTGCATTTGAATTAATATTTGCTTTTTAAAAAATGTACTGGTGTAAATATATGTCAGAAGACAACTTAGGGTGTCATCTTCACCTTTCATTTTGTCTGAAACACGGCCTCTTTGTTGTTTGAGGCTGTGTCAGGCTAGTTGGCTGGCACACTCCTAGGAAGTCTCCTGTCTCCACCTCCCGTCTGTTTGCCATAGAGTGCCACAATTACAGAGGCTTCTGGAGATTCGAACTCACTTCCTAATCCCAGTTAACTCAGACTGCAGTCATCCAAGAAGCAGCTTAACATTTTGAGTGCCTGTGGAATCATTAAGCGATGGGAAATGGCACTCTTGAACTTTGCTCCTTTAAGGCTAGCCATACTGTATCACTCAGTCTAGCCTTGGTTTCAACTCACTGAGTGACACGGAACTCACCACTCCAACTAGACAGATGCTTCTGTTTTTGACCGAAGCTCAAAGGGAGATAAATCCCTCCTGATGAATTCTCACCAACAGTCTGCAGAACCAAGGAGAAAGTTCTGCATGCTCTATCCAAGTTTGGGGACACAGTGACAGCATCAGGCCCTCCCCTGATCACACTCACACTCTGTTCCTTTGCCCCTTCTGCAGAAGGGGAGCGCCTGGAAGTCCGGATGAAGCGCCTGGAAGCCAAGTACGCCCCACTTCACTTGGTTCCCTTGATAGAGCGGCTGGGGACACCTCAGGTACAAACCCTGTATCGTGGGCCCAAAGGATCCCAAGAATGGAGAGTTTGGGGTCCAACCTCCTCATTTACATGCAGGGAAACTAAGTCATATAGAATGTACCCAACACCATAAAGCTGGAGCAGGCTAGAATGAGGCTTGTTTCCTCTTGCCCTTGGGTTCTTTCTTCTCCACCCAGAAGAGTTCTAAGAAAGAGGAAAGGAAGTCTATTTGAAACAGTATTACACCCCTGCCAGGTACCAGGAATTCTGCCACACTGCCAATCAAAATCAAAACCCCACATACTCTGAGTCCACACTTCACATCTAGATATCTTTCTCAAGAAGCTCGAGATCAGGAGAAGCTGTGCTCACATGGTTTGCACACGAGGTGTTAGCCTGGCAGTGTGTGGTATTCTATATAGGCATTCTGTGCTGGTAGATTTGACACTGTTAAATACATAATGGAAAGGAAAAATTCTAAGTGCATTAGTCAACGTGTCTAGATCTTAAATTCAAAGTTACATTTCACATAGCGTTTTCAAAAACATCCACATTCCAAAAGCATGAAAGTAAAATGTCCTCTGAAAACTCTGGAATGTTCCAAACCCTGTGGCCTTAGTTAGGGTTTCTATTGCTGTGACAAAACACCATTTCAGAAGCAAGTTGGAGAGGAAAGATATGGCTTACACCCCCATATCCTTGTTCATTACTAAGAGCAAGTCAGGGCAGGAACCTCGAGGCAGGAGCTGATGCAAAGACCATGGAGGTGTGCTGCTTAATGGCTTGCTCGGCCTGCTTTCTTATAGAACCCAGAACCACCAGCTCACGGGTGGGGATGTGCTCCACAATGGGTTGGGCCCTCCCCTCTCAATCACTAATTAAGAAAATGCCCTACAGTCTTGCATACAACCCAATCTTAGGTGGTTTCTTAACCGAGGTTCCCTCCTTTCTTAAACTTTAGCTTGTGTCAAGTTGACATAAACTAGCCAGCACATCTCTGAAAGCAAGATGGAGTGAGAGACTGGGAGGATGAAGAAAGATTTGAGTTTAATCTGTAATGTTCTCATATCTTCAAAGTTGCCTGGGGTCACGTAGAAAATAACTTTTAAAACATGGTGCCAGTTACTAGAGACACTGAATTGGATAAGGACGGATGCCTGCCTTCAGAACACTCACGGACTCTAGGGAGGGCAGGACAGAAGAAAAAATATGGGGAGAGGCACCAAATGTCTGTTTCTGTTCCCCTTCAAGTGGATTTAAGTGAGCCTCCCATTTGGAGGCAGGCAGGAGATAGAGAGTCATGGGACACATTGTATGGGTGACCCAGTTGCTCTGTTTTGCTGGCCACACTGTTATCGTTTGGGGATTTAAAGCCACCCCTGGGCTCCTCACTGTGGTCAGAAGAACCCACACTCTCAGCAGAAGGCAAGAGGTAGCCACTCTCCAAAAGGCCATGCCCCATCTGCACAGGTGTCAGACTGACAAGCCGCCCACAGCAGGTTCCCACTGTGAGCGTGGCTAGTCAGAGGAGGCTGCTGGGTCTTTTGGCTCACAGTGGGATGCTGGGACACTGTGGAGAGTCTTCCTACTTTTTTTGGCAGCAGAGGTTGAACAAAGGAAATCCTCTAAGATGATTTCCTTTTAGGGAGAAATCCCCCAAGCCAGTGGCGTGCTGGCGTGCCTGCTGCTCTCCGGGTGTCATCCTGCAAGAATCTAGCTCTGTGAGCCCGAGGGGCTTGGCCTTTGTTTCCACTCATGGCAGTGCATTCCCTCCCTGTTCGAGCGAGCGAGCACCATTCCCTCGCGACTGATAGAAATCTCGATTTATCCAATGCTGAGCATTAAACCAGAGCCCAGCTAGAGAGAGGATTTGCCAGTCTGACAGGTTGCCTACTTCTCAAAGAGTAGTCTAACATTACGTTCAGGTCAACCTGAAAGTAGAACCAGAGATTACCAGGAAGTGGGAAAGAGGGATGGAGAAAAGACTGTAGGGTAAGATCGAGGTATACTGTTCCCCATTAATGCGTGTAGGTAGTCAGAAAGAAAACTAAATTAAAAAATAAAACTTGGGGCCAGTGAGATGGTTCAGTAGGTAAAGGCACTTGCTACCAAGCTTACCAGACTGAGTCTGAGCCCCAGGACCCATGTGATGCTAGGAATGACTCAATGCAAGTTGTCCTCTGAGCTCTACACATGTGCCAGATGCATATTCGTGCACAGGCGCTAAATGCATATATACATAAACAGTAACAAACACCATTTCATCAACCCACAGGCCAAAAACATAAGCTAACAAATTGTGAACACTGAAGCCAGCCAGCTAGGTCTTCCCTGCTGGATCTTGTTTGGTATCCGGGTCAGTGAAAGAGGAAACTGTTGGGGCAGCTTTAAAGCAGGGAGGCCCGAGCAGTATGGGGTTTGCATTTGTTTCTGAACAAAGTGAGCTGATCTTCGCTGCCGTTCCACTTGGTAAAAATCGTTATGTGCCTTGTTTTCTTTCCCAGGTACTCATTGTAGTTCTCCGTAGCCGTTTGAGTTTACCTGCACTTTCAGGGCTCAGCCTTTTGCTTGTTACTCAGGAATCAGCAGGAAAGCCTTTCCTCATTGATGTATACAGAAAAGTTAGCAAATTTATGCATATAAATTTACCGCATATAAAAGTCGGTAGGGTCTGCATTTCTTGACTGCTAATGAATAAATTAAAATTCCAAAAGGTGTGAAGGGCCATAGAAAAGAATATTGAGAAGCTACGCAGGTGGTCAGGTATTTCATGTAATCAGAGTTCTCCATGAAAAGAGGGGCAGCTTGGGAAAGACCCCCTGCTGTGTAGAACAGAAAATAGATAAGATCTTGTAAACACCGTCCTTTATACATTAGAACAAGCCGCAAACTGGCCACATTTGCATCAAGCACTAGACGGCTTTTTTTTTTCCATGCAAAAAGTAAATGAGGGCTGGAATGATCATTCACTGGGCGAAACGTTTTCCGTGCATTTCTTTCCGTGACCTAGGTTCGGATCCCCAACACCCCTGTGAAAGCCAGCGGTGGTGACACATCTGTCATCCCAGCAACAGGGGAGGGGACAGGCAGATCTCAGGGCCTTGCTGGCAGCCTGGCTAGCCCTATAGCAAGCTCCAAGTTCAGTGATAGACCCTGTCTCAAAAAATAGGCAAAGAGATCAGATAAAGGTACCCAAAGTTGACCTCTGACCTCCACATACATTCACACAGGCAAGGCATAGTTGCACACGTGTGTGTGTGTGTGTGTATGCACACACAAAATGATATACCGAAAAAGGCAAAAACAAGACTCACATTTAAAAAAAAGAGATGCCAACAAACAGAAAAAGTTCAATATTGCCAGCAATCGGTGAAGGGTGAGCCCCAAGGTCAAGGCAGTTTCCCATCTCTCCATTTGGTAAAGACATTTCAGAGCACTTGGTGAGGGGGCGGGGTGGAGGGAAATGGGCGTTACCTGGGAAGTTATCTGGGCAGCATGCTTGAAGCTAATTCACTGGTGTACAGCAAAACACTTTGGGTTTTTTGTTTTGTTGGTTTTTGAGACAGGGTTTCTCTGTGTAGCCTTGACTGTCCTGGAACTCGGTCTGTAGGCCAGGCTATCCTCAAACTCAGAAATCCACCTGCCTCTGCCTCCCAAGTGTTGGGATTAAAGGCCTGTGTCACCACCATCCAGCTAGCAAAACTTTTTAAAGTGTTTACATTCTCTGACATCCGCTAGGACTAGAGACTTACCCAACAATATGACAGGAGACAATGCTCACCAAACGTGGTGTCCACAGGCAATTGCTTTAGAATTGTCCCCAACATTGAAGATCTTAACAATTAAACATACTGTGAACAATTTAAAATAACTAGCAAGAGTGGAGAACTAAATACATCAGAGGCTGGTTTTGGATAGCAATCTAAAAACCATGGCACTGAATGTATTATGGAAATGAGTTTTTTAGAGATGTTAAGTGAAAAACATAATATAGATGATCTATACACATACATGTGTTCATATTCATAATCTTTATATAGCTGTATTTTAAGAAAGCTCATCTCTGGGTAATGGGATAAATGGAGCATTGTCTTTCTTACATGTTTTTTCCTCCAAATTTTACCCAGTGACTGCATACTACTTTTGTGGTTCACAGAAAGAAACAGAAGGGTAAACACTTCTTCAGAGAAAGGGGTCAAGGCCACGTTCATTGGCTAGTGGATGGGGAGCTACAAGTCAACCCATAGAAAATCATTTGCTCAGGTTTCTCCCTCCCCCTACAAACCAGGATTCTCAGATGCTGCCTGAATCAGAACAATCAGGCAACAGATTAATTAGAATACAAGAAGTTTGTTGGGGGAACGGAAGGTCTCCAAGGGAGAGAGCTTTGAGGGGGAGGGCAGGTGGTCCTTTCCAGCCCCCAATGGAAGGACCTCTCCCCTCCCCGAGAACCCTTCCTCCCACAGGGACCTGATCTCATGTGTGTCCTGTGGGTACGGCTGTCTCAGAAGCCAGCTTTCTTTAGCTTTGTTCCCAGACAAAAAGACCTGACTCTGACCTTAGATTTTAATATGTTCCTTGCAGATGGCTTTCAGCGCCTTTGCTCTTAGATGTTTTCACTCCCAGCACAGACAGTTGTGAGACACGGTCATGTGTTTGATGTGCCTGTCTGCCTGTCTGATTACTCGACGTGCCAGGACCAAATGAGAAGCTTGTTTGAATTACTAATCGAGGCCATGCACCATTGTCAAAGAAGGGTTTCTAGCTAGAGAAAATAATTCTCTGGAGTCAGTGGCAAATTTTAAAACAGTAACATACGTTCCTTCTAGCACATTCCATGGTACAAAACTATTTTAAAAGTGAAAAGCTTACCCATTTCCCCCAGCCCATCTGTACCCACAACTGTCTTGACTCCTAAATGTTTTCTACAGACACACACACTCACGCACACAGGCACACGTGTATGCCGTTCGTCTTGTGGAGTTGTACTGGTGTTTGCCAGGACTGTAGTGTCATTTTCGCCAACTTCCTCAATTCGCTTCATAATTTAACTTGTAGAACTCAGCTTCATTGAGCAGAATCCAAGTTTTATACCTCTCCTTGGCTGCACCTCTAAGCCTCAGTTTTCTCATCTGTGAAATAGAAATGTACCCATAGAGTCGGATGGAGTCGCCACTCATCATGAGCCCGGTGTGCCGCAAACTCTGGTCGTGTCCCATTGTAAAACTTCTGCTTCTGCGTACCCCATTAGCCATCCTGGCCTCTCTAGCGCCTCAGTTACAGGCACATATGTCATGCCTGGATTATTAGTATGGGCTCTGGAAAACAGAACTTAGGTCCTTGTACTTGCGATGAGCCATCTCCTCAGTCCTAACCAGCCTTTGAGTCCAGTATGTGGTCAGATAATTTTTTTTTTTACAATCAGTCTTTTATTGATGGTGCCTGGATTTTATTTGCCATGAGTGACAGTTACCGTGAGGCTTCCGTGCCCTCAAGTTCTTATCCTCAGTTTCCTGCTCTGGGCAGGGTACCAGTCCTAGCGAACAAGTTCTAGATGTGGCTAGCATGGGTGGAGGTGGGGGCAGATGGGATCTCAGATGCGGAGGCAATGCTAATGTGCTCTTCCCGTCCCAGCAAATCGCCATCGCTCGGGAAGGTGACCTGCTGACCAAGGAGCGACTCTGCTGCGGCCTGTCCATGTTCGAGGTCATCCTGACCCGAATTAGGAGCTATCTGCAGGACCCCATCTGGAGGGGCCCACCGCCCACCAATGGGGTCATGCATGTGGATGAGTGTGTTGAGTTCCACCGGCTATGGAGCGCCATGCAGTTCGTCTACTGCATCCCCGTGGGGACCAACGAGTTCACAGCTGAGTGAGTGCACCCTCTCCCCTTCCCTCAGCACTGGGATGCCTGGGGCTAGCCAGAAAAGGGAACAGGGGCTGAAGTGGTATGACAGTGATACTAAGCATGGCAATGGTGGACTGTTCTTGGCCTCCAGAGGTTAAAGGGTCCACACAGATTATAGAAGCACGTATGTCAAGGTGTCTCCTGGGCCTGGTTAGAGACAAGGGCAGGGTACAGGCAGCAAAGAATAGAGCCTGAGTGAGTTGTCAGATCTGAATTCTCAGACTAGAACTGATCCTGTAACAGTATCTGGGATGGGGGTCTGTGAAGGGGAATGGATGGTCCAGGAATATTAGTAAAGGGCAGTCTGCAGAACTGGGGCTCAATAAAGAAAGGCAAGAAAGGTCTCCAGGAGTGTCAGCCTGCTGGCCGTTCACCATCTACCTCACCCGTGAAAAACTCCACTGTTGGGAAATGAGGAGCCTTTTGGATCACCCAGTCCTGATACCAGAGAAGAAAGGAGCAAAGCCCCCTTCTTCCTGAACCCATCTAGCTTCATGCTCAGGGTGCCGTGGCAGAAGTGACTAGCCAGTCCTTTTGGGACTAAAAGCAGGGAAGTAAGGGGTGGGGAGGGGCTGATCAGAGTCCCCTGAGGAGGTTAGTGCTGGGATGGGAAGAGAAAGGCCACAGCAGTAGGGGCTGTGTCCTTCAGCCCTGTGACAGGGGAGCAGGGCACCTGTCCAGGACAAGCTGGTCTACTACTTAAAGCAAAGTAAGTGACAGAGGATGGCCCCACAGTCATCCACATGTCTCTTGGGAATTGAGGCCTATAGTAGGGCTTTAGGAGAGTCCCAAAGGACTCTCTTGGCCTCTCATCTGAGCAGTACCTACCTGATCCCGGCAACCCTCCATGTCTGCTCTTAACCCCATGCAGCCAACACAGCCTCCTGACTGGCCTCGGGTGACTAGCCATGTGAGGCCTAAAGGCCGATTATAGTTGGAGAGATGGCTCAGTGCAAGCCGTAAGGACCAGAAGCCAGGGGAAGAGCTGGAAAGACAGCTCAGTGGTTAAGGGCACCATCCTGTTATTTCAGAAGGCGCGAATTGAGGTCGCAGTACCTACGTTAGATGGCTCACAGCTGCCCGCCAAGTCCAGCTCTGGAAGGACCCGTTAACACTGGCCTCCCTTGGGCACCTGCACTCATGTGTGCACATCCATACACAGACACGGGATTAAAAATACACATTTCAAAATGGCCAAGTGAGGCAGTATCCACCTGTAATCCTGATACTCCAGTGGCTGAGGCAGGAGGGTGCCTGGAAGCTCATTGACCAGCTGGTATCACTGCATTGGCAAGCCAGATTTAGGGAGAGAGACTGTGTGAGAAAGTAGAGAGCAATTGACAATGACATCTGACATCAGCTTCTGTCCTCCACATGTGTGTGCATAGGGGGTCTGGTTGTGTTCTTCATAAAGTCATTCATCCAAGCTGAATCCCTAGAAACAACCAAAAAACCACCCTCGGGGACGTTCTTGTACCTACTTTACAAAGGAATGGTCATAACCGGGGTGCAGGCCCGCTCAGCTGCTGCACCTCGGGCTTTGGCGAGGACGTTTCCCCTCTGCTGCTCACCTTTTCCTTCCCCCCACCCCAGGCAGTGCTTTGGTGACGGCTTGAATTGGGCTGGCTGCTCCATCATCGTCTTGCTGGGCCAGCAGCGACGCTTTGACCTGTTTGATTTCTGCTACCATCTGTTGAAGGTGCAGAGACAGGACGGGAAGGATGAAATCATCAAGAATGTGGTAAGCAGATGTGGCCAGCCTGGGCAGCGGGGCCTGGCAACAGGCTACCTTCAGGAAGGAAGAGAGTTATATACTTAATGGAGGGTGAGGGCTGCGCGAAGACACTCAGAATCAGGGACCTACTTGGCCTGTCCATAACATACTGTGATAGACTGGGTAATCCTGAAAAGCAAGCCTGGCTGCCTGAGCTCCTAACCTCAAATATCCCTTCCCTCTCCCAAGCAGACCCTGTTGGTGCTGGCCACCATTGCCAAGCACACTAAACACTACGGACTTGGCAGGTCCTGGGAGGGTATGGGTGTTGTAAGAAAACAGAGTCCTTTAAACTAAACAGCAGTGATGGGGAAAAGGTCAGAAGTCTTCATGGGGTGGGGAAGGGGGCAGGTGGCCTGGATAGATTCCAGACATAGGGAGCAGCCTCCCACAGCAAGGAGGCAAAGAGGTGAGTGTCTAGCACAGAGGTCCTCAGCCTGTGGGTCATGACCCCTGCGCATTCATGACATTTTCACAAGGGCCGCATACCAGATATCCTGCACATCAGATACTTACATTATGATTCATAACAGTAGCAAAATTATAGTTATGATGTAGTAACAAAATAATTTTATGGTTGGGGGTCACCACAGCATGAGGAGCTGTATTAAAGGGTCGCAGCCTTAGGGAGGTTGATCTAGCTGGTCCAGCACAAAAGGGATGGCCAGGGGTCAGGAGAGAGGAACCAGGAGCCACCTCACAAAAAAGGGTGCCAAGGGTTGTAGTTATTATAAGTAACCATTTCCTAGTATCCATTTCAGTATATTTAAATGTCCTCACAGTGTCCTGCAACCTTCACCATCATGCCCCACGTGCTTTCACTTTCTCCTGAAACTCTGGCTGTTTAAATAACTCCCCAGTTCCTGGCAGCCGCCACTTTTCTGTCTCTATGAATCTATGGACTCTGTGTACCTTATATAAAAGGGGAGTAGCACAGTATCTGTCGTCTTGTGACTGGCTTATTTCACAAGGCTTATCCATGTTACAGTGTGCCAGAATCCCATTCTTTGTTAGTTAATTAGTGTTTCATCTTATGAAAAAACACAATCCATGGACCCTTGCCTTGCATTCCAACCAGGAATAGTAACAGAACTATGAACTTAGGCATCGTAGGCAGCTGACTGAGTCTCTCCTTTCAGTTTTTTGGAATATACACTCAGAAGTCTAAGTGCTGGGCCATTAGTAATTCTGTTCAGTTTCTTGAGGAACACCCATACTGTTTTCCCTGATGGATTCACCATTAACACCAAAGAATAACATCCAAGAATATGAAGCTCCACATATTATTGGGTCTTTGCACATCTTCTGTAGAGAAGTGCCTTTAAGTCTTTTCTCCAAATTTTAATCGCTGCTTAAATTTTTCACATTTTTACTTCCTTTGTGTGTGCATGTGTGTGTTTGGAGAAACGTACCAACCAAAGCACATGCGTGGAGGTCAGAGGTCAACTTTCTGGAGTCAGTTATCTCTTCCCAACATGTAGGTCTGGGGATTGAAGGGCAGCAAGCACTGTTTCCCATTGCACCATCTTACTGGCCCTGGATTATATGGCTCTTTATGTATTCACAATAACTTCTTACCTATTTCACATATACTTCCTTTCATTCTGTTGATGATATCGTTTAACATACAGAAATCTTCATTTCACTCTGGTTGGCTGGTGGCGACTGTGGTAGCATAGCCAAATCCAACATCATGAAGATTTACTCCTGAGCTTTCTTCTACGTGTTGCATAGTTCGACTCACATTGAAGTCTTTTATCCATTTCCAACTTATTCTTGGATACAGTCTATAAAATAAGGTCTAGCATTCATCTGGATGTAGGTAGCCAGTCTTCCCAGCATTTGTTGGAAAGGTTGCCCCTGATACATACGTGCTTCAGATGGTCTTGTCATTCTGTTCAGAGCAACAAAGTTTGTTTCTAGCCTTGAGTTCTGTTTCATTGGTCTTCATGATGGGACTGTACTGTTTTGAATATGGTAGCTTCATTGTAAGTCTGGAAACTTGCAATGGTTATCAGTAACCTTCAGCATTTTATTTGGGAACTATAAAACCCTTTAAAGACAAGAGAAGTATGACCACTGAAACATCAAGAACATTCCAGCCCCCTCTCCACCTCTCCCTTTACTCCCACTCTAACTTAACCTAAGCATCCTCATCCTCCTACAGCCCCTGAAGAAAATGGCTGACCGCATCAGGAAGTACCAGATCTTGAACAATGAGGTTTTTGCCATCCTGAACAAGTACATGAAGTCCGTGGAGACAGACAGCTCCACCGTGGAGCACGTGCGTTGCTTCCAGCCCCCAATCCACCAGTCACTGGCTACCACCTGCTAGGCAGAAAGTCCTGCAGACCTTCAACCTAGAGGAGGAGGAGGAGAAGCAGGAGAGAGAACACAGTGGTCAGCCTGCAGCAGGTCCAGCTGACAGTGTATGGGACGGGCCTGGAAAGAAAAGAAAACTTCCCCCAACACATCTGCACCACTCCCAAGGGCTGGGTTCCTGCATGTTCTCCCATGATATCTCCATGGTGGGTTTTCCATAGTGTAAACGAAAAACAACAAAAACACAGGACGGTGTGTGCTTTCTTCTTTTGTTTCCTACCTTCACTGTATCAAAGAGCTACTGTTTCCATCCTGCAGCTGCCTGCCCCATCTGTGATTGCTTCCCAAGACCACTCCCCAACATCATTACCTCCTACCCAGTATCTGTATTTGGTCCAGCACGGTAGTCTTAGAGACTGAGAAGAGAAGACTGTAGCCATAGCAGAGAAATGAGCCTGACCCAGTTGTGTGCCTCAGCTTACTGGGCCCATCTTCGGTGGCTTTCCCCTCCAGTTTCCCTGGTCACATTGCTTCAAGCACTAGATGTTAGGGATTCCACCATCAAGATTTGACCCTTGGTGAACCAGGAAGAGGTTTTACTCTGTCGGGATAATAGATGGTATTGACCAGAACCTTTTACAGTCTTCCCAATATCCACCCTAGTGCCTCCTTGCAGAACAGTCCTAGAGAGAAGAAAATAATGCTCTTGAAAACTCATCCCACTGAGTGGAACAAGGTGAAGAAAAGAACCAGGCCTGCCATGTGGAAGCAATATCTGTCAGCACAGGCCAAAACTCCAGCTCCCAAAGGAGAGATGTTAGACTTTATGGGGGTGGGGAGACACGGGGCAACCCTGTTCTGCACGCAGGCGCTTAGCGCCGGACCACATGGAAATGGACATGTTGCTCACAGCATTAGCCAGTGACCAAACTGGTGACTGCTTAACACAGAAGCTCATCCAGAAAAAGACCCCTACACACACACACACACACACATGAAAATCTTACAGGATTACTTCAACAGACACCTAAAATATCTTAGAGACAGGGAGGCAAGGAGGAAAAATCTTTGTCAACCAGCTTTTAATCCTGAGCGTGCACGCACACACATACACACACATCTTTGAGCAAACTGGAATTTTCATCATGTCAGCTGCTGAAAGATTCTTGGACTGTTTCACTCTTTTGCTCTCAGCTTCCTGGTCTCTTCCTTTTGCTCAGGCTCAAGGAAGAGAGGTAGAGAGGGTAGAGAGTCTCTCACAGGGGTCCATTAACCTTTGTATTCTACACTAAATCAAACCCGGCTGTAGAATTTCCCGTGTATAGCAGATCTTGAAGGAGATGCCCATGGCGCCATCCAGAGTTAGTCTTTTGACCTGCAGAGGGAAGCCATATCCCTGAGCCCCCAAAACATAGGAAGTGGATGAGAGATACTCCTCTACTAGCCTAGGGAGGAAGAGAGAAAACGGAGAACCAACCATCCGGGCTCCCAGGAAGGTGACTGACATCCATCAGGGAACAGAGGAGATATGCATGACCAGCACCTTTGAGAGACACAGCCACATACTCTAGTGAGGTCACAGAAATTAGAATACTTGAGGATCATACACTTGAGTGTTCATTCCTGGACACCAAGTCTGAATTTCTGGGAATGGGGCCAGAAGATCTGAATCTTTCTGGTTGCTTTACTGCATATCACAGATTCAGAGCTCCAGCTGTATGTGGGATCCCTTCACTAGCTCTGGGCACTGAAGTCTCTCTGAGCAAGAATAGGAGCCATTTGTAGTTTAGGGATGTGGTTTGAAATGGAAGCTGGCCAGTCTTCCTGTCCGGCACTGTTAATTCCTAGTACGATTGTTTCTCTCTTTTGATGACCATAGATGTATCCCAGAGGCAGATTTCCACCTTCCAAATCTTTGGCCCTGGTGGGGAATAGCCCTTCATTTTACACTCTAGAGATTTGGGCCACTCGCTTGGTAAGACTGCCTTTCTGGCGACTCATCCCTCCCACCCTGCACTCCTGACCCCCAACAGTTGACCCTGTGGGAAGAGTCACATTCTCCTCAGGAGAGTTGATCCCAATAAATTGAGGTCCTCACTCTGAGGACAGAGATTTCATTTCCTCAGCACTTGTCTGTGGACACTGGACAACTTCAATGTTCTTTCCTCTCTAGTGTTCCTTGTCCCCCCCCCCACCTTTTTGATTTTTTTAATGTATTTAAAAATCAAGGGAAAAAAAGCTTAGATTTTAAAATGTTTTAAAAAGAATTCTGTCTCAGAAACTGTCAAATGTGTACCATATTTGTATTAAGAGTTGTTGGGGATTTTTGTACAATGAATTTACATTTATTTATGGTGAACTTATATTTACGCTCGTGATCAAATAATGATGTTAAATTCTTAGATCATATTTGCTATGCAGCTGAAGATGATATTTTGATTTGTATTTTGGGGGTACCTGTGTTGAGTTGATAAAACATTTTCATCTCCATTAAAACCGCTTCCAAACTAGACAAACTAGCATCTTTGTCCTCATTTCTTAGCCACATGTCATTCTTCATTGATCTATGGAAGCCACAATAAAACTAACATCAAGACAAACAAGCTGAAATAAGGTGGAAATAAAATTACAATATACCATATATGTATGTACCCTAAATTGATACATTATTTTGTTTTCTAACCGAAGGAATTATGCATTAAAAAAACAAAGCTGGTAGCCAGGCTGTGGTAGAGCATGTGTTTAATCTCAACACTTGGAAGACAGAAATAGGTAGCTCTGAGATCAAGGCCAGCCTGGTCTACAGAGCTAGTTCCAGGACAGCTAAGGTTACACAGAGAAACACTGTCTTGAAAAACGAAGGAAGGAAGGGAGGGAGGGAGGGAGGGAGGGAAGAAGGGAGGGAGGGAAGAAGGGAGGGGATGGGATGGATCTGATTTGAGAGATTACTCAGTGGTTAAAACATTTGCTGAGCCAAGCATGAGTACCGGAGTTCAGATCCCTAGGAAAACACATAAATCGTGGCTGGGGCAGCTTATCATCCATCATTCCAGTCTCAGAAGACAGAGCAAAGGATCTCCAGAGCAAAGCAGTTAGTGAGTATACCATGTTGCTGAGCTCTGTATTTGATGGAGAGACCCTCTCAATAAAGAAGGCTGAAGAGCCATCGGGCATGATTCCTGCTATCAACCTCCAGCCTATGTATACACACACTTTTACATGAGTGTGACCAACAAACAATGCATGCATGTGCACACATGCATACCACACACAAAAGTGGAAAAAAAAATAACTGCTTTGAACTAGGCAAAGAGAGAGGAAGGTAAATACTGCTCAGACTCTGTAGCTGTCGTTTTGAGAGGAAAGAATGGAAACTAGTGTTTGATGAAGCTTCATGTATACAGGTACCATGTTAAAAGCTAACCATTCTTTTCAAGCATCTGACATCACTGTGTGACACATACTTCACGCACACTTTTACAGAACTTCGAGAGATTGTATTTATTTTCACACAGATACCAAGTAGCAAAGCTGGAATTTTAAGAGAATTCCAAAGCCTGGGCTAATCCTCAGACCAGATTCCCCCAAATGAAATTTGGAAGTTCGGTCAGTGGGCTTTCAAGGGCTCTAAGGCCATCAGATTGACCAGTGTCTGGTATCAAGAGGGAGCCCAGCATATGATTGCCAGGTCCCCAGTCTCAAGCAGGCCTAATGTCTGGAAAGTCAACTTTGTTGCTTTCATCCAGAATGCATTGATTACACAGCAATTAGAAGGATGTGTTTAAACCAGCGCCAGGGATACAGAGCCTCACATTTCACAAAGCACCAGATTTTCTAATGACCATCTACTTCTGCTGCATGCTCAAGCCATCAGTGATTGCCTTGCTGTCGTGACTGGGGCCAGCCTTCAAGCTCTGAGTACCTTGGTTTCCGATCTCTCTAGGCTTCCTTCCAGCCCTTGTTCTGGATGACTTCCCAACCCTGATTCTAGATGGCGTCCCAACAGTATCCTCTGAGGGGCTTGGCTATGAAACACAAAATCCTTTTCTCAACTACCTCAAAAATTGCCATTTTGGATTATGCTTGATATTGCCACATATTTGAACTAATGTGTTTTAAGCCTGGATATTTCCCAAGAGTTGCTTAGGAAGCCGGGTGCGATTGCACATGCCTATATTCCCAGCATTCAGGGAGGCAGAGGCAGGCTGATCTCTGTGAGTTTGAGGCCAGCCTGGTCTACAAAGCAAGGACAGCCAAGGCTACACAGAGAAACCCTGTCTCAAAATAAATAAATAAATAAATAAATAAATAAATAAATAAATAAATAAATAAATAAATAAGCAAATAAATAAAGTTGCTTAGAAGAGGGCTTTTTTCTCATGTTTTCAGATACCAATATAAGGATGCAAAGTTATAGACTCTCAGGAAATCAATGCCACCCACAAAAGAAACTAACAAAGCTCCCACAGTTGACCTAAAGAAAAGGGTCTGAAAATTCTCTTCAAGTAGGTCAGTGAACTGCAGAAATATACAAACAAAAACATTAAAACAAATGTTGGGAAATACATGAAAAAAAATAGAAAGAGGCTGAAGAGAGAGGGAGGGAAGGAAGAAGGAAGAGAACGAATGAGAACATTCAGTAAACATTTGAGAAGGAGGAGGCAAGGGCCTGAATTCCCCTAAACTAAAGAGAGATACCAATATAGACACAAGAAGCACAGATATCCAAACTGTGCCCAAAAGATAGTTCAGCAAGGTCTAGAACATTCTAACTGTTATAAATCAAAGCCAGGAGGGAAGTAGGGACATGGTTTGCTTAGTAAATGTTTCCCTCACAAGCATGAGGAGTTTTGTTCAGGTATCAAGCATCCATGTAAAAAGCCAGGCATGGCGGCATGTATCTGTAATCCCTGTGCTGGAGAGGCAGGAACAGGAGGACCTCTAGAGCCTGATAACTGGCTAATCAGGCCAGGCTCATTGAGACCTGTTTCAAAAACTAACATGGCCAAGTGCGGTGGCACACACTTTTAATCCCAGCCCTCGGAGGGAGAGGTAGGTAGGTAGGTAGGTCTCTGAGTTCAAGGCCAGCCTGATCTACAGAGTGAGTCCCAGAACAGCCAGGGCTACACACAGAGAGACCCTGTCTCAAGCCAAATAAGAAGAAAACTAAGGTGAACCATGACTAAGAAAGCTATCTGATATTGATGTCCGGCATTCACATACTCTCTTTCTCTCTCTCTCGTGCATACACCCACACCTACACATATACACAAAGGGAAGGAAGGAAGGAAGTGGGGAGAGAAAGAGAGGTCAAAGTAAAAGGAAAAAAGCTGTGAACAGAAAGAGATAAGAAAACACTACATAAAAAGTCAACACTTTAATCATCAACAGATTTTTCATCAGAAACTATGAAGGCCAGGGACCAAGGGGGTAATATCTTCAATGTGCTGAAGCAAAAACACAAGCCTGCTAGCCATAAATGTTTTACCAATTGAAATTATATTTCTAAAATGAGAAAGACAAATGCTTCTAAGCAGTCCATAGATGGGGAGCTTATTTCCACACCAGGCTTACAGAACTTGAGAAAGGCAAACTTTAAGCACACGCAGAAACCTGTTAACTCCTTAAGTCCACAAAAGCCCAAACAGTGCCATGACTTACTCAGAGCTGTGTTCAAAATATTATGAAGTATAATGGGTGTATAAAGTCATTTCAGCCCTAGTCTGATGTTTGAAAGAGGGGAAAATGAATAATGACTCAGCTAAAGTTATCAAGGGATATATGTTACAGAATGATAGGAATTCCAATATCAAAACCTACATGGTGGGAATAGGGATACAAGTATACAGATGTCAGCAGTCAACATTAAGCTGTTCTCAGCCTGGAATAATTCTCACAAAATGGTAACCACAGAGCCAACACTCCGTACCAGAAGCAGAAGAAAAAGCAAAAGAACTCAAAGCTACAAAACGCGTCTAACCACAAAAGAAAAATAAAAAATAGAAGACTTATAGAAGTTAACCAAAGTTTCAGTAGGAAATACTTACCTTACAGTAATTTGTCTTGAATATTCGTGAACTAAGTTCCCCAATAAAAACACAATGAATGAATGGACTCTTGCTTTGTTTTTGTTGTTTTGAGACAGCGTCTCACTATGTTCTCTTAGCTGGCCTTGAACTCGCAGTGATCTTCCTGCCTCTGTAGAGCTGGTTTTCAAGGTAGGCAAGCACCACCATCCACAGCCCAAGCAAATGAATTTTTAAAGGCCCAAAGCTGAGACTCTCTCTGCTCTTAAAGACATATTAGATGGAAAGTGTGGAGAAACGTGCCACACAAATAGGAATGAAGGAGATCAAGGAAGCTTTCTATGGCAAAACACATGCATTCTGCTCAAAGAGATGCCTATTGACTTTACAATGAAGGAGCTAGTTGATCAGGAGGGTGTGCTAATTGTAAACATGTATTTTTCCAACCTACAGCCTATAAATATAAAAGTCAAATACTAAAGGCTCTGTGGGAGACAGAGATCACAATGTGGTATCAGTGAAGGATTACAACAACCCACTTTCAACGTTTAGACCCACGGAGAAAATGAAGAAGGAAATATGGGAATTAGGCAATGCTTTAAAAACACCAGACAGGCAGATGTTGAGTGTGCTTAGCGTAAAAAAGAAAAGCCAACACTGAAACAGCAGTACAAATCCCCCAAACACATCTTTACAAAATTCTTGAAGCCTTAGATGCTAGAATTCATGGGTGCTCAGCTGGGCCCTGACCGGCTGAAAGTGAATATGCAAATAAGGTAGAAATGCAACCAATCAAGAAAGAGCTACCAAACCTGGCGGGGGGGGGGGGGGGGAAGCGGGGGGGAAGAACCCTGATCTGCTAAAAGTTACTAAAAGGTCTGTATCTCTGCAGAGGAGATGCAACTTGCAAGAGGTTGTGGTTCTGTTAACTTGTTCCCACTACCTATGCAGGCTGGCTTGGCTTCTCTGCTAGAAGTAGAGTCAGGGGATGGAGTTCGGGGTTCTGCTTTGCAAAGAGCCATTAGTTACCCACTTTCTGTAGCTCTTTTGGACTCTGGACTTGGACTCGCTGGCTGTCACAAAGCTAGGACTTGGGGGGTGCCTACCCCAAACAGATACATATACAGAGATGTAGCTCAGTTGTAGGCTGCTTACCCAGTGTGCCTGAGGTTGAACCCTAACACTCATCCAAGCCTGCAATCCTAGTCATGGAAAATGGAGGGAAGAGGGTCAGGTCATCCTTGACGGCTTAAAGAGCTTGAAAGGATCCCCTCTGGCCAAGATGCTCAACTTCCATTCAGAAAGGCAAAGAGGATGGACATCAGAGGAGGGAGAAAACGGAACAGGACAGGAGCCTGCCACAGAGGGCTTCTGAAAGGCTCTACCCTGCAGGGTATCGAGGCAGATGCTGAGACTCATTAGCCAACCTTTGGGCAGAGTGCAGAGAATCTTATGAAAGAAGTGGGACATAGTAAGACCTGGAGAGGACAAAAAGTCTGGGCACAGGGGTCTTTTCTGGGACTGATACTCTAGCCAAGGACTACTCATGAAGATGGCCTGGAACCCCTGCACAGAGGTAGCCCACAGCAGTTCAGTGTCCAAGTGGATTCCATAGTAATGGTGACAGGGACTATCTCTGACAAGAACTGATTGGACTCCTCTTTGATCACCTCCCCCTGAGGGGGGAGCAGCCTTACCAGGCCACAGAGGAAGACAATGCAGCCACTCCTGATGAGACCTGATAGACTGGGATCAGAGGGAAGGGGAGGAGGACCTCCCTTATCAGTAGACTGGGGGAGGGACACAGGTGGGGAAAAGAGAGGGAAGGTGGGATTGGGAGGGGAGGAGGGAGCTACAGTGGGGATACAAAGTGAATAAACTGTAATTAATAAAAATAAAATGTAGTCTATGGTAGCTCAATCTCCAAGTGGATTCTCTAGTAAATGGAAACAGGGTCTGTCTTGAAGTGAACTCAGTGGCTTGCTCTTTGATCACCTCCACCAGATGGGAGGCAGCCTTAACAGTCCACAGAAGACGACAATGAAGCCAATCGTGATGAGGCCTGAAAGTGTCAGAGGGAAGGGGAGGAGGACCTCCCCTATCTGTGGACTTGGAGAGGGGCATGGGAGGAGATGAGGGAGGGAAGGTGGGATTGGGAGGGGCTACAGCTGGGATACAAAGTGAATAAACTGTAATTCATTAAAAAATAAATTTAAAAAGAAAAAAAAAAGAAAAGAAAAGAAAAAGAAAAAAGAAGACGAGCTTGAAAGAGCCAGGTATAGTGGTGTATACCTTCAACCCGAGCACTCAGGAGACAGAAGCAGGTGAATCTCTGAGTTTGAGGCCAGCATGGTTTAGAGAGCAAGTTCCAGGACAGCCAGGGCTACACAGAGAAACCCTGTCTCAAAACAAAACAAAGCAAAAACCAAGAGTCTGAAGAAAACAGCTTTCACCTCTGAGCATTATCTAAGTAGGTCTATAAACACAGCACTAAGTTCAACCTGACACCCAGGAACACATTTTGCCCACAGACAGCACACAGCTCAAAATTTACTAAGAGACATGGTCATAATTGTGCTTCCATGTCTGTGCTTGGGCAGAAGAGCAACAAAAAGACTAAGTATTCTGTGTATCTGCTCAACATCAAACATTTAATGAAACATCAAATTGTACTTTCTAACAACTTTCAGATGTACATGATATTGCTGACGAAATGCTAACAGGATCAAACTTAGACAAGAGATAATAGAACACCCTCAACTACATAGAAAAGTACGGACTTCGAGAAAATAAAATGTTCCGTGTTGATTACTTAGCATAAGATTTTACTCAGTATGGATATTACAAAAACCAAGGGCATCTAAATGTAACAAATTTACTTGGAAGATATTTAAACATTTTCTTAAATATGTACATTTTAGAAAACACCTTCTCTGTGGTGAAAGCAAGTGAGAAATTTACAGAAAAGGTGTGGATGGGTGGATAATCTATTTTGCAGTAAAATAATAAACAGATTAAGACAGTGAAATTAAAAATCTTTTACACAACCAAAAATTACCTTCAGTTCATTCTACTATACAGACTAGCCTTAGCATAGTATAAGCCAAAACTTGTATTAGTGAAAGGTGTCGAGAAAAACATTGAGCCCATTGCTACTTTCCAGAATACATCATAATATCCCAGAAATAACCACTTAAACAAATCAAGAATTATCTATAATTTTGATACTTAATAAATACTGAAAATGACATGTGCTTTTTTGTGTAAAGCAATAGAGATATTTTGTAATGTTTCTGTGGTAGCAATAGTTCCCATCACCATGTCTCTGCAGTCAGATGTTACATGTCATGTGCATGGTTTGCTTGTGATGCTAAGATAGTTTTAAAAACTCTTGCTGGAAACTGTCTCTTATTAGAGCAGAGTTTCTTGGAACTGATATTAATTTCTTAAAAGTCATCCAAGGGCTACAATGATTCAAGGTTGCCCGTAGACTATTTTTAGAATATTAATTATGAGACTATTTGGTGGTGGTGCATGCCTTTAGTCCCACTACCTGGGAAGCAGAGGCAGGCGAATCTCTTGAGTTCAAGGCCAGCTTGGTCTACAGAATGAGTTCCAGGACAGCTAGGGCTATGCAGAGAAACTGGGTCTCAACAACAACAACAACAACAACAAAAAAAAACCAACACAACAAAACAAAAAACAAAACCAATAAAAAAAATCAAAACAGCAAAAGCTGGGCACAGAATATAATAGGGGCTAAAGAGAAGGCTACAGGATTAAAAGCACTTGCTGTTCTTTCAGGGAACCCAAATTCAGTTCCCAGCACCCACATCAAAGGACTCATAACCTCCTGTAACTAACTCCAGCTCAGAGGATCTGACACCCTCTTCTGTTCTCCAAACGCACTCACAAGCACAAATTTTGCAAACACACAAATGTATATACATTCACTCACACACTTAGACAAGCACACACACATAATAGAATACATCTTTTCTTTAAAAACCGTAACTATTGCTAACATTAAAAAAAAAAGAAAACATAGAACACACAGGAGAATGCAGAATACTTATTTTAAATCCAGCAACTCAGAAATATCTAAGGACTGCTGTATTTAATTAGCTTGGATTTTTGCCTACCTTGTCATATTTTAAATGCATGGTTTTTACATCTATTTTATTTAGTGTAATAAAGTGTCAAGCCTGCATGCCAGCATATTCTATAAATTCATTAGTTATATGGAAGTAGACCAAAAGTCTACTTAGAGACTTTTGGTATGTGCTACCTTTGTCCTAGACACTGGCCTGTTCAACAAGATAGAGCCTATGGTGGGAAAGAGATGCAGACATTCACTTGATATGTGTAGGTGGCAAGTCACCAAATTCCATAGCCAGCCCCCACTCATCCATATGGTTTGATTTATTCGGTTCCCCGACGCAAGCTCCCTCCTGTGTGATTCCCACTGGGTCCCAGATGCTCTGCTGTCTAGCTGGCCCAGGCTTCCTGCAGACTAGGGGAAAATGGGTGGGATTTCCCTGGGAAAACATGCTGCAGAGTGCTATCAGCACAAAAAGCCAGGCTGCCGGTGCACTCCACCCTCATTAGTCTGAATAAAACCCAGGCGGTTCTGCCTTGTGGGGTTTCCGAAGGACAGGAAAAGGAGAAATCAAAGAGAGCCAGTTGTATAGGTCTTAAAACACTTTTTGGCAGGGAGCCAAGATACTGGGTGAGCTTGAGAAAGTGAACCAGGTTCAACCATGTCTGTAACAAGGCTAGGGATGACTGGGTAAGACAGAGTACAGCCATCAGCCCCACCCTGCAAACGCCAACAACATTTATTTTATACATCTATTTTATACACAAGGACCCAAACTCAAAACACAGTAGAAACTTAGCAAGCTCACCACTCCACCCTCATACCTGCTCCAGTCTACAAGAAATGTCACCTTAGCCTTCCTAGTCTAGAGAGACTGAGGTCTTCTGTCATCCTTCAAGAACTTCCCCTTCCTTCTGCTGCTCCAAAAGAAGAGTATCTCCAAGCTCTCTGTTCTGGGCCTTGTTCAGTGGGAATCTCAACCATTCAATAGAAACAAATCACAGAAGTGCCGTGTATCTCAAACCATCATCATGCCCTGGACACTGGGTGACACAGCATAAATGTTCCTCTTGTGTCTCATGGATCAGTTTCCCTTAGCCTCCTCTCCCACCACCCCTAATTCAAAGGGTGCCTGTGCTTGATTATCAACAGGGAACAGCAGTAGACATGAAAGAGAAGAACAGAGGGGGTTATCTGACATGTTCTATGGGATGCAGGAAGCAGAGTCCATGAGGAAGAAGATGGAGGCAAGATGAACAGAAACAAACAAAAAAGAGATGCAGGTAAGGAATCACAAGCCTTTAATTCTGGCACTTGGGAGGCAGAAGCAAGTACTCTTCATAGTTGAGATATAGGCCAGCCAAGGCTGCATAGTGAGACCCTGTCTCAAAAATAAATAGCATAAATAGAGAGACAGACAGACAGACAGATAAATGGAAGAAAAGGAACAGAGTTGGGACTGAAAATGATGTTCATATTTATTTCTTTGGGCAAGCAATAGAGAACAAGCTGGATTGCTGGAAATTGTAAGATTTTTAAATTAGAAAACATTTTATACAATATATTTTGATAATTTCTTTTTCCTCCCTCATCTTCTCCTAGGTCTTCCCCATACCTTCCTACCCACCCACCTTCATGTTTTCTCTACAACAACAGCTAAACCAAAAATCAAAACAAGCAAACAATACAAGAAAAAATATCAAGACAAAAAAGAATTCATGTTGTGTTGGGCAACTACTCCTGGGCAAAAGAACCTCCCCTGAAGTGTAGTCAATATACCCAGTGACACTTCTTTTTAAAATACTGATTTTTCCCTCTGCCAAAGGGTATCTTGCAAATAGTTTCTTGGTTAGGGATAGGAACCCATGTCCACTTCCCCCTCTCAGTACTGGGACCCCCATCTGACTTGAACTTGAATATGCTGCCAACAGTATCTCTGTGTATGTGTGCGTGTGCGCGAGCGCTATTGCGTCTTGAAGACATTGCTTCCTTAGGGCTATCCCTCACCTCTGGCTCTTACAATCTTTCCACCAGCTCTTTTGCATAGATCTCTGAGCCTTGAGGTTAAGGGCTTTGATGAAGACTTCCCATTTAGAAATGAATACTCCAAAGTCTCTCACCCTCTACACATTATCAGGGTCTCTGTGTTCATTCCCACCTACTTCAGGAAAAAAAAATCTTCTCTAATGAAGGTTGAGCAAGTCACTAATCCATTGGTATAGCAGTATGTCATTAGGAGTCATTTTATTGTTATATTCCTTTAACATGATAGGAGTATTAGGTTTTCCTCTAAGGCCCATGACCTATACAGTCTCAGGTTCTTGGTCACATCAGCAGTGTCAGGTATGGGTTCAATTTCATGGAGTGGGCCTTAAATCCAACCAAAACTAGATGGCTATTTCCATAGCGTTTATGTAATTTTTTTTAGGAAAGTCACTGTTATTGGTTGCAAGGTTTGTAGCCGAGTGATATTTCTCCTCATGGTAGCATGTAGATACCTACCAGCACTATGAAGGCTCATCAGTAGGGAATGAGGCTTCTAGTTGGGTACCAGCTTGCCTTCTCTATGAGTAAGTGTTGTCTTCAGCTTCAGGGCATTACCATCAGGCTGTGGAGAGCAACCAATAGCCTTGGCAATCGTGCGTAATGTTTGGTGGGTTCCATGGGCCCCCTTTGGCCAATGACTAAGCAAGATGTGACCATTCCTGGCACTGGAGGTTTTGCTTGTGACATAGGATGTTTAGTTGGGTCATTGTTTCCCTTCTTGTATAGTGACCCCATTTAAAAACACCTTTCATGGATGGATGTATTCTAGGAAACTTCTACAGTAGTGGTTTTCCACGTGGTTGGTTTTTTTGTTTGTTTTTGCTCAAAAGACCCTTAGTCCCTTCCCATGTTTCCCTCCTTTGTGTCTCCACTCTCTCCTCAATTCCCTTCCTTATTTAATCCTCCTCCACTTTAATCTAGTTTCTCCTTCATATCTCTATAACACTATATTCTGTTTCACCTTCAGTAGGAGATCCTTCTTTCCTCCTGGTCTCTTACTAAGGACCTCTTTAACCTCCTGCCTTTCAGACTGTAGCATACATATGGAAAACTTAAAAGCTAATATAAGAGAAAACATAATTAACAAGTTCTTAATCTTGACAAGCATTCTTTGTTTTTGTTTTTCAAGACAGGGTTTCTCTGTGTAATAGCCCTGGCTGTCCCAGGCTCACTGTTGTAAACCAGGCTGGCCTTAAACTCACAGGAACCACCTGCCCAAGTGCTGGGATTACAAGGCATGCCCACCATGCCCAGTGCCATCTATTTTCTTGTCTACAAAGAAGAGTAAAGTAGTGATATCTACCTCGTGAGTTATCAGAGGCACAGGTATAGTGAAGAGTGTCAGCCTCTTGACTTCTCCTTGCAGCCAGGACTTGATCATCTCTCTTCTTCTCTCCAACCAGAGTGTTTCCACCCAGAATAGCCCAGGGAAGGTGAAAGTTTATCTCAGACACTCCCACTCACTTCTAGATTCTCATCAATCTGAAAGTTTCCCAATGGAGTCAAAGACCTACCAAAAAGAAGCCAACTGGAAAGAGAAATGGCTAACCACAGGAGACAGAGCTTCAGAGAGAACTGTTCCAAGGAGCAGAAGATAGAGGGAAAGTTTCCCCACCCTAGTCTCTCCTTAGCATGTTCTCTATCTAACCAAAAGAGGATACAATTTGTTCTTGGACTCCAAGGCCATTATTCCTTCTATGGACCTCTTGTGTGTACATTCCCTGACCAACAGATAAGGCAAGCCCAAGTAAAATCGAGGTTGATACTCCCTGGGGATGAGTTAAGAAAAATAGACTTACCTGTAATTGAGGCATCTCCCAAACCCTCACTCAACCCAGGCCTGGCTTTCCCACGCCTCCTGTCTTCCAGAGGAGGATGTGTAGAACACTGGGAGACAGAGATACTCCTCCTAGCTTCCTTATCTCAGGCTTCATTTTCCTCATCTTCCAAATGAAACTGGCACCCCAGATGCTCTCTAGCGATTTCTCTCCCAGACAGTGCAAGATTTCCCAAGCTGAGATTTTTGTATGCCCTGGGCAAGTGATGAGAAACCCTGAAGAAAATTGCTCAGCTCAGGAGGACTTGAGCAGGCTTCCAGTATCTGTGAATACCCAGAAATAGTAAGCCAACATCTTTAGACAGTCATAGACAGCTTCTGATTCGCCAAGGGAATGCCGAGTACGCTTGTAAGACTTAGGACAACAACATTCATCTATTCTCAGGGGAAGGGAGAGAAGGCAAAACATTATACTAATCCCTCACAGCTGAATTATCAGGTTACTTTGAATGGAGTCCCTGAAGCAAAACAAACTTTTCTTATGGAGAGCAAAAACTAAACCTCATGATCTGGCACAGTCACTGAGCTAACATCATGGTGTCAGGAAGCCTGCTTTTTCTCTAGACACGCCAGGGCTCTTGCTTATCAAGGTTTACTCTTGGTTGGCTAGGGCCACATCACTTCCATGGAAGTAAAGGCTTCCATCTATCTTGACCTTCCCTGACCCTGACCCTTCTACATTCTACTTACAAGGACCCCTGTGATTATATTAGGGCTACCTGGAAAAGGCAAGCTACTGGCCCATCTCAAGATACTCAATTTAAGTCTCTCCAGCATAGCTGCTTAAATATGACCTGAATAAGGATGATACCAGTAGACATGCCAACATGGAAGGGCAGAACTCACAGTGCCTCAGCCCTGGACAATGAACTACATGCAGCTAAGAAATGCTGAGAATGGGAACAATAGTCTTCCAAAGGGAAAAAGCACATCAATGGTTACCCGACACCAAACGCTCAACCCTGAAACCATATCCATGCAAGTAACATCATACAGACCGAGAAGATTGCATTTAGATATTTAGGAATGTATAAACACACACAAATGTATATGTAACATACGCATATGAAGATAACAATTTTTCAAAAGGGCTGTGAGTTTGAGAGAGAACTAGGCAAGGAAGGTGTATCATGGGAGGGTTCAGAGGGCAAAAGAGAAGGGGGGAATTATCTATTTATATTACAACATCAAACAGTAAAATATACCTAAAAAAAGATATTCAGTCCTGCATATTTCTCCCGCCTCAACCCCCACCCACTGACCCACCCACCTCCCACGCCCAGCAATAAAAGAGGATAGTTAGGATTCAGTGGTGGAACCCTGTGGTCACACCGAACTGCAATTACCTCCCAGGGCCATTCGTGACCAGCTCAGGGAGCAGTGAAACTACAACTTACTTATACTGTCCACGTAATGGTTAAAAGTATACTGGTACCAGCACAATGCTTGCCGCATAATGACTCGGTTCTTATTAATAGCATCTTTTCAGAGGCGGTCCTTGACTTAAGCTCAACACACACAGACACACTCCTCTTACGAGTGTCTGGTACTTTTGTCAGCAGCATTGGGACCTCCTATTCTTTTTACGTGTGTTAATAATGCAAGGATGATGAGGCCAGGTGGTGGTAGGGCACACCTTTAATCTCAGCAGAGGCAGGCAGAGCTCTGTGAGCTGAAAGCTAGCCTGGTCTACAGAGCAAGTTCCAGGATAGCTAGGGCTACTCAGTGAAACCCTGTCTCAAAAACTAACAAATAACAACAAATATTATATATCTATTTAATTTTTAAGTTTTTATATTTGAATTTTTAAATTTAATATTATATTCATCGCAGGGATGAGTTTCCACAGAGGCTGTCTGCAGTGTGAGACAAAAAACACAAAGGTAGTTACTACACAAAAATAAATCCAAATATTTTTGTACATGTGGGATGTTGCTGATATTGAAAGAATTCTCATGCCTTACTACAATCTCTAGTGGGATACAACGGTGCACCCCGTAATCCCGGCCCTTAGGAGCAGGCAGAAGGATCAGGAATTCAAGATCATCCTCAGCTACATAGCGAGGCCAAAGCCGGCCTGAGCAAAATGATACCATGTCTCAAACAAACAGATGAAAGAAATCAAATGTTCTTTAAGTCATGTGAGGGCTGGCAGGGAGTTTTACCTGCTTAGTAGTTCTAGCCTACACACCTGTCAAACACTTAAACACCGTGCCTCACACTTAACACCGGTCACTGCTGTCTGTGAAATCAATTCTGCTTCCATAGACATACATACACTTAAAAATATAAGATGTATTTCCCTTTGTCCAAAAGCCAAACCAGTTGAATGAGCGCATGTTTCCCCATGTGCAAAGTAATGTGTGTATCTTTCTGAAGCAGGTATGGTGATTTCTGTCTAACAGAGCTCTGGAACCTTCAAAATACGAAGCATTAATGGTGTGACCTTCCCCCAAATGAAAATGTGTCTTTGGTTCATACCAGGGTTTGGCCAAAGATCAACCTCTCCATAGAATGGGTTGTCTGAATGTGGAAGGCCACAGACACAGAAACACTAATAGTTAATGAGATGGTAGCAAATAAAGTTACATTTTCGAAGAGCAAAATGTAGATAGTTATCACTAATTAAGTTTAACTGGACTGCAGGGGGCAGTGTGGGCTTTGACTGGTCTATAGGCTTGGTCTACAGCCAAGCCTGAGGCAAAAGGCCCTGTGTCTCTGCCCTTGTCGGGGGACTCTGGTCCTGGCATCCCCAAGCTGATATATGGAGGCAGGTCTTGGACTGGGATGCTTACGCCTCACCACTCCCTCACCTGGTGAGTCCTGAGGAATCCTCAACCCACTCTCTGGATTCCTGTGGGGTCTCTCATGCAGGTCTGGCATGCAAACCTGAATTTCTGGTGTGATGTTAGCAAAGTTGCCCAGCAACCAGTCGACCTGGGGTTCTTCCCACTATGGATCTGCCCCCACGATGTCTCCCTCCTTGAAGGACAGAAGGCAGAACTAGAAGCTTGGAGAGGAGCTCATCTGGAAAGGCGATCAGATCTCTGCTTATTCGTGTGGCCTATCTACCCCTTCTAGAATGTAAGATCCATGAGAGCGAGGACCTTCCCCGTTGTGACATGAGCTGTCCCTGGTTGCTAGAACAGGGCCTACGGTGCACTGAGTGAATACTACTAAATGTCAGCTAATGTAACTTTGCATGTCCCATCAGACTGCCCAAGTAGAATTACCTTCATGGAGCAAAGGAGAAACACAGACTAAAAGGATTTTATGTGACTCATGGGCCTGAATTTGATGTCAGAGCCTTCTGGTTGAAGAGCCAGTAAATACCCTTGTATTATGCAGTCTTGTCTGTACCCCTGTTCCTCCTGTTTCCTAAACTGACAACTTCAGCATGGGTTCCTCTGTGCTTAGATGAGGGATAGGAGGAGAAATACAGTCAGAAAGATGCACTGGTGCGCTCCCATCTGAAGCTGTGGTCACAGAACAAGGCCTCCCCAGACCTCCCCTCCGGTCTCTGGCCTCCCTCGAGCGAGGCTCTAGTAGGCCTTGCAACCAAACAGTAGCCCTGGTTCCAGCGCCGCTGTGGACATGCAGGCCAACTACATTTTATGCAAAACTCCAGGAGGCTTGGTAACAACCGACTTCTTGCTTGGTGCCTGGTGCTGTTTTGCATATTTCATTTGGTCACTTGCTCAATCACCACACGAGCCTTACTAGGTGTATACGGTATTATCTGCATATGCCTGATAAGCAAATGGAGGCCCGAAGACATTAAGGAAACTGTTCAGGGGTACACGTGGCTAGAGAAACTGGGTAGGAAGAGCGTGAGCATAGGCCTGTTTTTAACCCTTTACCCTACAGCTCAGTGGAGAATTAGGGATTTGTTTACAAAAGTAGGCACCGCCAGGGGGTCTAGATGGCTCTTCAATCAATGTGTAGTTTCTGGGTGTGGGTTACCCCACATGCATAAAGACAGGAATGAGCTTCCTCTCAAATGTGTTCTGTAGAACAGGCTGTTAATAGTATGTGGTGAGTGGGTGGAATTTCATGACCAATTGGATTTGATGTAATTAAACTAAAAGAACCAGGATGCTTATAGCAGGCCAGCTCAGTGCCTTTAATACAATGTGCACTGGGCCTGTTGAAGACCAGGAAGGAGAGTACAGCATTCTTCAAGCTTTACCTAACACAGAACAATGTTCGGTACAGCTAATGGGACCCAGCCTGGGAGACATACATTTAGGACACTTGGCTGGGGAATGCAGCTCAATTGTCTAGCACCCACAAGGTCCTGGCTTCTACCCCCAGCAGCTAAAATTCCTTCCCTTGGGGAAAACAAAATATCTACCCTCTCTTATGGTCTCCACAACAAAGCAAGGTGCAGCTCAACCAAAGTTCACTCCAGGGAACCAATAATGAGTTTATTAAGCTTACTTACGGAATAATGGAGGATCTTAAAGCCACCACACCGGAAGGTCCGCATGTGGCATAGAAAACAGCTCCTTGTGGCTTCAGACACGGAGTCCTCTCCAGCTCATCCTTTCCCTACCTGTATCCTCCAGCTTTCCCGGAGACCATGAGGCCTCATACAGTTAGGACAGAACTGCATACAGCTGTCTGGGAGGCCTGGCTTTATACTCAGGTGATGGCCCTTGACCCTCCTCACCCGAGTCTTCCAATAGGGAACATCAGCAGTCGACAAGCCCGGCTGTGATGCTCTTTGGCAACCAAGCCTAATCAAACTCCTGAAGATGATGACGGCTTGGCTTGGAGTCACATAAATTGGGCATGATAGCAGCCAGGAGGCAAAGGCTGGAGGAGTGTAAGTTCAGTGACATCCACGGTTACATAGTGAGTTCAATACCAGTATGGGCTACATGAAACTTTGTTTTCCCCAATCTTTGGAATAGAAACAGTTTTCTTCTCTTTCTGTTTTTGTTTGTTTGTTTGTTTTTGTCTCTGCCTCCCTGAGTGCTGGGATTACAGGTGGGCACCACTGCACCCGGCCGTCTTTTTCTGTTTTAACCTGCTTGGAATAAAGGAACGTGTAGACACTTATGGACTCCTTCATTAGACCCTCCTGGTGCCCTTAGTATGGAGAAGAGGAAGGAGAACTCGTAGGCTGAGCAGCTATTGGTGTATGTGCCTTTGATTGTGGCTATCTGTAATTGTCTCTCAAGAATTTGAAACCCAGCCTTTGAGGAAGTTTTTACTGTAAGAAATTTCTGTAAGGTTGCAGATGAAATGGCGCCAGATAAACATCTTAGCTTGTCATCTGGAAGCTATAGCTTTGGGAACATGTGCCTGTTGACTAAGTGCTCTGTGCCTCAGTTTCCCCGTTTGTTAGGTTGATTATGTATGACTAACTTCATAGGGTTATTGTAAGGGACTGCTGTTGTTAGTGCATGGGGAAGCACAGAGAATCTACACGTCACTAATATTCACTCAGAGACAATTTTATATTAATTAAAATTCTTATTAAATCATTACTGTCATCCTCATTATACACATAAAAACAAATGGAGCCTTGAAAGGACAAGTGACGAACCAGATGTGGTGGCACACGCCTTTAATCCCAGACCTCAGGGAGGCAGAGACAGGCGGATCTTGTGAGGTTAAGGCCAGCCTGGTCTATAAAGTGAGTCCAGGACAGCCAAGGCTACACAGAGAAACCCTGTCTTGAAAAACAAAAACACAAAGAAAGGGCACATGACCTGCTTAAAGTCATAAAGCAATTGTTAGCCACAAACTGAGAAAAGTCCCTTTAGAAGGAAACTCCTATTACAAATGCATCTTCAAAGAGTCATTTTCCTTTCAGTTAAAACTCTTGGAAGAAAACTAAGCATGCGCAGAGGTGTTCCTGTCCATCATCTTTATGACACACACTGAGCATGCACCAGGGTGTTCTTGTCAATCATTTTATCTTTTGGATTATGTGCTCCCTGTCTTCCAAATGTGTCCACCATCCTTTCTTCTAAAACTGAGCATGCTCAGAAGTGTGCCTACACACTAGTGCCTTGAGCTTCCATATATATATCTATATCTATCTATCTATCTATCTATCTATCTATCTATCTATCTATATATGAAATAAAACCTCCAAACTTCCTCTATTCAGGGAAGGCATGGCTTTAGAAATGGTTCCTCTGCAGCTCTCCTTCCCTGTTACAGGCAATAATTCTCCATTCCCTTATTTTTCCCTTGGCTGAGGTTGTTTTGGGAGTTGTATTCCGTAGGATGAAAACCTGATTCATTCCGGGTGGGTTATGGTTATGAGTGGCCAAGGTGAGAGTCACACACAGGCACAAGATTGCTTCTCCTCCCAATTGCTGAAGATGGTTGAACTTGCAGTAAAACGCCTTTCCCCCGGCAGACCTCACCACCTCACACACCACTCCAGAACGGGTAGGAATTTTCCTTGGAGACTCAGACCCCACTGCTCACCCAGGAGTATTCAAAACCAATTAGGAACACATGCTAGTGTCCCAGGACCCTGACAACTGAACCTAGAGAACTGAGCAGGTCCTAGTAAAACATTTCCATAAGCCTTTCCATGCAAGAAGGCCCCTGGCTGTTCTTCCAAATCCAAATCTTAAAGTACCTCACAAGATCAGTGGCCCATGGTGTCTGCCCAGCAGAGCACATAAACCCCAGCATGTTAATCTAGAAGTTTCCAGCTTCCAAACTTTAGCATGGATAGGGTGTCCAGTTGCTGCTAGGGGGCGGGCAGTAGAAAGACAACACGGAAACACAAGTGGCAAGGCTTCAGGGTCTTTCTCTGAAGGGACCAAAAAAAAAAAAAAAGGCTAATTTTGAAGGCTCATTTGTTGTCTGTCCATGTAACTTTCTATTTAACAGGAAAAAAAAGGGTTGACATCTACTCTGATTTCACTAAAAAGAAAAGGGTTGGGGAAGCTTTTAATTCTTCAGCTTCAGTGTGCATATATGGGCAACCAAGACCCAATGTTAAGAAATTGCCTTAAGTCCCAAGTGTTAGTGGTAGAATAGAGAGAAGTCATGTTTCCTGACCCCTTTTATGCCCACCTCTCAGACTGAAGAGTCTGCAATGAGCTGATTAAGAACATGGTTGAGCCGGGCTTGCTGATACATGCCTTTAATATCAGTACTTGGGGAGGCAGAGGCAGGCAGATGGATCTCTGTGAGTTTGAGGCTAGCCTGGTCTACAAAGAGAGTCCAGAATAGCCAAGGTGACACAGAGAGAACCTGTCTTGAAACAAGCAGAAAATAACATGGTTGGAAAATAACTGAAACCAAATTTACAGTTGTTGAAAGTTTGTTTCTGTTGGGTTCTTTCTGATTCTTATCTTGTCAAGAAAATCTTTAAGCTTACTATTTACCTAATAAGTTGTTTGTTTGGTGTTTTTTTTTTTTCTGATAAAAAGCGGGAAGAGAGCAACTCCAGAGGTAGGTTTGTCGCTCTTCACCAAGATGGTTTCCCACTGTAGAGTCATTTTTCCCCTGTCTGCACTCAGAACTCCCTGAGTCCAACATGACAAGTTCAGCAGGTCCAAACAGGAGACAGGAGTGCTCTTACCAGTTCCCACCATTCCCTCCCCTAATGTTCCCGGTGACTCAGAAGCAAATGGCAGAGAAGAGAAAAGCACAGGCATCCTGAGAGCCTGCCAAATCCAGGCTTAACCACTTACTGTCCGTGTCCACTTGTGCAAGTCATGTGGCTTCATAGAACCTCACTACCATCAGCTGTAAAAATACAGATAACATCAAACAGCAGCCAGGTAAGATGGCTTAGTAGGTAAAGACACTTACTGCCAAGCTTGATGCCCTGGGTTCAATCCCCGGAACACATATGGTAGAAGCAGAGAACCAGCTCCTGACTTCCATATACACTCTAGCCTGTGCACCTAACCCGTTGAAAGTAGAATAAATGCATGTGATTTTTTAAAGTCACATGCCACAAGCTTGCCATTAAGTTCACATGCAGTGGTGTTACTTTAACGTGGGATTACATAAAGATTAAAGTGATACACATGAGAAGCCAGCAATGTACTAGTCATACAACAATAACATGAGTTAGTAACTGCTTTTCCATAAGGTCTGATAATCTCACGATCTTAAATGCATTAGACTATCTGAACATCCACACCATAGGCCAAGCAATGCCAGACTCCCAACAACATACCTTGGAGTGAGCCCTGCCCTAGGCAGTGATGTCAAACCCTTCTACCTGTAGGCAGATGTTGCCAGAAGAGTAGTGTTGCTCTGCCTGAGAAGAGTGACCCAGAAGCATGTTTTAGAACCTGTCTGCTGGGTTTCATGAGAGCCACTGTGTCACTGCAGAAAAGTGACTTTCTGAACCTCGGTTTGCTCGGATTTTAGACTGACCCCAATAGCAATGCCCAGTGCAGAAGCCTGTTAACAATCACATGTGATGATGGGCGTAAGAACTTAACACACAGACTCATTCTTGGAAGATGACTCCAAAATACTGACATTTTACCCTCAGACTGATGCTTTGTATCCAAAAAGAAAGAATAGAGGAAAACAAAAGTGCCTGGGGTAGATTTCAAGTGACTTTTGGTAAAGTGTAGATTATGTTACCAGTTACCTAGGTGATATTGATCATGACCTTGTCTTGCTCTATGCCTCAGTTTCTCTATTTGCAAAACAAAGAGGTTGGATTTGGTGAGCCCTTCCAGGCACCTAAACAAGGTTTGATAAGAAGGCATAGCCCCACCACCACGCACTATGTCTTCTGTGTGGGTCCTGTCTCCCTAGATACCCAGATAACTGGACTAGGAAGGGGCTGGGAAAGAAGGTGCTAGCCTCCTCCTAGTGCCTTAAAAGAACTATGGTTAAGAGAGAAAAATATCCCAGCTCTATTCATCACTGTGCAACCTGGGGAAGTGACTTCACCTCTCTGAGTTTTTTTTTTTTTCTAAAGGGAACTTCAAAGGGAACTCAGCTTGTCATAGCCATGTAAGCTAATATCAGTCAAGTGCTTAGTCCACAGGCAAATCCCTCAGTAACATAGTATTGTCTTGATAGTCATTATTGATTACCAGTTGTATGCAGATCCTATTGTTTGATACGGCTCTTCTTATACCTGGACCATACACATACATGTCCATTTCAGGCAGTATTTCCGATGACAATAAAGTCCTTTATGAGAGCAGCAGCCATGCCCTGGACATGTGGAAAACTGTAGGCCAGCCTCTGCATCCCAAAAGTCTACATTCCCAAGGTTCCTAGTCAACGGGACATGACACCAGCTGTTGCTGTCCAGACCAGCTTTGCAGAGCTGGGATAGACTGAAGACTATTTTTTGTTTTTCTTTATTGGTTTTGGTTTTTCAAGACAGGGTTTCTCTTTGCAGCCTTGGCTGTCCTGGACATTCTTTGCAGACTGGCTGGCCTTGAACTCACAGAAATCCACCTGCCTCCGCCTCCCGGAGTGCTTGGATTACAGGTATGGGCCACCATTTCCAGCTGTTGAAGACTATTTCTTACCCAGCATAGAATATAAGAAGGAGATGGGCCTCCCCATGTCTCATGTAGTGTCACTGGACCTAGAGCTCTAAGGCGTTATGCATTGGATTGAAGATTATCTGCACTTGACATCACAAGTCATGAGATGAGTATCCTAAATGAACCTCCATTTCCTAACCTGGAAAATGGAGCTACACACAGAACCCTCTTTCAAGATACTTGCAAAGATGAAAGGAACACACACACAACATTTAGCAAGCATATAAATTGCATTAACTGCACTCTTGTCTCTATTCCTCCTGAGCTGTTATTTGACCACACGACACAGAAAAAAGCCCCAACAGAGGACATTTAGAAGTGTCTTTTCACCGTGACATGTGTGGAGTAGTGGAAGTAGTGTGGAGTGCCAGTCTGGAGATCTGACTTGATCTCTGGCTCTTTCTCTCTGTTACCTTCCACTGGTCGCTTTCCCTCTGTGGCCCAGACTTTGCGTCTGAAACAACCTTGTCCAATAGAAACATACCGTAAGCCACTGAAGCAACTTTAAACTGTTGTAGGAATCATATTTTATGAAACATCAAAGGAAATAGAGTAATAGGTACTAAATTGAATACTTATTTTTCTCATTTTAATGTATTCCTCATATTATCAGCTCATTTGCTCTCTGAAATCTTGGTGGTTCTTAATTCAAGGTGATCTGGTAGTTTATCTGGAGGTGTTTGTGGGTTATTAAGACCTGGGGCAGAAGGTGGAGATGTGGGTGTGTTCTTGGTACCTGACAGTAGAAGCCAGATATTGCTGACCAACTTACAGTACACAGGAAAGACCCCTACATTAAAGGATTATCTGGTCCAAAAGCTTAACGGAAGCCGTTTAGTGCTTGTAACAAACCCCTACTTGGATTGGCTGCTTGTCAAGATCTTATTAGGCTCACATGGCCAGTGGCCACCACCTCCATCTGTGCAGATCTTTAGTACCAACCCATGGACATGAGTTTAGAAAAGTCAAGGTTTTAACAATTCTTTTCTGCTCATCCTTAAGTAACTGGCCAAAAGATTTATGGCTAGTTTACCAGTCCCTGGTTGCCTAAGGACAGAGCCCATCTGTCCCTAGCTGGTCAGACTCTTTCAAAGCACCCACCCGCCCCATGGAGACCAAGGCTGGGTCAAACAGTGAGCCCTGTTGTTCTTGACGGGGGAGACAATGCTGCAGGCCCTGCTACCTGCCTGACAGAACCATTGTGGCTCGAGCAGAAAAGGGCTTTGTCAGGATGGCAGCCGAGGAGCCTGCAGTTCAATAGGGCCCTTTATGCGTGTCCTGATAAGATGCCCTGATGCCAGCCTTGAGAGGCCCTGCCCCCTCCTGGAGCAGATGGGAGGCCTGAGGCCTCAGAGGGTATGGAGGGCCTACTATGGGTCTCAGCCCTCTCGCCCTCAAACTGCAGCTTAAAATGCAAACTTTATGTAAGACTGGGAAGTCCTTTTGAAGCACAGGACAGACTCAGTAGTGTCCTTCCCAGGCAAAGGACATCTAGCTAGGACCCTCCAAGATAGTAGCTCCCCAAAAGACAAATCCATATAAAACTAAATGTATTTTTTTCTTTTCTCTCCCTCAGCTTCCCCCCACCCCCGACAGGGTTTCTCTGTGTAGCCTGGCTGTCCTGGACTTGCCTTGTAGACCAGACTGGTTTCAAACTTACAGAGACCCACTTACCTCTGCCTCCCCAAGTGCTGGGATTACATGTAGATGTCACTTTATACAGCAAAACTAAATATATTTAAGAATGCCTATGTCTGTCTCTCTCTCTTCACATCTGAGCACAGCTATGGCAAGAATAATTTAAGTATACTTTGTTGTGCTTTTTAAAAGGCTACTAAGAAAAGCCACTAGATCTTATATGTTCTTACCCAAACATTTTCCCAACACATACACACATACACACTAACTCACACACACACCCCAATGTGGAGTGTATATATTAAGTAGCTTAATTGTGGTAATTTCTGACAATGTATGCTCCTATCAAATCATCGATTGCATTTCTTCAGTACACGCAATCTGGGGCTGAGGAGCTATCTCGGTGGGTAAAGTGTTTGCTATGCAAGCATGCACACTTGAGTTTGGATCTTCCACACCCACGTAAAAATGCCATGTGTGCCAGGGCTTGTCTGTCAGCCCGGCATTGTGGGGAGGAAGGAAGAGCAGAGATGAAAGGATTACTGGGAATCTGCTGGCTAGTCAGAACAACAGAAGCAGCAAGCTGCAGGTTCAGGGAGAGACTCTGGCTGAAAAAATAAGGCAGGTGAGGAGCTAACTGAGGAAGACACCAGAGGTGGACCTCCATCCTCCTGAATGCGTGAGAGCACACACACAAATGCACGTACATGTGTGCTCACACACATCTGTGCACACATGAACTTTTTATTCAATAATGCCTCCACACCCAACCAGGGACCATGTGTGGATATAACCTAGAACCCCTGCTTGGATGTAGCCCATGGTAGCTCAGTAACCAAGTGAGTCGCCTAGTAAGGGGAACAGGAACTATTTCTGACATGAACTCAAGGACTGGCTCCTTTACCTCCCCCCACCCCCACCCCAAGGGAGAAACAGTCTTGCTAGGCCACAGAGGAGGACATGGCAGCCAGTCCTGAAGATACCTGATAAGCTAGGGTCAGATAGAAGGGGAGGAGGACCTCCCCTATCAGTGGACTTGGAAAGGAACAGGAAGGAGATGAGGGAGGGAGGGTAGGATTGGGAGGGAATGAGAGAGGGGGCTATGGCTGGGATACAAAGTAAACAACCTGTGATTAATATAAAAATAAATTAAAATTTAAAAAATACCTCCACACAATTGGAAAGCAATTTCAAAAATCTAACCAGAGGGAAACCATTTGTGTGTGCTTGCCTCTGTCCTTAGAACACACGTGATTGAATCTGAATGTGAGGAGGGTTTGGGGCTGTGCCATGGCCAGTGTTCCAGCCCGTGTGTACTGCAGAAATGCTGAAGTACAAGAAAAGAAACATTCTCGTGTCAATTCTTCTCTCCGGGACAGCACAATCAGATCATTTGATAGGTTCCTTCCCAGGCCAGTTGTTCTAGTTTCTTGCCTAGTGTTCCAATACACATTGGTCTTAAAGACACTCAGCACTGTTTGGGCTTCACACACATTCAGGGTGAGGCAGCACATAGGACCCGTGGCCTTCCGTGTCCGCTTCTTTCTGCAGTGCCTGTGACTGCCCTTTCTCCTCCAGCCTCCGCATGACCATCTCAACCCTCCCTCCGATGGCAGTTTGAATATAGAGGAAGCACAAACAAGAAGCTGGGTTACTGCACAGTAAGGGGACTGATCCTCACGGAAAGCAGGAGGCTAACCCAAGAAGTTAGAGGAAGCCACGTGCCTGGAGAAACCATCCTTCAGTGGCCAGAGAGGAAGCCACAAGCAAGATGGTGTGGGGTGGGCTAAATGTGAGGATCAGGGGTGGGAGCTCAGTAGGTGCTGTCCTCGGCTCACCCCTCACATGGACTAGAAAGGGAGCCCACCTCATTGGAAGCGCAGCGAGGTAAAAACCCGTGGACGATGTGTATCCGAGGATGACCTTACTGCCAGAGCTGACCTACTGTCCCAGGGCTCCTGCTGTTCATTTCAGTCTCAAGTGCCAGGTGGCTTAGTGTGGCTGTTGACATCATGAGTTTCAACCTGGTTCTCTCTTTTGTTTTTAATTAATTAATTTATACCCCAACTGCAGTTTCCCCTCCCTCCTTTCCTCCCAGTTCTCTCCTGTCCACCCCCCCCCCTCCATATTCCCACCACCAGCACCACCACATCCATTCCTCCTCTCTCTCCAGAAAATGGATATCAACCAGCCTTGGCATATCAAGTTGCAGAAGCATCTTCTCCCATTGAGGCTAGACAAGGCAACCCAGGATGGGGAAGGTGTCCCAGAGGCAAGCAACAGAGTCAGAGACAGCCCCTGTTCCTGCTACTAGGAGTCCCACATGAAGATCAAGTGACATAACTGTTACATATGTACAGAGGGCCCAGGCCAGGGCCTCTAACATGCTAACCATGCATGCTCCCTAGTTAGTGGTTCAGTCTTTGTGGGTACCTATGGGCCTCATCCTGGTTCTCTTTGTTCCCAGCTGAGATCCAGGAACTGTTCACTGAGCTGGGTGTGCTGTCTGTGGATAATACAGGTATGTACCCCACATGGTTGACGTGGGGACTAAACAAGCTGGATTTTGTCAGGACTTAGAATGTTGCCTGCCCAGGGTTTTCATGCTTCAGGTCAGGCTTCTTCTGAGTCAGTTTTACCATCACCCTCAGAGTCGATACCTTTTACGATTTTATTTTTATCATTATCATTACCATCACCATCGTCATTGTTATAGCTGTGTTGAGGTATTTTTGACAAATGAAAACTGCAGGGTTGGTTAGATGGCTCACTGGTTAAAGCCACAAGCCTGCTAATCTGAATTGGATCTCTAGGGATATAGTGGAAAGAAAGTTGTCCTTTGACTTCCTCTTGAGTGCCATGGCATGTACACACACACACTCACATACACACACTCACGCACACACAAATGCACACACACAAACAAATAAGTGTCAGAAAGCTGCATGCATTTCAGGTATACAATGTGATGATTTTTATATGTACATATATTATGAAATAATTACCATAAACAAACTAATATACCCTTACATCCCACATATGTATGTACTGGTACACACATATAGTCCATCACTATAGTCCATCACTCTTGCATATAGACATTCAATCACAACTTGTATTATATAAACATGTATGTTTTTATAATTTTATTGTATATGCGTAAAATTTATAAACAGCGATTTTGGAAAACATCTTCTAAATGATTGGTCCTAATTTGTTCCTCCCAGAACTATAAAAGGAAAGATTAGCCTAATTCATTTGGACCGCCGGTCATTTCATTTCCTCCTTCCATTCAGCCTGACCAATCCCCTGCCATCATTCATAAGACACAATATGTATTAAACATTTAAGTCACCCACAGTGCCCAGTGTAGATCAGACCTGCCATGACAAAGACAGAAGAGGAGGATAAAGGAGGGGCAGAAACCCCCCTCTCAGACCTTTCTTTGACACTTCCACCTCCCAAAGTGGTTTCCTCTGTGCCATCCCGGAATGCATCAACTCTGCCACCAAGGAAGCTAGATGTGAATGCTAGCATCCGGGAAAGGGACCCGCCCCCTCTCTCTTGCCCCTGGCACGGGCCTATGACTCGGTGGCTGGCACCCAGCTGCGATCGCACCCCAGAAGGGCACGAGCCTCAGCCCTGGAGTTGATTCCCCAGTGCCTGGTGTTGCCCAAGGCGCAGGGTGACTCCTCCCCGGGGACCCTCCCCTCTGGGGCGCGTCACTCTCCCCACCCCTGGGTCCCGACCCCAGCAGCTTCCCGTGCCCGAGCCACCACGCTGGGACAAGTCACGGCCACCTGCCCAGGAGCCGCGGACCTCGGGCGCCCTCAGCCCAGGTCCCCATGGAGCTGCGGGTCGCCAACTTCAACGGCAGCTGCGAGAACGGTGCGTGCTGCTGTGCAGCGACCTGGGCGGGCGCTTCTCACCTTGCCTCCCCCTCACTTGCTGGGGCCCGCAAAACTGGGGAGGGGCAGGTCAGCATCAGATTCCCACCAGGTTCCCGAACTGTCCTAAAGATCCGGGTCTGGCGGAGATGTCACCTCCCTAGTGGCAGCTGCATGGAGCTGAGCAGACTGAAAAAGAAGGAAAACAGAGCGCACTGTGGCAAGGTGGCCCGCGAAAGGGGTGGGGTAGAGAATTCAGGAGTCTCTGAAAGGCTTGATACTGCTCACACAATCTTTCCGTCACCCAAACCAGGGAGCAGAGGAACACAGAAGCTCCCCGTTCCAAATCCACACAACACTTTTTGAAAAAGGAGAGAAAGAGCCTCAGGCAATGCTTGGGAAAGACCCTTGATTTTCTGGAGCGTTCTTAACTATTTAGACTCTTAACTATTTAGGTTCTTCCCTGAGCTATCCCATTTAATCCCTGAAGCAAACTCTAATATGCAGGCAGTTGTTCTATCTTTATTTTGTTGTTGTGTTTAGACAGAGGCTTGCTAAATTGTCAAGAATAGCTTCAAATGTGTGATCCTCCTGCCTCGGTCCCCCTCAGCCAGGGAATACAAGTGTTGCCATTGGGCTTGGATTTTATTTTAAAAATTTATTTATTGCTAGTGTGCATGAGTATGTGCATAGCTGTGTGTGATACACCTGATGCGTGCGTGATATTCATGATCTGTATTTATGGGCATGAGTGTGATCCTGAGAGGTCAGAGGACAACTTGGTGAACTGAGTTTTCCCCTCTGTGTTCTTTTTTTCTTTTTTCTTTACTACAGTGTTGGAAATGGAACCCTGGGCCTTGTACATGCTAGGAAAGCAGGCTAACACTGGCCTTCATCCTTAGGGCGTACAGTTGTAATTTCACTGTGCCCATTCTAGAGATAAAGAAACAAAGGCTCTAGCAGGCCTAATAATTTGCTCCAGGAATCACAGTAGGGAATATGAACCACCACCTGGATTCAGACACTTCAATCTATGCAGCTGCTGTTCTCTGTTTGATCTGGAACATTCTCCATTTTCCTCCTGTATTAGAAATGTAGCCTGAAGGTCCCTAACTTCTGCCCTTCTTCAGTGCAGTACTCTCAGGTGTCGACGGGCCTCAGTCTCCCGAGCAACCAGACAGCCCGTTTTTTCAGCCTCACCCCTTATCTCAAGGCGGCAGGCATTCCTAGTTCTAGACCATTTTAGAGAAAAAGACAAGTATTATTGGCCTGGTACCCATTTTCCAGGTGTGCACCCACTCTGAATTGGGTTCCTTTTGACCATCAGCTCTTTCTTTTTCTCTTCACTGTACTGACAAGAATTTGACTTCCACAGGTGTGCTGAGCTCAGGGGTGCTGGCTGCCATGAGCCTTCTGGCTCCACCCAGTAGCAGTGAGACTTGATGAAGCAGGGCAAAGGTGAGCCAGCAGACTGGCTTACTGCCTGCATTTCCTGGGCTCAGGGAACTCCCAGTTTGAGGCTCTTGGGCAAGGATGCCGTGAGCTGGTGGAACAGGATCGAGCAATGTAGAACCAGTCTGGTTAGGCCGTGAGATGATGACTTCTTGTTCATCATCCAGTGGTGGAAAGACAGATGTCTCATAGCAAAAGCCTCACAGATATTCCCTGCTGGATCTCAGTCTCAACTCCAGCGAATCTATTCTCTTTATGGGACCTTGGTTTCCCCAGCAGAATATTAGAGGATCAGACTGGCTGTTCTGTTCTGTTGTTGTTTTCCAGTTTATTGCCTTTTTTTGCTCAGCATGCAGAATAGAGGGTTTTACTATGACAATTCCATACACATAGATAATTGTGCCTTACTCATATTTTCTCCCCCTCCACTTTCTGCTGCCCTTCCTCCCCCTCACTACTTTTTAAATGAATTCCTTTTTTCCACCTTTCTGGTACCTGGGTTGAACCTATGGCCTTGCTCATCCAGGCAAGTGCTAGTAGCTGAGATACATCTGCTACTGAGATACATTTTAGACCAGCTGGGTTTTTTGTTTGTTTGTTTGTTTGTTTGTTTGTTTCTAAAGGGTTCTTCTACCTGTTTTTCACAGCTCTGGGCCATGTTCAAAAGGTCAACTTTACCCTTATTCTGCTCCACCAAGATGCTACTCTGATGCAGGTGTGTCAAATCTCAAGCTCCCTGGCCTTGGATTTGGGCCCATGTAGGCAGAGTAGGAACTTCAGCTTGGTCTGAAAGGGTCCTCTTCTAGGCTTAGATTTTGGCTGTGAAGTCCAGACCTTTGTGATACATGCTGGAGATCATAACCTGAAACACCTGGGAAGGCCAATAGCAAATAATTGTGGAGCTGGGCAAACTGAGGTATTTCAGGGGCAGCTCTGTCTGAGAGTGATCCAGCTGCCACTGCCTCCAAGGCATGACCAGAGAGGTAAACCAACCTTCCGAGCTTCAAGTGCAACCCCAAGTCTGAATGCTCCTAGGAAAACTCCCTACTTCTGACTGTTTGCAACAGGTTTATGTCTTAATGCATAGGGTGCAATGAAGATGGATCTCCCACATTCCCACCCCATGGGGCCACCTGTTTATCAGAGAGTATGTGGTGGTTCTGAACATAGACTCATCGATCATGAGTATGGGGTCTGCTTTGGCTTTTGATTGGTATGGGTATAGACACACCTTTATTATAGATACCTCTTTAAGAAGATCATTGAACTCAATTTCTTCCACTCAGGGCCTGGAAATGGTCATTGTGACTGTTTCATTGAAGGATTAAGTTTCCTCAAGTAAAACTCCAGAACAGAGCCCATGTGGGTGGTGATACTAGTGGAGTCTTGTTCACGCTTTCCTATGTTTCACTGGACTTGTGTAGGTTTGTGTTTCACTGAGGGTCACCTCTTTGTTCCTGAGACTGCCCTTGCTGTCTGTGACAGCCTGTGACCTGTGAGACAGACAGGTCGGAGGCTGGCTCTGGGACTTGAGGAAAGAATCCAGACAAGAAAAGTAAATTGGTGAGACAGAGCCTTACAGGATGGCGGGAACATCAACCCAATTATGCCCTGAAAGGGTTCCCAACCAGTGACCCAGGAATAAGTCCTGGAATGGTGAGGTCCCACCCATCAGAAGCTCACTCTTACCTTCAGGTTGACCAGGGTCTGGTGAAATATCTGCCCATCGATGTTCCCACTCTAGCTAGAGGGGCAAAAAGGTGAAGAAGCCCCTGAGTAAGCTTATGAGTTACTGGAAAGCAAAAGCCCAGAGGCTGAGAGGGGATCCCCTTGGCAGACACTGGGATGGATACAGTGATGGCTGAGAAGTTAGCTGGGCCCCTACCTTGTGGGGGAGACATCAATACCACAGGCTGGAATTCTGAAGCCAGACAATCTGTGTATTTATTAGTCAAGGTTTCTTAGAGTGACTGTTCTTATAGAATGAATATATATTAAAAGAATGTATTAAACCAGTTTATTTTGCAGTAGTAAAATGGCAGTTGTCTTGCTCCTCAGAGGTTAGTTACTTGGTCCTTGAGGCTGGGTGCCTCAGAAGTCGCTGTACTTCCACACTGGCTGTCTCCCACTGGAGAGGCTGAGAACCTGCTAGTTGCTCTGTCTATGAGGCTGGGTGCCTCACCTGTCTTGATCTGCTGCTCAAATCCTGGAGGGTTCCAGGAGAGCGGCTGGTCCTCATGGGATGACAGAATCCCAGAGACGCTGGTCTGTCATCAGGGAAGAAATCGGCTATAGGAGAAACAGGGCATATTAACTCCAGTCAAGAGGGGAAGGTGAGGTGAGCAAGAGGAGAGTAATCTTCCCTCTGCTGTGCCCTCTTCACCTGGGCTGCCCCCTGAAGGAGCTGCCCACATTTGGGGTGGGTTTCCCACATCAGTTAAGACAAACAGGACAGGTCCGCAGGTGAATTTCCCTCCTCAGGCGATTCTAATTCTAACTCACAGCAAGCTGACATTAAAACCACCTCACAATCTTTGTGTCCTTGAGCAAGTACCACACCTTCATAGGCTCTATTTCTTTGTCTGTGGAATAGGGATTAAAGAAGACTATTCCTACAGAATCAACTAACCTGGGCCCACAGGGGCTCACAGAGGCTGAACCGCCAACCTGAGAGCATGCATGGGACAGACCTGGGACCCCTACGTGTGTGCGTGTGTGTGTGTGTGTGTGTGTATCAGAATTGCAGCTTGGTCTTCATGTGACACCCCTAACAGCAGGAGCAGGGGCTCTGACTCTGTTGCCTGCCTTACGATCCCCTTCCCCTAACTGGGAGGACTTGTCTAGCCTCAACAGAAGATGCGCCGTAATCCTACTGCAACTAGATATGCCAAGGCTGGTTGCTATCCAGGGGAGGTTCCCCTTCTCTGAGGAAAAAGGGGCTAGAGGGGATAGGTAAGGTAAGAAGGAGAGACTGGGAGGAGAGGTGGAAGGGGACGCTCCAGTCCGGATGTAAAGTAAATAATTAATTATTGAAAAACACAAAAGAAGTCGCCTGTTTGATAGGAGGTCCTACAATTTCCTAAGTCTATGCAAATAAAGTCTTTGGTGAGAAAGCAGCTAAAAGCATAGAAGATTGGAGATAGTCTTTTTTTTTTTTATTGTGATCTGGCATGTGGGTGGAGCTCTGGAACATTGGAAACATGAAATTTAAGTCAGCAGTCAGTTCCAGTATATTTGAGCCATGCTATGTCCTCAGCAAGGCTCTTCTCATGTTCTTCCTGCCAGGTTCCATAGTCAGCCTCTACTGCTCCTCCCAAGAAGTCCTCTGTCAGATTGTGAGAGGTATCAGCCCTGAAGAGCCCAGCAATGCCACCTCGATCACTTGGCAAGAGAGGGTCAGGAAGAAGTATGGCTTCTACATCGGTGTGGGCCTCGCCTTCCTCTCCTGCTTCCTCATTGGCAGCAGTGTCATCCTTAAGAAGAAAGGCCTCATTCGACTTGTGGCCACGGGGGCCACGAGGGCAGGTAGGCTCCTCGGGCAGGTGGGGATGGGTGAGGGGCAACTAAGCCCTTGGTGGATGACTTCCCTTCTCAGGCTGCAATCTGAGGATGGGATCTCAGGTGGGCACTGGAGGTTCATTGTCAACCTCGCTGCAAACCCCCACTGCTAATAGCTGGAAGCCTTGGGTTGCAACCTAGTATTTCCTGAGAATTAGGTATGCATTAGGGTAAAGACACAGCAAAACCTCAAGATGTAGAATCAGACACTCTGGGCTTAATTTTTGCTGGAATCTTACCAGCCAAGTCCCACTGGGAAATCATAACTTCTTCCGTGAAACCGGATCACAAACGACTCAGCCGACGTCAAGTCAGATTCCCAGGGGCCCTTGCGCATCCAGCCAAACTGCGGCACGAGCACCGAGTCTTGCTCATTTGGAAGCTTGGATGTGATGTGATTTCCTGAAATAATCCTCAGGAAAGGAAATCCCACGTAAAGAAATGTACATCATTTACTGAACTCACACCTTTATTGCATGCCTGCCATGTACCAGGTGCAGCGTGAGGCCTGGGCAAGTGGGAGAGATAGCCAGCCAACAGGAAATGGTCCCTCGGTGGTGCTGAGTGCCTTTGTGGGGAAGATACAGGTTGCTATGAGACTATTTTGGAATATGTAAAGCTCAGAGCTGGGTGTAGAAGGGAAGTTTTCTGCACGTTGGTTCTTACACTGAGACCTAATGATGAGGCGACAGCGGGGAAAGAGGATTCAGTGGTGGAAGGAACAGCGAGTACCAAGGCTCAGAGGTGAGACCTAGCTGGATGTGAAACTGAAGGCTGTTCAGGATGACCGGAGAATACAGAGAGAGCTAAGGGCCAGCTCAGCAGGGGCCTGTACACTTGGCTACAGAGTTTGAGTGTTTTAAGCTGGGGAGTTATAGTCTCATTTATGATTTGGAAAAGGTCCCTGGTTGTCAGGTAGAAAATGGATTGGAGTCCCAGAGTAGAAAGCATGTGAGGCCAATGATGTGAGAGAGAGGACGGAAGTAGGGCACTGCGGATGGAGACACCCTGTAGATTCCAGAGATAGTTTGGGGAGATGGAACTCATAGCTTTGATGTTTTCTGGATCCCAGGGGAGGGTTGAAAGAAGCCAAGGATGACTCAGGTTTCTGACTTGAGCAACAGGGAAGATGATGGTATGGTGTTCTGCAACACATGCAGAGGGAGAAACAGGTTTGGGGAAGATGACATGTTCATGTTTGGACCTGTTCATTGCCCAACTCTGTCCCATGAGATACTGTGCTTTGGAAGCAGACCATTACAATTTACAATTGTGGTTTCTTGACTGCTGTTAGTGGAGGTTTAGGCAAGAAATGTGTTTCTATATCCCCCAATTTCCTCATCTATAAAATAGGCCAAGAACAGTACCAGTTTGGCAGGCATGGTGGTGCATGCCTCCTGTCCTAGTTTGCATTTTATTGCTGTGATAAAACACTATGAACAGAAGCAACTCAGGTAGGAAACAGTCCATCATAGAGGGAAGTTGTGCAGGAACTCAGGGCAGGGACCTGGAGGAACTGAAGCAGAGGCCATCATGGGACAGGCTGCTTACTGGTTTGCTCCTCATGGCTAGCTCAGCCTGCCCCCCCCCCCTTTTTTTCATATAACCCAGGACCACCTTCCCAGAAATGGTGGGCTGGGTTCCCACATCAAACATCAATCAAGAAAATGCTCCACAGACTTGCCCACAGACCAATCTGTTGGAGGCAAAATTCCGCTACTGAGGGTCCCTGTTCTCAGATTACTTGAACATTTCAAGTTAACAAAACAATAGCCAGCACACCATCCCAGCAGAGATGGAGACAGAAGGATCATGAGGTCAAAGCCAGCCTAGGCTACAGAGTGAGTTCTGGATGGGATCGCTCTAACCTACATACTGAGATTGCCTCTTTAAAAAAAAAGCGAGATGGGGAGCCGGGCTCGACAGTTCAGTCGTAGAATGCTTGTTTAGTGTATACAGGGTTCTGGGACGGATCGCCACCCTTGATAAATGAAAAGGAAGGAGAAGAACAGGGTCTCAGTTGTTACTCAGAAGCCATGTTCAAGTGAGTCTGGTATATGTAAAATGCTCCATAACAAAAGTGTTGGGATTTCAGATTTGTTATTCCTACTTGGGGGATAGTTGCATATACATGAGATATCTTGAAGACTTGGGACTCAAGTCTGAAAGGAAATTCACTGTGTCTCCTGCTTCCCTTTCACAAAGAACTAAAGGTCATTTTACATGGCTAGTTAATAACCTTGTTCATGAAAATGAGTTGAATGGTATGGGTTTTTTTCTATTTCAAGGGTCATTCAAGTCTATTTCAAGTGTCTGCATTTAAAAAGATTGGAATTCTTGAGGTTTTTTTTTTTAGTTTGGGGTCTTTGAGACTAAAGATGCTCAGCTGTAACTTCTTTAGAAAGAGCCATGCCCCACAAAATTAGGTCTAGGGCCTGGATCAGTATTACCTAAGCAGGGCTTATGTGTATTCCAAAATGGATATCTGGGCTTAGGATATAGCTCAGTTGGCAGTGTGATAACCTTGGGTACCATCTTAGTATCACATAAAACCAGATATAGCACATACCTGTAATCTATGTAATTGAGAGGTAGAAGCAGGAAAATAAAACATTCAGGGTTATCCTTGACTACATACGGAGCTCGAGGCTAGCTTGGATATAATAGACTCTGTCTCAAAGAAGAAAAGACAAGGAAAAAAAAAAAACTGGGAGATGCAGCAATAAATTGGGACAAGGACCCTTCCTTCATTCTAGACAAGTGTTTGGCAGACCTTGAGGAAAAGTCTGCTGTGCTCTCTGGAGAACAGAGCAAGTGTGCTTGAACAACCAAGATAACTTCCCTAAGGATCTACCCGACCCCAATAGACTGTTTCACAGTCTTCTGAGCAGACAGCTCTTAGGGTAAAATGCATTTAACATAGGTGGGGGGAGGGTTTCAAGACGGGGTTTCTCTGTGTAGCTTTGGCTGTCCTGAACTCTCTTTTTAGACAGGCTAGCCTCAAACACACAGAGATCCACCTGCCTCTGCCTCCCTGAGTGCTGGGACACCACCACTCCCAGCTGCTGTCAGATCTTTCCATTACCATTGTCTCCACTGTGGTTTCTAATACTGCTAATCTCGGACTGCGCTGTGGGCTTCAAACACAGCACACACAGTTCCTGATGCTTCTATTGCAGTAGGGGAAAAACAGCCAAAGAGAAGCAGATGATATGCGATAAGAACCATGAAGGAGAACGGCCATCTAAAGGGGAAGTAATAGAAATTAAAGGCAGACTTGGCACCTCTGGGAAACAGCAGAGACCCACAGAGTAGCTGTGAATTCAGGCAGCAAACATTAAAGGATAGAAGTTCTATACACAGGGAGAAACATAGGCAAAGGCCCTGGGCAGCAAAGAGCTAATCATTCTTGAAGACTATGAAGAGTGCAGCAGGGGTGTTTGCGAAGGTGGGCAGGACCCAGCCTCAACTTGTCTCCATAGGAGTTGGGCCTTTGTCTCAAGGGTAATTGGAAGGCACTGGAAGACACGAGGAAAAGCAACACAATTTGATTTGCATTTTTCAAAACTACTGGCTGCCATGCAAGAAACAACACGGTACCGGGATAAGTGTAGAAGTACAGCATCTCGTAACAAGGCCATTGCTTTCTCCTGGCCAGACATGATGGAGGAGGAGGTGACAGTGGTGTGCTTTTTAGTGACAGGACCAGCCATACAGACTAGATGCAGGAGGGGAGAGAAGGGACTCTGGTTTCTGCAAATGTCGTTTACTGAGTTTCATTTAGCGAGTAGCAGAGGTAAAATTAAGACAAGAGTCACGTTTAGCCCAGAGATTGGGTTATGTGTAAAAGATGCAAGAAACCAAATGATTAGTTAGACCCACGGCTGGATTCAAAAGACAAGTCCAAACCACAGACACAAAACAGGGCCACTGGATGTAGATGCTAAGAACCAAGTTCTGAGAGGCAGCTAAGGGGGTCAAAGCAGAACCCCTCCCCCCCAATGTGTCACCAGCTTCTAACTTTGTGTCTATTTCCTTCTATAGTGAATGGAGGCTATGGCTACCTGAAGGACCCAATGTGGTGGGCTGGATTTGCTACCAGTAAGTGGCTTCTCTGACTTCTAAGATCTACTGATCTACTGATAGCTGGGATGGAGATGAAGGGAAGGGCAGATTGAATGGTCCTGTCTCTGTTATGGACACTGAAAGCCCAAGGCCAACTTCCTTGGGAAAACCTTCTCCCTGTAGCCATCTTACTTCCAGCAATCACTTTCTCAGCCCCAAATAAGGCGGCCTCTTCTATGAAGATAATAATACAGGTGCAGAGAGTTGGGAGAGCACTTGCCTCGGGTGCACAAGAGCCCCAGCTTCAATCCCAAGCACCACATAAAACAGGAATGGTAGAACATGCCTGTAACCCCAGCACTACAGAGGTGGAGGTGGGAGGAGTAGAAATTCAAGGTCACCCCTCAATTACACAGCAAGTTGAAGGCCAGGCTGGGATACACGAAACCCTGTTTCTTTCTTTCTTTTTATTTTTTATTTTTTTTAATGGATACAAGTGTGCTCTTTCAGCTGCCACTGAAATACAGGACACCGGCAGCATTTCCTCTTGGCCACAGTCTTGGAGCTCCATCTGGTAGACCTTGGGAACCTAAGGCAACGTCCCTATGCCATAACAATTAAGAGCCTGACTCACTTTCAACATGATTGTTCTGCTACCCTATCTAGATCTGGACACTCACAAATTGGCCTTACTACTTACTCTTTTTGGCTACCAGAGCCTAATTATTTTTTTTACATTGTTATTATTATTTGTGTATGTGTGTGAGATGCACACATGTGGCGGGGGAGGGGGGATGCTTCTGCCCACACATGTACATGCAAAGACGAGAGGAGGATGTCCGGCGTCTTCCTCTAACACTTTCCACTTTAGTTTTGGAAGGAGGGTTTCTCACTGAACCTGAAGTTCACCATTTCTGCTAGGCTGGCTGGCCACCAAGCTTGCAGGATCCACATGTCTCCACCACACCATGCTGGAGCTGCAGGAACCCTCGGCCATGACTGGATTTTACATGGGTACTGGGGATTTGAACTCAGGTCCTCTTGCTTGCATAGCAAATGGTCTTAACCACTGATACCTCACCAAAGTCCCCAAAGACTAATTCTTTTTGGTAGAAACTAACACTTTCTACCAATAATTTTCCAAGTTGGGTTTGTTTTTCACCTTGGGCAGAGCCTATACTCAGGAGGCCCTGGCTACTCTCTTCAAAAAAGAGATGGAAAAGGTTCTTGTAAGCAAGACAGACTTTCTTTCTTTCTTTCTTTCTTTCTTTTTTTTTTTTTTTGAGACAGGGTCTCTCTGTATAGTCCTGGCTGTCCTAGCCTTGCTTTGTAGACCAGGCTGGCCTCAAACTCAAAGAGATCCACTTGCCTTTGCCTCCCTGGGTACTGGGATCAAAGGTGTGCTCTACCACACTCAGCTAATGGAAAGTATTTTGGACCCCTCAGTTATTTGGTCTTTTCTAAGCCTCGTGTCTTAGACTATTGCTTTAGTTTGGTTTCTATTGCTGTGGTTAGAACACTGACCCAAAGCAACTCGGGGAGGAAAGGGTTTGTTTGGCTTATAAGTTATTGCCCATCTCAGGGGGAAGCCAAGGCAGGAACTCAGACAAGAACTGAAGCAGAGGCCATGAAGGTGTGTAGTTTATTGGTTTATTTCTTCTAGCTTGCTCAGTGTACGTTCTTATAAAGCCCAGAAACACTTGCCAAGGTTCAAAATCAAGAAAAGGCCCCCACAGGCTTGCCAATCTGATGGGGGCACTTTTCTTCTTCTCAGATGACTGTAGCTTGTGTCAAATTGATTAAAACAACAGCAACAAAACAACAATAACAACTAAGAAACACAACTGACTGCATTCCAGTAGTAAAGAATAGTCCATGGACCAAGTGGTACCCAAAGAATCCATAACTGTAACTATTTCTTTAATAACTGATTATCTAGAACTTACTTTAAGGATAGAGGGGAAACCTGACAGCCTGTGAGACACACTTAACTGAGCGTGGACTGATGGCTAAGGGACACACAAAACATGGCAGCTTCCCAGGTCACTGTGAGCTCAGGACTGTGGCCTTGCCATGTTTACAGTGGGAGTGCTGGTCTTGGGTTTTAGGTACAGTTGAACACTGACTGAAGCCATCTCTGCCCAGAGTCATCTGGAATGGACGTGGTGCCTTGGAGTCACACTGGCCTCTTTTCTCCTCTAATTCCCTAGTGTCTGCTGGAGAAGTTGCCAACTTCGGGGCCTATGCATTCGCGCCTGCGACAGTTGTCACACCGCTGGGAGCACTGAGCGTCCTCATAAGGTCACTGGGCCCTCTTCTGACATCTCTGGCTCTTTCCTGTTTTGAGTTTTTTGAGACCCGGATTTATCAAAGTGGGAGCAGCTATCTTTGGCATTTAGGACCCCAAGCCAGTCCGAGCTTTGGAAAGAGAGAACATGCTATTCAGAGCACCAGGCCCTTGGACTGCTGGCTGCCATGGGCCTCAGTGTCCCTTCAATGAACTAAGAAAATGGCCCTTTTCATAGTGTCTATGACTGCATGTGAGTGTGTAGAGTTGTGGTATACAGATGCACGTGCATTTGTATAGAGCCTGTGGAGGTCAGAGGTCAGAACACATTGTCTTCCTTAATTAGTCTCCACCTTATTTCTTAGACAATGCCTCTCACTGCCTGGAGCTCACCAGTTGGTTAGGCTAGAGCTCCCCAACCCTAGGCACATACCACCACACCTAGTTTTTAGGTGGATGCTGGGGATTTGAACTCAGGTCCTCATGCTTGCCAGCTCCCCAGGCCCAACACTCCCCAAGTACTAAGCTAAACTCAAACCTTAGTAGTTAGCCAAGCCTCAATTCATCCATGTGCAAAATAAAATGCTGATAACACACACCCGGAGAATTAAATTCAGTACACATAGAATGGATGTAGAACAAACTAGCTCCAAGAAACCATGGCTACAATCGACAGAGAAAAGCTATGCATTAAAGCATCTGAATGTAATCTGTGTACTAACTTACTTAATCCTTACATTTGTGCCCAAGCCCCAGGGAGGTGAAGCACTTTGGCCAAGGTAACTTTCCAGTAATTTCTACTTCTTGACCCATTTCTCTTCTTTGGGTGGTAGAACAAAGCTCCTTCTTCCACTTGTATGTGTCAGTATGAAGACCCTGTTGCCAGGTCAGGATCCACTCTTTGCAGTAGAATTCCAGGACCCACATATTAGCAGCCATGCTATGCCATGTTGCCTCTCAGTAAATGCTTTGCAAACAACAGTTTTAAAAATTTAGGATGTTAGAGTTGGTGATGTAGGAGTAGGGCACTCATGTGGTATGTCTGGGTTTGACTCCTAACATCCCCAAACAACCCAAACCAATAATACAATAAAACAAGAGATCCTAAGAATGTCTCTTATCATCCCTATTCCTCCCAAGCGGTGAACACAGATACCCCTGTGGGGCGGCTCAAGCCACCTCTGAAGGATGCTGTCTGGTAAAGCCCAGCCAACTGCACCTGGCGCCCATAATCTCTTCTGTGTTGGTTTTCTACTTGATGGCAGTTTTGCAACATTTACCGTTGTGAAGCAAGTAGATTCCTCACTTTCAGTGCACAACTGGCCTGACTGGCGTCTCTGCCAGGAAGTGCTTTCCAAAGCCGATGTTTACAAATTCCCACCCCTGGGATGTTTTCAGAGGATTCTCCACTGTTAGGCCCTGCCTGGGTAAATAGCCATAAGAGTGTGTCAGATAGGGCACTGTAAGTAAACTCTTTGGGGGCTTGCTTCTCGTGGCTTGCTCAGTTTGCTTTCGTATATACCCCAGGACCACCCGGGATGGCACCGACCCCCATGAGCCGAGCCCTTCCTCATCAATTATCAGTCAAGAAAATGGCCCATAAGCTTGTCTACAGGCCAAGACTTTTTGACGCTACGTAGGTCCCAAGGCAGCCCATGCATTTTTAGTGTGAACTAATGCCGCCTCTATAATGCAAGTGAGCTCATGGCTTATTTCCAGCCTGCACAGACCCCAATTTCTTCCCTTACCTAGAAATCAGACGGAACAGAAATCACAGCACAAAGGAGCTGGAAGTATCTTGCTCAATAACCACTCTGGAAAGCATAAAGTTTCTCTTTAATGTAGAGGAAAACCCATTAGTTTTGCAATAAGATCAAAGTATCTTTCGAAACCTGCCTTTGCCACTTACCAATCAAAGGACTTTGCTGAGTCATTTTAACTTCTATGAGCTCAATTTTCTCATCTGTAAACTGGGAGCAGTATATGTTAATTCACAGAGTTGTCAGATTAACTCTGACACATTGCCTATTAGGAAATACATTCCCCAAAACATAGTGTCTATAATTATGATTGGGGTGATTTATATTAGCATATGCAAATGAAAGAGAAATAGGTTCATTTTTTTTTATGACCCAAGGAACAGAAATGGAGCAAGGAATAGAAATTGCCAGAAAATGCATTCAGGGTGAGTAAATAGCATGGACCTGCAGTGTGTTCCCTGCTGTCAGATGCATATAAGCCATGGTTGAAAAACATCTCCTAGCAATACTGCAAGACAATACATTCAGTTAGCAGGGAGTCAGACAGGAGTAGTTTGAAAGGCTCTCTGAACTTGTCCTAGTCTGTTTTCTATGGCTATGATGAGACACTATGTCCAAAAGCAACTCGGAGAGAAAAGGATTTATTTGGCTTGCAAAATAATCCATCATGGAGGGAAGCCAAGGCGGAAACTCAAGTCAGGAACATAGAGGCAGAAACTAAAGCAGAAGCCACATAGGAGCCTGCTCCTCTTAGCTTGCTCAGTTCGCTTTCTAGTACACCCCCAAGACCACCTGCCCAGTGGCACTGCCCACTGTTCACCTGCAGCAATCATCAGTCAAGAAAATGCCCCACAGGCCAATCTCATGAGGCCTTTGCTCAGCTGAGGTCACCTCTTCTCAGATGCCTCTAGTTTGTGTCAAGTTGACAATAAACCAGCCAGGAACCTTTGGTTTGGGGATGGTTTCTGTTTCAAAAATACAGAAGATATAGGTGTATTTCTGCTCCTCCAGCATACAGTAAAATCCCCTAGAAACGTGTTTCTACCTTTTAAAGTTTTGGGGTTAAAGGGAATGAATCTAGGAAGGCTTCTGCAAAGAGGAGTAAGTAAGTTCTGGACTGTTGTTCCTCATATATGTTTGATCAGCCCCCACATGTCCTTTGGGGGGCTTGGGGAGGCACTGCCCTTCAATCCCTTTCTCCCATGCCTCTATACAGTGCCATCTTCTCCTCCTACTGTCTGGGAGAGTGCCTGAATTTACTGGGGAAGCTGGGCTGTGTGATCTGTATGGCTGGCAGCACAGTGATGGTCATACATGCCCCCAAGGAGGAGAAGGTCACTACTGTCACAGAGATGGCTTCCAAGATGAAAGACACAGGTAGGCTTCAAACACTGGGTTTGTGAAAAGCACAAGCAGATGAATTATGTGTAGATTGCCTTGTTGGGCCCTGTCCATTTCCATGCTGCCCCCTTGAGGAAAAGGTGAACAGCAGAAAGGAAGTTGGGTGGTACCTATCAGCAAGGCTTCCTGGAGTGATGTAAATACATGCCATTTATTGTTCATTGTGTGCCAGGCACGTCTCAAAATGCACATTATTTTTATTATAAAAATATTTTATGCAAGACTATGCATTATCTCATAAAACAGCTTTACAAGGGGAAAAGGCTACTCTTGGTCCTTGTTTTTATATATACAAATATAAAAAATCAAGGAATATAAAAAATATAGGAAATCAAGGTTTTAAGAGTTTAATAACCTGCATAAGTTACTAAAAAGTCTGAAACTGGGACTAGAACCCACATGTGTCTGCCTATAAGTCCAGGGCCCCAGATCCTGTTTGCATCCTTCGCTGAGTAATTTATGTCCATCCTTCCTCAAGGGTTCGTGATATTTGCCGTCCTTCTGGTGGTGTCTTGCCTCATCCTCATCTTCATCGTGGCCCCACGTTATGGGCAAAGGAATATCCTCATTTATATCATCATTTGCTCTGTGATCGGATCCTTCTCTGTGACTGCCGTCAAGGGGCTGGGTGTCACCATTAGGAACTTTTTCCAGGGCTTACCGGTTGTTCGGCACCCCCTCCCCTACATCCTGTCCCTCATCCTGGGGCTTTCCATCATCATTCAGGTCAACTTCCTCAACAGAGCACTAGATATTTTTAACACCTCATTGGTCTTCCCCATCTACTACGTTTTCTTCACCACGGTGGTAGTGGCCTCCTCCATTGTCCTCTTCAAGGAGTGGTACACCATGAGTGCTGTGGATATTGTGGGCACGCTGTCTGGCTTCGTCACCATCATCTTGGGTGTTTTTATGCTTCACGCTTTCAAAGATTTGGATATCAACCAAATCAGCTTGCCACACACACACAAAAACACAACGCCAGATCCTGCCCCAGAGCCCACAGTCATTAAACTGGAAGACAAGAATGTCCTTGTGGACAACATAGAACTTGCCAGCACACCATCGCCACAACAGAAGCCCAAAGTATTCATGATCCATTCTTAAAGCCTGGAAGATGTGAGCAAGAGGAGACACCCAATGGTCCAGCCTGACCTCTCAAGTTCAATACTTCCTGGTTACTTTCAGCACATCTGTTGCCAAGAGCTATCTCTTCTTGAGATATTTATTTATACCTCACTGCTGTTCCTAGAAGAAAAAAAAATCCCTACCTTGCAAGGTAGGTGGCAAGACTTCCTAGAGATACAGCCTTGGTGACTAAATCCACTAGTTTCTGTTGAAGCCAGCAAGTCCCCAGAGCCTCTTCCCTCTGGTTCCGTCAGCACCATCCATATATTCTTAGGGAGAAGATAAGAGTTTGACCTGCTGAATGTAGCCCAGTTCAAGAACTGCCCTCAGATATTGGTCATCAGGAAATCCTTCATACCACTTGGCCTGTCAAGCTGGACTTCTAAGTCCTTAGCGCAGGAATGCAACTTGTAAGAGGACCACAGAGCTGTAGGTATGCCTCACCATGCCAAGGTGCATAGCAGATGCCAAGTAGCCTGGTGTTTCTTAGAGACAGAAGCAAGACCCCGGCTGACCTTCTTACTGTGAATACCACCTGATGTCTCAGGGAAGTTTCAACTGGCCCATTCTCCAAGCAGAGCAGCCTGGAGGTCACATCTTGCTGTCCGGGCCTCCAGGGGCACCACCAGGCCTCCCTCTCTCTGCCCAAGTCACCAGCCACTGAAACATGCAGACTGTAATCTTAGAACTCAACAGCAGGCAGATGCTTTCTAGTCTATCTCTGATGGTCTCCTAGCCCTCTCTGGGAAGAAAACAGCACTGTCCTGTCACGCTGGAATTCAGCAGAATGCAACTTCCTTTGCATCAAGAAGTTGACCACGATTTGACTTGGGGAGGTGGGGGAAAATATGAGATACAATGTCATGGTTGTCTGAAGGGAGTCATGGGCTCTCTGGAAACCTGGAGGTAACTCAGACCCAAGCAAGAACCTCCCCTACACACATACACTCCATCCCCCACCACCAAAAGGAGTGGAGACATTTCTGAGCTATAACTAGAATTGGCTTTGAATCTCAGTGACCACGTTGGAGTTCAGGCTTGGCACAGTTTTGTTGGCCCAGCTGGAACTGAGTCTATCTCCACCGACAACCTAGCTGCCCATACTGGAAACAGTGTGCTGACTCCTCCTCCATCACCTGCTCTGGGGCCCACCTTTGGTGACCTCACATTTAGCCAGAGGCATGGACAGAACAGCAGCTGGAGAGAGAGAATGGGACCCTCTTCTTCCCAGCTGTGAAAGTGTAGGCTTGGCTCAAGGACCATAGAGATCGAAGTTAGGAGCCAAGTCAGTAGGAAAGAGGGGAGACTTGATCTTCAGTGCAGGTAACACTGGCAAGCTCCCTGCCTACATCTGTTCACATCTGATCCCTTAAATACAACCACACCCTGGTCAAACTGTTTTTGACCTTGGGCAAACTCTTAGGGCAGATCACCACTCTGGGCCCCTGCCCCTTCCACCTCCAATCCCCAGGGTCTTAATGAATGTGGATTTCTGACTGTAACTGAAATCAATGCAACACATTGGATCTTGGGAGTAGCTGTAAACTGGAGGTTCTGAGAGCGTGGGCTCCAGGGTCGAGAATAAAGCCTTCAGAGTGTGTTTACATGACAAATGTGCTGATAGTCCTTGAACACAGAGCAAATACACTAGACTGGCTTCTCTCACATGCTGGGAGGCCAGTCCCTGATCTCCAAAATGCCAAGCCCAAGCCAATCTGTGTTTTTCACAAATCTGCCTTCGCTCGGGTGGGGAAGGTTGCTGTTGAAATGAGTGTTTCTAAAGATCACTGTCCCATCATAAACACCTGTGCCCTAGGCTCCGGGTGATACAGGAAGAATGCTTTTCCAGCATTTGTGTGAGGGTTCAGTGAGGTGACTGTCTTTGTTAGGGTTTCATTGTTGTGAAGCAGCAACACGACCATGGCAACTCTTATAAGGGAAAATATTTAATTGGAGCTGGCTTACAGTTCCGAGGTTTAGCCCATTATCATCATGGTGGGACCATGCTGCAGGCAGACATGGTGAAGGAGAGGTAGTCGAGAGACCTACATCTGAATCCACAGGGAGCAGGAAGAGAGACACACTGGGCCCAGCTTGAGCTTCTGAAACCTCAAAGCCCAGTGACACCTCTCCTCCAACAAGGCCACACCTCTAATAAATGCCTCTCCGTGGGAGGCCCTTGTCATTCAGATCACCACAGTAAACTTCCCATGGTTAATCTTAGAAAAGCTCAAAACTGAGGTTGGGAGTAAGTTAGTATGATGGTGAGAGGCACCAGCAGTATGTGAGGTTTTCACACAGGCCCAGGGAATCTGAAGTACACACAACCTGGCCTTCCTGCTCCTGCCCACCCAGCCCAGGATACCCTCACTAAGTCTCTCCCCTTCACTAAAGCACACTGCTAGCAAAGGGAGGTGGTAACAGAGCGTCTCATCTGCCTTCTAAAGACAGTATGTAGAAGAATCTGAAGACCATTAAAGCCTTTGATGAGCCAAGATCTAATGATGCCAGACCATCCCCTGCACAGCTAGGAAGGAGGCAGCCCTCTCTCCTGGCCATGGGAAACCCTGGGGCTTCACTATGGCCTACTGGAAAGATTGGTGGTCTCTGTGGGAACTCTTTCTGAGAAACTCACATGTCACATGACTTAAGTGGTCCAAGCAGTGGGATACTGCAACAGCTCACACACAAAAGAACTGTCCAAACAGGTGGCTTTTCCTAATGACAATTTGTTTTAATTAAATACAAACAAAGAGGAAAAAAAAACCCAAAAAACAAAACAAGGCACCATGGCCCATTCAAGTATTTTGCATAGATGTACAAATATTGTAAACAATCAATAGGAGGACAAGAGAGGAGAGGACTATTTCCTGTGAACAATCTCCCAAATAAAAAGAAAATTCACATTTGCCCTGGATCCCAGACATAGAGGTACACACAGTCGTACAAGAGGACACTGGGAGTGTGACATTGGGGTGCTGGGCTAGCAGGCTTCCCTGGGGGAGGGGTACCTTTCCAGTTAGTGTTCCCTGGCTTGTGTGTGGAGGAGTCCTTTGGGGATGTGATTACATGCATTTGACAAAATGACTAGCTTTAGACCTAACCTCCAATTTTAAGAATACAAGTCTCACACCCTCTTTGTCTAATAAACAAATTAACTGAGCCTAGAGGAGACACTTTGGAGAAGGTTTACTGCAGAGTGGCAGGGACCTGTTGCAATACAGGGCCTATAGATCCTAAAATCTACAAGGTCTTGAAGCAGGGGGTGAAAGGGGCTTCTCTCTTACCTGTGGAAGTCACCAAGGCTAAAGTGGACAGAACACAAGCGGGAAGTTGCAACTTGGAAGGAATTAGCGCAGGTTAAACCTCTCCTAGAGCCGGGGACCTACGGTTTACAGGTCAGACATGGCTTTAGGTCAGGCAAAGCTAATTTAGCTTCTAAAAACAGTTATAGCCTGGGCTGGGGGCGTAGCTCAGCTGGTAGAGCGTTTGCTTACATATGTATGAACACCTGGGTTTGAACCCAGGACCACATAAACCACCTGCAGTCTTAGCACTCGGGAAGAAGCAAAGCACTTGGGAAGAAGCAAGCACTCAGGAGTTCAAAGGTCATCTTTGACTTTTTAGTGAGTTGAAGGCCAACCTGGGATATAAAAGACAGTCTTAATTTTTATTTGTTTTTGTGGAAAGGCTTTATCTGTGTAGCCCTGGCTGTCCTGGAACTCCCTTTGTTTTTAGACCAAGCTGGCTTCAAACTCAGAGATCCACCTGCCTCTGTTGGGACTGAAGGGGCATGTCACTAAACCCAGCTACAAATTGAATTCCCTCAGCCCATGGGAGCCTTGGCTTTGACCTACCCAATTGTCTGCTAACATCTCAACAGTGGTTGGGCACAGAGATGCCTCCAACAGTCATTTCTAGTCTTGTTCACTTACAATGCATATGAAAAGGCCTTTTCAGCCTTGATGCCCCCCCCACACTTGATGTACATTGACCCAAGTGTCCTTTCCCTGTGGTAATATTCTCTTTTCCCTCCTAAGTGACAATCCTTTGGGGGGGGGGAACTTTGCCCTTGAAGTCTGTCTGTATCTATATGGGACACTTCACAGTGCACAAGGGGACAGGGGCCCACCTGTGGCAGCTTCCCTGGCCCTTTGAAAATGAATGCCAGGAATGAAGTTGTAAGGAGAGTAGCTGCCAACATCCCTCCCAAATTAAAATTTTCTGCCACCTTCCAGTTCACAGTATAACTTTATGGGATGGAGTGGTATCCAAGTAATGAAAACGAAAAAAAAAAAAAGTGATTACCAAAGAGCAAGGAAATGGGTCTTTTTCTGGTATGGGTCAAGGGACAGGAGACTTTCATTTCAGAAAGCCCATGCTGTCACTGCCTTTGGCACTGTCACACAGAGCCTCCTGACTCCTGAGTGAAGGGATAAAGGCTGTGCCGCCCAAAATGACATCCTCGAGATGTGGGGTTGAGAAGTGGCATGTTTTCTAACTTTGTGGCGAGGGTCAGGATGGTCACTGTCTTTAGGACCCAGCCCGTAGTCACTGGCATTTGCAGAAGCACATAGATGGAACGGTTGATGGTAGGAAATGGACCAGGTAACCTTTTGGATGTGGCTCAGGGAATCAAAGTGTGAACAGCACAGTCACCCTAAAGAGGTGAAAGGTATTTTCCTGAGATCTTTCTTCCCCCAGCCATGCACGCCACATCTCCCGCTTGTCTACAATCCCATGAGCTTACTCTGTAAAGAGCTATAAGGAGGCCTGAGGTGGTAGGTGGGGAGTCAAAAGCTCACCTCTTTCTCTGGAAGTTTCCAAGAGCTAACAACTGTGGGTGGCAGGAAGGCCCCTAGAGGACCCTCTAGAGTGCTATCAGCACCTTTTGGGGGGTGAAAAATGGCCTCTCAGAGGCCAGGTCCAGCAAATGTGTAAGAACTGTTCTAACTACAGAGCACCAAGTCCCACCCCACCTCCCCAGAGCTCTTTCCATGAGGATTACATACAGGTGAAGGGAACCAATGGAAGTGCAGTTCACGCTGGTTGAAGAGAGCGGGTGGACCCCTGCCCAGATCTGGTTCACCATAGCCGTTGACAGCTTCGAAAGAGGTTGGTAATCCATTCAGAGTCCTACCTCAGAGCTGACCACTAGAGAGGGGCTGGTACCCCTGGGCATACTTTTTTAATGGCTAGGGTTCCAAACATGCCTGTCCCCCTCAGCATACCTGTGGCTACCCTGGAGAAACTTATTTAGATGTAGGTCAGAAATAAGGAGGAGGCCCCTTATCCTGCTCGAGGCCATAAAATACAATAACATGCAGAGCTGTCTGTCTCTCTTTCTCTCTCTCTCACACACACACACACATACACGCTCACCCCTCTCAATGCTCTTGAGATCCAGTGCAGGAAGTCCAGTGGCTACCCCGTGAGCCAGGATTCTGATTTGTAGATCACAAGCACACAGTCACCAGCAAGTCAGGACTGCCGTGGTTCACCACCAAAGCACCATAGGACAGGGAGGCAATAAGAGAAGGTGACACGTGGGACACTGGGGATGTACGACTGGGGATTCTAAAAGTTCTAGCAACCTTTGGCATCGCGGCTCAGAGGGGGCACAGGCCGACTATCCCCCCCTGCTGTCTACACTGCCTGCAAATAGTACCTGTCTGAGTCAGAGAGCGACCCGTGTAAATATGAGAATGGGAATGTGAGGAATCGTAGGGACTGGGGAGCATGGCTTGTCACATGCAGCCATATAACCAGGAACAGGCACCTCGACCAAGCCCTGGGGTGGGGGTAGGGGGCTGTAGCAGTGGCTTCCTCAGTCCCAGCCTCTGTGCAGCCTGGATCCCAGAGGGAGGCCAATCAACGGAAGCTGTCCTGTGTACCTGCCAGCGTGGGACCCGGGAGGAGGCCGTCTCCAGACTCGGGACAGAAGGAGGACCCCAGCTTCAGACTTCCCTGACTGTTGTTGGTAGCTCTTGGCTAGTAGGCTGAGGGAGAATCTTCCCCATCCTCCTCCACGTGCTCCCCTTTCCTCCTCAGGCTGCATATTGCACAGGTCAACATTTCAAAGCCATCGGATAGTAGTCCATCTGGGCCTCAGAGGAAGCAGGAGGCACTAGGGCAGAAAGGAAGATTCTGGGAATGAGGGGGTTCCAGAAGCTTCAAGATGGCCGAGCTGGCTTCTTTCCTCTGGACCTTCCATGGCATCTGGAGTCTTCAAGGGAGACAAGAAACTTGTAGACAGTTCTAGATCTTGGAGCTAGTCATGCCTCCAACCCTCTGTGATCTGTACTCAGGAAGCTGGAAAGAAAGAATGAGGAAGGGGGAGATGTGATCTCAGTGCTGGCCAGCGGGACTTGGGGCAACTGTCCTCGTGCTTGCTAAAGTCAGGAACAGAAGCATGATCTCCACAAGTCTGATCCTGTGGCTGCTTCCCGAGGCCATCAGCCCTTGCAGTGAGAACGAGTTGTGTGCCCACCCCCAAAGCTGGACAGTCACCCCTTCCTCTCTCTCGCCAAACTCCAGTACAATAGCTTCCCAGTGCTTCGTGGAAATATGGACCTGGAAGCCAGCTTTCTTGTCTCACCCCTTCTGACCCAACCCCCAAGACTAAGCTGAGAATATGGCAGCTGGAGAGAAGCATTAAGGAAACGGACATACTGACTGGCTTATATAAACTAATGGCTTTGACCTTCACAACAACATTATGGAGCTGGGTCCCTGCTGCTTCTGATGCCCTTTTAAAAATTACCTTTCCCATTGAACCACCTTGTGGGCCCATCTTAAGCCTTCTTATTAAGACAAGGACTCACTCAGGGTGGCCTTGCTGTTCAGGTACCAAGAAGCTGCCAGAGCTCAGGCTTTTGTGTGATACCTTCATTCTCAGATAAGGTCGAATCGCCCTTTGCTCATGAAAGGTACAGCCAAACAGACCTCCCAGCAAGGCTAAGTGTTTGTTTTTGCTTCTATTCTCAAAGCTCAGCTGGGACCACAAGAGCACAGACTGCCTCCTCAGCTACACCTTTCACCTCTGGCACTTCTGGGTCCTTCTGTGGACTCACCTTCGGAACAGACATTGCTGGAGGCCGGGGAGGCTGAGGACCAGCAGGAGGTGGCTGAAGCAGGGAGGCACCTCCTGGCCTGGGAACGGTCCTGTGGCCGGGCACAGGGTTTGCTGGGAGTGCCTTCTGGGGTGGCCGAGGCCTGGAGAAACCCTGGAGGAAGCAAGAAGTCTCACTTGAGGGGCTCCTTTCAAAAGAAAATAGGCCTAATATCTTATGGATCAAAACCAAAATAACTTACATACCGGGTGGTTCCATTTTTAAAGGGCCAGCCTGTTTGTGGGGATATTACTGTATTTACATGCTTAGAAAAAAAAAGATCTCTTTGAAAAACAAGTTGGCTCTATCTATTAAAATTAGAGACATGGCTATGGCATGATAGCACACACTTTTAATCCCAGCACTCAGGAGGTGAAGCAGGTGGATTAATACGAATTCAAAGCCCTATATCAAAAATTTTAAAAAAAAACAACTGAAACGGTCATTTTCTGATGTGAAAATCCCACTTCCTGTTGGCCATGTTAGAGACTGTTTTCACAGGTGCGAGAGGCTAATTTGCACGGATGTTCCCTGTGCACTCTTTACAACACCAGAGAACCTAGAAACTTCCAATATATCCGAGGTGAGAGAAGGATGTAAAATTAAACAGTGACATGGGCTACAGCGTGTACAAAGAGCAAAGCAGGTGAATGTGAGCTAATGGGGACTGTCAGCTGCAAGAGAAGCAGATACAGACCTGACAGAGGAGCATGCATACAAAAGCAGACCACCATGTCCCTGCCTCAGGCCAACAGAAACAGCTAGAATGGGTCCAGAGCAACCTGACACAGAAGATTACCCTGGGCTGGGGTCTAAGAGGGTGGGTGTGGTTCAGAAAAACAGCACAAACATGAATGATGGCGGGGGGCGGGGGGCAACACTAAGCCATTTTATTTTAATTAGTTTAATTTTTCCATATCCTTTATCTCTACCAAGATAAATAATTTATCAGGCTTTCATTTTCTCTCTCTAGCCATCTCTAAGGAGAATGAGAAAGGAGGCAGAGGCTTTTCTATCTGAAGCTTTTTGGGCAGCTAATACTCAGGAACCACTCAATTCAACATGAAGAACATAAATAAAGGAGCTTAATCAAGTTTCTCAAAATAGATCCATATTTCTGTATTACTTAATTTTATAAAATATAAATTATTATTGCTGTTGCAGTTACTGTTTTGAATCAGGGTCTTTCTACATAGCCCTGGCTATCCTATAAGCTCACTGTGCAGATCAGGCTGGCTTTGAACTCACAGCAATCCACCTGCTTTGGTCTCCAAAGTAGTGGGATTAAATGCATGCACCATCACACCTGGTTATTTGTATTATTTTTAATTATGCGTATGTGTGAGTTCATGCCCTGTATGTTCAGGATCCCACAGAGTTCAGAAGTTCCCTTAGAAATCACTCACAGGGGTGCTGGGAACAGAATCCTGGTCCTCTCCAAGAGCAGCAGGTGCTCTTAGCCACTCTTAGCACACTCTCCAGCCCCACTACTCAATTTCTTTTAGCAAATGTGCTTCTTTTGTGACCGGAAAAACAAAAGGGTCAGTCTGAGCCTCCAAGCTGGTGAGATTTGAGAGAAGTCAGTTCCTTGACCGGCCAAAGAGGGTGCTAGTAAACTCCATGATGGGCACAGGAATGACTTCTGAGAGCAAAAACTGAAGCTCAGGAAAGGAGTCAAAAATGCCCAAGACCAAAAAGTTGCAGCCACTTTAGCTCTTCCCTTTACAGGAGGGACGCTGATCTTGGCGGGTGGACAGTACCGGATGGGACCCTGACTGCATCAGAGAACTCAGGCCTTCCAGGGAAAGACTGCAGGGCATCGGCAGCAGTTGAGAGACTGCAGAGTGAGCCCTTGGTGGTTGATATCAGAATGTCTGCCCTGGGCCTCCCAGAAAAGCCCATCTGTTACCATAACCTAATTTCTTGGTGAGCCAATCAGCACAGCCAAGACTTAACAGTACAGAGAGGGTTTATAACTCGCAGCAAGCAAGGAGAACATGATAAGTATATGCCAAACTCCATCCCCTCCAAAAGCAGCAAGAGCATACCATTCATAAGGCATGGATTCCCTGCGCATGCTCACTTTAAGGTCATAGTTTACGAAGATAATGAGAGCAGGCACATTTCGGGGCATGCATAGCTCAGTGCCATGGAGTGGGGTTTAAAGTAATTAGGTAGGAATGAGTCTGGGTACGCTCAGGGTGCACCATAAAGTTTTAGATGCAGTCTATCTCTCCACTGCACGTATCTGTACATCACATACTGGCCCCACACACAGGAACTTGTGAGTGACAGTTTCACAGCACAGAACCCCCTTATGATACCCTCAACTCTGCCAAACCCTTGCCTAGGGCCTCATGCCCTAGGGACCATCCCAAACCTGAAGCTGAACCCTGTTGTTGTTATGTTCAGAGAAACCCAGGCACTGGGGACCCTTTGGACCACAGCGAAAGAAAGCAAACATGGTAAACAGGGGCTACCGTGCTGGGCCACTATCCAAGAAACGCCCAGGTCTTCACTGGGGAACTTAAACCAGAGCAGACATACTGAGAAAATAAGCCACTGGGTGGTAGCTCCAAGTCGTGAGCTACAGGGCTAAAGCTACAGAGGGGACAGTCTAGACCTGTCACCTCCCAGAGAGGCCCCCTCAGTTAAGTGAGGCATCATGGTGCACCCCTCAGTAAGTCTCTTCAGTGAGTGGTAGCTATACTTTGTAGGGATGAGTACAATGAGAGAGATACAGGGTTCCAAGCTCAGCCTTACTAGGCAAGAGAGGCCCCTTGACAGGAGAATTACCTGAGGTCACAACTGAGGGTAAACAGGAGCAAGGGGATGTGTGTGTGTGAGGAAAAAACAGTATCTGCATTGCCCTGGGGAGGTCAAGAGCTTAGGGAACTAGAGAAGTTAATTTGGAGTACAAAGTGGGTGGAAATCAAATAGGACAAAAGCATCATGTGGCTTAGGGACTATCTAGGGATCTATACTACTACTACTACTACTATTATTGTTGTTGTTTTCAAGACAGGGTTTCTTTGTGTAGTTTTCAATGTCCTGGAACTAGCTCTGTAGATCAGGCTAAGAACTCAACAGAGATCTGCCTGTCTCTGCATCCTGAGCACTAGGATCAAAGGTGTGTGCTACCAACTGCCAAGCTCCAAAGATACTTCTTATTCTTATTGCTAAACATCTGGAAGCCTATTGGATTCACCAGAAAAAGAAAAGATGGTCAAATCCAACCAGTGCATCACCGCAGCCTCCAATGTCCCTCATTGCAGGGGGCCTGTTATGTCCCTAGACCAGAGTTGCTGATAATCCACTTACCTGGGACAGTAGGCAGTTAGGTGCAGGGGGCATAGGCCGGCTTGGGGGAGGCCTCCTGGCTGAATCCTTCCTTTCTACTTGAGCCCCAGTTTCTGGGCTCCTGGCAGCCCTGTTCAGATGTGCTGGCAATGGCGCGGGTGGGGATTCAACATGTAAGTAGTCTGGAGGGGGGCGGGGCGGAGGGTGGGAGGGCTTCCGGAGAGTTTCAGGGGTGTTGGTCACCTGTATGGAGGAGATGCAGGACAGCTGAGATGATGAATCCTCTCTATGCATGTGTCCCAACAGGTGACCAGAACCACATTTGAAACTAGGACAGACATGCTGACCTTCAGATCACAGGCTTCAGAACCAACTGACATGTCTCCCAAGCCAATAAAATGGCTTTCATTACCAACCCCATGGCCACACATGCTCTTAGGAAAGGCTAACAGGGATGGAGGGAAATCAATCCAAGCCAATAGTGCAACAGCCTTACCTTTCGCTTGCCCTGGGGTGTCTGCAACTTGAAAGTTGGGTTGGCATGGCCAGTTCCACCACTCTGAGACACCCTGAAGGGACAACTGGAAACAAGGAAGAGGGTACAGGGAAGAGGGAGATTATCAAGAGTATGTGTGGACTGAGCAACTCCAGCCCAGACCAGCGGACAAATCTAATTAACCCTCTTCTGGAGAAACTGGGTATCCTCTGAAACCCATCTCCTAAGTAAGCACACATCTGGCCAGCGGAGAAGCCCAAGGAAGGAACAGGCCTTGCACAAAGCAGATCCTCCCCCACCCCCAGACATGGACCCTGAAAGACTCAGGGCAGGAAAAAAAATCCCTTTCAGCACAAGTACATTTAACAAGTCTCTTGAGAGTATGCCCCATCAATATCTCAATGAATTAATCATTTGTCTTCTTGGGTTATTGTCTAGTTAACCCTGTGACTGATTTAGCTTGTCATCCCTTCTTTATTGCCTCAGCTTCCTGCTCTTCAAGAAATAAGGTATAAATTAACTGGATGGAGGACGGTCAATAGACCTTACATCACACCCCAATCTGAATTGGCTAAGGACTTTCTTTTGAGAACAACTCACAAGTGATGACCAGGCTCAGCAGATACCACTTACAGCCATTACCTAATAACATCTGCCATGGTGACAGAGCAGGACAGAAGGGATGACGGTGGCATGTCCCCTGCCTTCATCTTCCCAGAATTAGACCCTTCCCCACCAACCTTTCCACAGGGGCTCTACGATCTAGAAGGGACCCTCCAAGTCCTTGTGGGTACAGTACCCTGTCCCACCTGAACTGTTGCCGCAGCTTGAATGGGAGGGCTGAGGGCTTGCCCAGTTTGTGGCTCTGTCTATAGCAGCGGCAAAACAGCACAAGCACCGCCAGCAGGAAGAGAGCCGAAAACACGCCAGCTACCACAGGACCCACACCTGCCGGAAGACAACGCAGGTGAGAGAATCAGAGGCTATCCAGGCTACAGCAGAATGAGAGAGCCTCAGCTCTTCCGCCGAGAGCTGATTCTCATTGTATTTGCAGGACTTATTTTAAACAAACACAAATATAAGCAACACACACACATTACATACTATCAGGGAACTGATACTAGCTTAAAGAGCCAGGCCCACTGGCCTTTATGGAAACCCCCGCAGTCACTTCTCTTCAGCTGCAGAGATTCTTCCCGAAGGAGTTCAGAATTTGTCATTTATCACTAGCTTCCAGCTACTAGATTTTCATAAAAGCAGCCTGCATCATGATTTTTCTGGACCCAGAGCAATGACCAGAAAAACAGACACCTTAGGACTCCCAGCCTAGACTTTCAACCGCACAGTTGGATCCAAATCCACCTCAGCAGTTCCACAAACAATTAATTTAAATATACAAAGTACACACGCATCAGTGAAGCTCCCCTCGATCTGTTTTAGTTTCAGGTAACGCCATATCGCCATGTCAACAGGCAGTAGGCTCCAGCCAGCCGACCGCTTATCCCCCACGGTCTCTACCTCTCTCACAAAGGCAGAACACTTACTCTTGGGGGGTAAAGGACCACTGTCAATGCTGCCGCCATCTCCTGGGGTGTTACAGAATGGTGGAGCCCAGCCGTCTAAGCAATGACAGTTCTGGTTGTTGTTGCACACCTAGAGCGAGGGGGCCGCAGACGTATCAGCACCCAGGAGGGCTGTGACCCACCCCACAGGGCATGCCCCCATCACGCCAACACCCAGATACCCAGACCTCTGCACACATACCCCGTGTCCATTGCACTTTTTCCCACAGCCTTCCGTCTCAAAGAAAGAGGTATTCCTGCATTGCCCCTCGAAGCAAATCTGCAACAAGAAGAGCAGCCATTAGCAGAACAGCAGGAACATGGGGGTGGCTTAGCACATGGGAGTTTTGTACTTAGGATGAATGGGAACCCCCAAACATAGCTCTTTGGATTATATACTATAGTGAGAAGCACAAAGAGCCTCAAAAGGCAGGACAGTGGATAACTGAATTCTGCCATCACCTTTGTGATTAGGGAAGAAACAAGCACCACTAAGACATTACATTCAAAAATTATGACATGTTTATAGTCTAGTATCATGTTGATTATACACTATCCAACAATAAATATATACTAATTTTAGCACTATGTCTAAAAAGCATGAGCTTTCTCTGTGCTGGGCATCAAACCACGGTTTTCCTACATTTTTTATAATTTTACTAATACAGTGAGATGCATGGCATTAATTTCCTTGGGTTCCTCTGACTCTTAGACCACTTCTGTTTCATGTGATTGCTAATGATATGGATGACAGTGCTGACTGCAATTAACATGCCTAATCCATAGTCTATAGGTCAGTGCCTATGGGGGAGCACCTATGGGTGGGATACTATTACTCCAGAGCCTATACCTCTCAATCTCTGTCTATGCTTCTTGGTTTCTGAGGAAGGCTTGGGGTTTGAGGGATAACTCACATGGTTGTGGCCACACTTGGTCCCTGTCATCACTAGGCCTGGGTCCAGCATGTCACCTTCCCCTTCCTCTTCCTCAGGACCCCGGTAGACGTGGGTGCCCCGACAGTGGATCCGTCTCCCATTCAAGGTAATGGTTGTGTCAATAGACACTGCATTGGACTCCAGGGGCCGGGACTGTGTGCTCTGACACTGGATCTTCCCACACTTGGCATCCCTGGGCCAGGAAAGAAGGCAGGATCAAAGGCTGGGGAAGAGCTGGGGCATCTCAGAGCTTTAGTCTTAGCCAAGTCAGCAGGCCTCGGTGGAGTAGGGCAAAGGACCAGAGAGTAGGCTGGCACCCAGCAGTAGAGACCTGAGGTAGACTCACTCAGAAAGGGGACAGGTTGCTTGTCTCTCAGCAGACCTAAGCCAAGAGCTCAACTTCGGATGTCCTAACTTCAAGGACATAACCATGGCCCTCTCTCCCTTATTCCCCACAGACACTATCTATCAGTTTTTCCTCTACTGTTTCTGCCTAAAACACTCCTCTTTACACACTAGTGTGACTCCTCCCCCTGTTCATTTAGATGCCTGCTAGAGAACTCAGACAGAGAACTTCTTGGGGGATACACCCCAGACCCTCAACTATTACATTCCTCCAGGCACTCAATACAGCATCTTGCATGTGGTAAATCTGCAATAGTCGTGGGTGAATAGAGTGGATGAATAGATGAGTGAGTAGGTGGCTGGAATGAACAGATTCAGAGAGATTGGTTTTAGAAAAGGGCATAATTTTAGCACTCTGCAAAAAAAAAAAAAAAACCCAAAAGGGGCCATCTGTGAGTCGTGATGTCGCAATGCTGGAACTTTGTCATCTCGGATCACAGCCATCTACCTCCTGCCTTACTTTTTCTTTTCTTTTTAAAGACAGGGTCTCTCTGTGTAGTCCTGGAACATGCTTTGTAGAGCAGGCTGGCCTCAAACTCACAGCGATCTACCTACACACCCGCCTCTGTCTCCCAAGTGCTGGGATAAAGGCATGGGCCACCACGCTCAGCTATCCTGCCCCGCTCTGAAGAGAGACTCCCCAAAGCAGCCCTGATCAACTCCCTAGGAAGCAATGCTGCCCACTCCTCTTCGCTGTCCGAGAGCCAACTGAACAGTGCATTATTGAGCATACAGGCCTCAGCTGACTTGTTTGAAAGCCAGGGAGGCCATTCACACCGAGTCTGATGGGAATGACGAGGACAGAGCAGGGATCACTAGGTTATTCCTCCTCCCCTAGGGTCAGTGCTGTGGTCCTCACCTGGGGCTGCACTTCCTGTATTTGCCATTCAAGCCCTTGCCACAGTTTCCATAGGTGTCTCCAGCTGCATTCACCTTCTCAAAGCAGAGGTCGAGGGCAGGCCGGGCCCCTGGGTGTGCAAGAAATACCTGTCAGTACATAACCCTACCCACCCAGAGGCTCCGGATACAGGGCTAGTCTTGGGCAATATCACAACACTTCCATATTCACCAAGACCAATTCAGAGAAAATATTTTAGATTGCTTTTAACACTTCATCGAAGATTTATATCTATGGCAGTTGTATGCTAAGTCTGCTTGCTAATGAAGATGGGCTGTTCTATTTCTGGACTGTAAAAGATTAGTAATCCATGCCTCAAACATTAAAGAGCTAAGAGGTATTTGGAATTTTTCTTCATACCCACCCTGTTTTCCCTCTCCTATATCATGGAAAAGCAACAATCTTGAGCAATGTGTTTTCTACAAAAAAAAATTGTCTTCTCTATATTCTGCATCCCTTATATTCAATTCTGGCACATCCTCTTGAGAGAACTCAATAAAGAATGGAAGAATTATCTCTTCTCTTTCTGTTCTGTTACTTAGTCTGTTGATAACATTCAATATAGAGAATTTAGCCACGTGGCATTCGGTTGTATGATTTGACTGGGATAAATTTAATTGGCCCATACTATAGAGGATGCTGCTGCCACAATGAGCAGCAGTGTAATAAACATCTTTAAAAACAGCTTCACATCCATAAGCAAGTACAATTAGAGGTTGTTTCTAAGTAGTGTAATTTCCAGCTTCTGAAAATGATGGCCTATGGAATCCCATACCTGAATGTGTGGGAGGGATGGGGATCTCAAAATTTTGGCAACACTATAGAGTTTCTGAATGTGCAATGACCAAAAATTAATTAAAAGCAGAATGTGTAATAAATTCAAGGTGTTTGTGGCAGAGCTCATTATATTGCATCATGTGACTTCACTGTGGCTGTGGTTTTCAACACACCTGTACACTACTCACAAGCAGTGAATAGCACTGAAACTCCTCAGCTCACACTTGAGGCTGCTTTATATTAATGGCTATATTTTTACTGTATATATGTTGTCTCTTATGCAATGGGTTAACTAAGGAAAACAAAGACTTAATGTTTTCCCTGCTGTCATTCCTCAGCAGATAAACACCAGATTAACGTTAATATTGTTAGAAGGTTTGATTTCTACAATTGCTGCTTGAGTCACTGACCCAAGCTTCTTTAAAACAAACAAACAAATAAACAGAAGCAACAACAAAACACTAACTGGGTGTGGTTCCTGCCTTCAATCCCAGTATAAAAGTGGAAGAAGCAGGTAGATCTCGGGAGGTAGAGGCCAGCCTGGACTATGGTTTCAGGCCAGCAAGCAATACAGTGAGACCCTGTCTCAAAAAATAAAAATAAAAATTACTGAATGAATCATGATTTGGGGTCAGGACAGCACCAACAATTTCTGGTAGGGCCCTAAACATACTTCTGTAATTTTTGTACCACACATAGATGTGGGTTGGTGTTCCCATCATTGACAACTATAAAATCACAACGTCAGTCAATTTTGAAAACTACTAAAGACACTCTATGTCCTGTACTCCCAACTATTTAGCCAAAATTTAATTCTTTATATTAAAAATGAACATGCACACCTGTTTACTTATTATTAGCATTTGCTCTGATGAAATCATATATGAAAATTATTTTAAAATAAATTCTTCATGATTTATTATCAGTAAATTTTTGCTATATATACCCATTTTTATATACTCATATATTCCATGTCATACATCTCATAAATGTCATACATCTCAGACCAAAGGACAAGTAGAAAAAAATTAAATGTATCAATGGAACCAGTAAGTGCATTAAAAATTTTTGTTATCTGCTTCCGACAGAGGCCCTATGTGTTGCCTTATGCCCTCCACAATACCGTACTATGGTGGTTGGTATTATTATTATATCAGTTGCTGTCTTTGAGATCTGATACATGAAAAACTCCACTTTATGGTGGTTACAATTTTGCTTGCCCTCAATGTGACCGAGGTTAAGCATCTTTTGTAGCTTCGGGGTATTTTGCATTTTCTTCTGTTCTCTATTTCTGTGTCACGGGTGTGTGCGGAGGAGAAGGGGGTATTGTTATCCATCTCCCACCGTTGGAACTACAAGCTTCAAGGGACCAGCAAGAACGCCGTTACCTGGCTGCCCCTGGATGTCTCCCTCGAGCTAAGAGGATGAGAGCTGGTATTTGAAGGTGTTCCCAAACCAAGATGCTAGGCCAGTGGGGAAGGCTGGCTCAGAGGGAGGGCACTCACCAGGTCCCCACAGCTGCTGACACTGCTCCTGGTAAGTGAGGCACATGCCATTGTAGCAGTAGGCCTGGCCACCCTCGCAGGGGGTGCCGTCCATCTGGTAGAAGTTGGTGGGACAGTGCGGAGACTTGCCGGTGCAGAACTCGGGGAGGTCACACTGCCGCACTTGCTCACGACACAGGGTTCCAGGAGCCACCAGCTGAGTTGAGGAATGGGAAGAGAAAATTGGTCATTTCTTCCCGGCCTGCAACCCTTTCCGTCAAGAGCTCATCTGCATCCTGTCCGTGGAACCCAGTTTTCTGTCGATATCACAGCATCTTTCACATGATATCATCAGCTCAAGCCATCACTGGCCTTCTGATGCAAACAGTGACTGAGCACCTTCAATGCTGTATCCACAAAGACTACAAACTCAACTCACTTTCTTTCCACAGCCGCCTCAGGGAGCAGGCAAGAAATAATGTTTACGCAACAGTTTATAGTATACTCCATGCCATTATAACTACCTTTATGCAGCTTCACTCAAGTGTCATTAAGACTTTATTCAGTTCGCATGATAGCCCTACATAATTAAAGAAGTGACACACAACACATTCATGATATGTGGCGGGCCAGTGCCCTGATACCGGCACATACTCACATGCACGTACACACACAGAAAATTGCTATTCATGTAAGTTTTCAATTCACAACATCCTTGTTTTGTTTTTAAAACTAGCCTCAAACTCATTATTTAGCACAGGCTGACTAGCCTTGCTTGAACTCATGGCAATCCTCCTGCCTTAGCCTCTAGAGTGCCGGAATTGTAGACATGTCTTGCCACACCCAGCTTGTGATTCCAAACTCTTCAATAACACACCCTTGCTGTTACACCCAGCATGGGCCTGAGTGTTCTACTTCTCTCGCCTGTATCCTCACAATATCCATGAAGTAGATAGAGCTGCTTATATCAGTCTTTCTAATACTCATGCTGGTCTACAGACAGACAGCTAAGATTCAGACCATTAATAAATTCCCCAAATTCATACAAGCAGGGCTTGAGGTCGACGCATCCTTTGTGAGGCCCAGTTTGAAATTCTGGAGTTGAGTGAAAGGTTACTCCATGCTTCTTCAGCGTTGGTCTGAGACTTGAAGGGTTATAACCCAGCACAGCCTCTCTGGGGGTTTCCAGGCCAAAAGAGATGGTGTCCAAGCTTTCTTGAGCCAGGCAAGGACACCCATGACTCAGAACAAAGTCCTCCCCTGATTCACTGGCTCTTCTCAGGAAAAAAAACTGGCAGGCCCCTTTGCTAGCCACTTTCAGGCTGAAAAGTTGGCTGAGGGAGTGGATGAAGGCCAGCTGCAAGGATGGGCAGGGCCAGTGGCAGACGCAGAAGTCTCAGGACATATGTACACTTCTCTAGTATTGGAGAGCTGACAAGAGTTTTGTTCTTGTTTACCCATAATTCCAACCCTCTTTCTCTGGCTGCTAAATGCAAGCATGTTCAGGGAGGCAGGTGAACAATTCACAAACACAACGTGTGCTCAGCAGGCTGAGGGCAGGACAGGCCACAGCTCCATTCTGAAACTCCTCTAGTACTCAGATTTCAGATTAATAACTCAAAAGATCAAATATCGTAATAGTGTGTGTGTGTATCTAACCATGTATATACACAAATCTGTATGCATACAATAGGTGTGAATATATATATACCATTATATGTGTATTATATAACCTCGAGCAAGGCCTAAGATAAGCTTTATAACCAAAAATATTAATATATTATAATAAAATAAAAATATTTACTTTCCATAATTTTTAATAAAGACTATATAATTAGTCTGATATCTATTTCGGTCTTATTTTATCACCGAATTTGTTAATTTTTTTATATATTAAAATTTTTTAAAAATATTTTTGATCCAGCTATACCACTCCTAGGCATATATCTTTTGGATATATTCTGGGCCCGGCAGCTAAGGCCTACATTCTCTCCTGGGAGGTGATGTCAGGACTTGACTGGACAGAGTAAGTTCAAGATCACCCTGAGCAATTTAGTGAGGTTTTGTCTCAAAATATATATATATGCATATATGCATATATAAATAGGTATATATAGCAAATATTTACTGATAATAAATCATATACATAAGATATATCATAAATACATGTATATATGTGTACATATATTCATGTACATATATTTTTATTTATATATCTATGATATATATCTTATATAGGAGATATATGTATGTATATATATATTGGGTGATTTGAACACAATGAGGCCCAGGATGGAAAACAGTTGGCTTAGTTAAAGAAAGATTCTCAGTTTCAAAAATCTAACACACACACACACACACACACACACACACACACTCTCACATTCCCTTTCTCCCAGTGCTGGGGCTGAATCCAGAGCCGTGAGCATGAAAGCACAGGTTCTTCTACTGGGTCCCCTCCCCAGCCCTGTGTCTAGAACTTTTGATGCAGGCTGAAACCCAGCCATGGCCCACTAGGCTGTCATCTCAAAGCCTAGGCAGGGGGAAAAGGACACTTACCTTACATTGGTGACAGCAGGACCCATGGGCACACTCAGCCCCTTCCTTCAGAGTGCAGTTGGAGGCATTGCAGCAAGGATTGGTACATTCCTGCAAAGACAACAGGTAGCTTTGGACTCTGCAGCAGCAGGGCAAGAGTCAGGGCTCAGCAGGGGGCGCCTTTGTCACCTCCATTGCTGGCTTGCCCAGCATGCCCTGCTTTCTGCACCCTAGAATGTCTCATGAGAACATCACTTGGCAGCTCTTTATTAAGGTAACAGGTATTTGCCAGAGAAAAGACACAGGTGCATCATCTCTGGAGATGCCACAACTTAGATGGGACTACGTGGTGATTTTGGGTAATATCCTGTAATTGTGTGGTCAGACTGAGCTTGCGAAATCCTAACATCCACATTGCTTCTAACAGAACTCCCTTTTTGCTGAAGGGCCAGGGTCAGCCCTGGTCTTGGTCTTTCACTAGTTCATTTATTCTGAAAGTTATAGGGTTAGAGTTTAAAAAGAAGGTCAGAGGATGGCTCAGTGGGTAAAGGCACTTGCTGCCAAGCCTGACAACCTGAGTTTGATCCCTGGTTTCCACGTGGTGAAAGGAAAGGGAGGAAAAACTCTGAGGTTATCCTCTGACCCACACCCACACTGGACGACCCCCCCCCCCCAACATGAACGCAAGCAAGCACACTAAATAAATAAATATAAAACAAAACAAAACCATCTTGACATAGATTACACTGTCGCCTTAGCCTCACACTTCACATATCACTTATTGTTCACCATGGGCTGTCAAGCATGGGTTAACATACTTCCTCATCTTTCAGAAAATAGACACGAAACAATATAGTTCTGCTTTTTTTTTTTCCAGAAAAACATGTTCCTGATAAAAATGACAGAGCTGGGGTGTGTGCTCTCCACATTCATTCTGAAGCTCTGAAGGAGGAAAGGCCTGTCCACAAAGAGTTCTTCCTCTCCTTCCTCGGGAGCCCTTCCCACTCTTGATAGCACTTCCAACACTCCCTCCAGGTCTTCTCTTCTCCAGGATGAACAGCTTGTTCTCTCAAGGTTCCCTATCAGTCTCATGTTTGTGAGCTCACCCAGCTGTGTGGCCTCAAGAGTAAAATCAGTGCAGCTGGAGGGCCCAAGTTGCCATCAGGGGCTCCTCTGTGGAGGAGGGGACCTACGTGCCCTGGGACCAGAGTCTGTGGCAAGAGCAGTTGCTCATAAGGGCTCCACCCCTATTCTGGATATGACTGTGCTGACCACAGCTGCAGAGGCCATACACACAGTCCACCTGGCAGACTCACTGTCTACATCATACACACAGGGGGTCTTTGGTAGTCATGTGTAAGAAATGCCGACAGCTAGGAAATTATGTGTCACGTTGTCCCTTTCAATGTCCTGAAGCTCTGAAGGTAATTCAGTGTCTTCCCTCCCTCTAGCATGGTCCTGTCACATACCTCCTCTTCCCCGCAGTCACATTCTTCACCATCTTCCAGGTACCCGTTGCCACACCTCCGGCCTCCATACAGCGTCCTAGTATCTGGCATATTGGAGAGGCACATCCCACCTCCTGACTGCAGATACCTGTCCAGCTCCCTCCTATTGCACCAGCTGAACACTTTGGGGAAAGGGTGCCTGGTAGAGAACAAGGAGGCATTAGCACACCTAACAAGCCTGTTGTTCTGCCACCCAGGAGGCTACCTTCACTCAAACGGAAAGCCCTACACACACCCTCTGCCTCACCAGGACAGCCACCAATACATAAACTTAGAATTCTTTTATCCTGAACCATGAGACAATAAGCAGGTCCTGTGGTTACATTTTCCTTATTAAAACTGAAAATGACAGTTGAGAAACAGAACAGCAATGTCTGTCCTTTGCGTGAGGGAGCTGAGGTAAAGGGTGAAGAGCACATTAAGGTTTCCAGACTGAGAGCTGGACAGAACACCAGCTGACTCAACACCAGATGAGTATTTGTTTTCTTATGATGAAAAATGGGACCAGAAAGCCTAAGACCACAGGTTTAATTCACTCATGGGCTAAAGGACTGATCTTTGTTCTCCAGATAACCAACTCCACCAACCAACACACAAATGTGTGGTCTTTATCACAACAGTATGTACAGAAGTTCCACAGTCCCCTGCTACTGTGGAAAAGAAGCAAAAGTGAAGCTGGTCCCTTATCTGCAGCTTTGCTAGCCATGGTTTTGGTTACCTATAGTCAAGAGTGATCTGAAAATATTAAATAGAAACTTCCAGAAATGAACAAATCCTAAGTGTGAATTAACTTTTGTTATCATCACTGTTTTAAATGTTCTAGTTGATTATGAGTTAGTGTTTTTTAAATACTCACTGTGCCTTCTTTACGAATTAAATTCATCATAGGAGTGTGTAGGAACTGTCAGCTATTTGTCTATAGATACAATCTATAGACAGGATCGGCAGAGAAAGGGGTGGGCTTAACCATGAACTCAAAGTGATTTGAATATGCCCTTGAAGTTGTAACCTACATGTCACCATCATCCTTCTGGTGTCACAGTAGTCAAGAAGTGGTGAGCAAACACTAGCGCTACAAACAAGAAAGCTGCATTGAAACACTCTTCTCTAGGAAGCATAAACAAACAATAGTGGCTTGGAAGGAAGAAAGGAATATAATAAGGATTCTATTACAAGCCTTCCAGGGAGTGGCTTCAGTTTTGAAGAACGTCATGATGTATGTGTTGAGACACAAGAAGATAAGCCTTCCTCTTTCAAAAGCTCTGGTTTAGAAAATCCTTGTAACTGCTAGAGACTCAGCAGCCTTGCTTCATGGATTCCCTGAGGAGTTGGGAGTATGGCTTCCTCCTCCTCTTATTCGGTAAACTACAAAGATTCCACAGAGGAAGGACCAAGGATTGTGGCCCTGATCAAAATAGGTCTTCATCAGAGATTTTTGAAGAACGGAACATACGGGTGTGGTAGCACATGCTTAAAGCTCCAGACAGTTTGGTAGCTAAGATGGGAGGGTTGCTTAAATTTACAAGTTCAAGATTAGACCGAGCAAGACTCTCTCTCAGATGCGCTCTCAAAAACAAACAAAAACATGTTGAAGCCAATTTTATAACCATAACAAAAAGTGAGTCAATCTAGGGTTGACTAACAAAATGTGAGTCAATCTGGGGTTCTACCATCACCAACAGGCTTTGAGGAATTTAGTGTCCCACACACATCTGCCCACTTCTTCATCTAAACTTCATTTAAGCTGTCTTCGCCAACAGCCTAACAGTTTCCTTGGGGCCATCTAGGAGGACTGCGTGGGTCGGACTGCCTCTGTACCTCTCCCCTCACTCTTCTCCCCACAGCCATCCTTCTGGTTGGCTCACCCAGTGGCGGCTGCCATGATGCACCCGCCATCGGCTGCGCTGGCAGAACAGCAGTGTGCAGAATCGTGGCTCATGCCAAAGTTGTGGCCAATCTCATGAGCCACAGTAGAAGCTACTCCGATGGCATTCTCAGAGTGGTCCTGTTCAGAGGAGAGTTCAATTCAAGGTCAGGGTTTTATTTCCGATTTAAACCTCCCCTCTCACCCCCCACCCCCACCCATGTCTCTCTCATACAGGATTTCTCTGTGATTGCTGGAACTCACTCAGTAGACCAGGCTGGCCTCAAACTCAGAGATCCAGCTATCTCTGCCTCCCAGTTGCTGGGATTAAAGGCATGCACTATCACCCCCGGCCTGCGTGATTTTTTTCTTACCTGAGCCTGCAAGCTCTCTATTGATCCCCCTAACACGAGCATCCTGGCTCTCCATTAATCACTCTTAACAAGTCTAAGGCCACTGTCAGTATTAGGAAACTAAATGCTCCAAAGACTGTTCTTTAAGACCTGAGTTCTTCAGAGTTGCAGACCATGAATGACCCGGGGATGTATTTCTTGAACATCACCTTGAGTTGAGTAGTAGGTACATTTGGCTCACTGTTTTCTGAGAGCACCCCATGAGAAAACGCCACCCCAGACACAACCTGGCGTAGTGTGTGATCTTAATCATCAGAGCAGAAAACTTTTTAAAAAAATGAATAAGTAGAGATGTTACAGTGATGCAAACCTATAGTGCCAGCTAACTGAGAGACTGAAACAGGAGGCCCATTTGAGCCCAGAGGTTTTAAGACCAGCCTGGGCAATGTAGTGAGACCCATCCCCAAACTCCAAACAGGAGAACAAAAGCAGCAAAAAGGGTATTTATACCAGGCGAGGCAGTGCATGCCTTTAATCCCAGCACTCAGGAGGCAGTGGCAGATGAGTCTCTGTTACAGGCCAGCTTGGTCTTTATGGTGAGTCCCGGGCTAGTCAATGTTCTATAGTGAAAGCCTATCTCAAAAAAAAAAAAAAAAAAAAAAAAAAAAACCAAAGTGTTTACTAAATATATGTGTGTTCCTTTCATTATCTTGTTTAATTCCTAACAAATGGGAGCTTCCTTTATATCACTCCAGGTTAGAAATGAATAGTCACAAAGGCATGGGCTAGGGACATAGCTCAGCTAGTAAAATCACTTGCCCAGCATGCATGAAGCTTTGGGTTTGACCCCAGGACCATGTCTAACTTGGTATGTTAGCAAACACTTGTCACCCCAGCACTCAAGAGATAGAATCAGAAAGAACAGAACTTTATAGTCATCTTCAGCTAGATAGCAAGTCTGAGGCCAGCTTGGTCTACACAGTGAGTTCCAGGCCAGCCACAGCTACACAACCAACCAACCAAAACAAAAAACCTACTCTCGCCAAGTAAGAATTTCAAAAGACAGCAATTTCCTAACTGTGACTCTTGAGACAGGATCTCATTTCACAATACAATATCCAGGACTCGACCTGGACTTCCATTTCTGTTCTTCCCCATCCCCCAGTTTGTGCTCTTACTTCTCCAGGCCCTGGTGTGGAAAAATACACGAGAGATCTAGAGATCTAGTTACACAATTGCTTACAAACCAACATAAGTTACGATGAATGAAAATTTACCCCTGGATACTTCCATCCTTAGGACCTAGTAACCTCACTTGAAACATTTGCTCTTTTTAATGCTTTTTTTCCTTTGGCAGCTATAAATATAAAATTGGCTTTTCAAAACCGCCCTTCTATCTTGGGAGTCACTATTCCCTTATGCAACTCTGCTTATGGCCTGAGACTCACCATGCTCACTCCTCCAGACTGGTACACGGAGCACATGGCCATGAGGGGGGCCAGGCCAATGGTGGTGCCTTGGAAGGACCTGCCACTGCAGGAAAAAGAAAACACACACACACATGTAATTCAGGTAGGGCCTGAGAAGCTGTTCTCCTGGGACAGGACTGAGTAGCTACCAAGCTGTGTATCGACCCCATTGACATTCCAGACTATTCCCAAGAAGACAAGTCTGGTAACTCAGCCAGCTGGACAGCTTTCAGGATACCACACCTCACGTCTCTCACTTACTCCCTCAGTAGCAGAGAAGAAAGGTCACTTTCCCTTCATAACGTGCCCAAAGGAAAGGAAGAAGGCAGGGCTTGAAAAGCTGTGTCCTATTCCTGATCACAGAAAATGGGCAGAGGCAGCGGTCAGGGGAAGGGTGTGGCACAGGCTGTGATGCCCAAGTGAATCATGTCCACATCCAGCAGTGGCCGGGGGCTCAGGCCTTACCATCAGTGGTGTGTGTCTTGGGGACAAACAGTAGGGATGCTGGACAGCAGCTGTGGGGCTGGTGCTTCATCCTCACACCACACTAGGACCAAGAAAACAGCTGTGTCCCCTTGAGAGCCTCACAAACAGCAGCTGGGTGCAGGGAAAAGCTGTTTCCGCCTCAGCTCCGCAACGATGGCCCTACTCTATCAACAGCCGGCTTCGGTTAACCCCAGTTTAACAGATCCGTCTCTCAGCTGCACCCAAGCAGAGTAGGAAAGGAGGAATGGATGGACGCTTAGTCAACGTTTGCTTCAGAGATTCAGTCTGAAGGAAGCACTACTTTCAGTTACTTTACAACCTTGCACTTGGATCTGGGAGAGCTCTACTGTAAAAAGTTCCATCCAAAAGTTTAAGCCAACTTTTTCAGTAAACATAGACTTCCTCAGTGAGTGGATGCTCCTCTAGTGACCACTCAGAGTCCAGGGACAGGACTCAGGGACAGGTAAATATTGAAAATCCCAGTTATTATGAAAGGGAAAAATCAAGTTTCGTATCTATGTGCCTTTCTTTGTAACTCCTCAAACCACCCTAGAAAGCCAACACTAATATATACCAAATCACCCTTAAGGAGCTGTCACCTAACCCCCTGACTCCATAGGTATTCTTTTCTCTCTGATGCTGGTGAGAACTCAACACAGTACTTGGCCAGTATTTCCTCTCACCAAGCATCAAGGTTCATCCTTAGGTCTTCTACCCTGACCTTCCCTGGCACTCAGCCCTGAGACCCTGGAGAAGCACGTGAAGGACACGAGGACCTGTCACCTGCATCCTGTGGTGGGAGGTCAGCAGATGTGCGAGAACAATGTCTGTTTCAGGCCGTCAGCCGTGCGCAAGAGTCATCCCCTCCCCTGATACATGCTCCAGCGCTTCAGCTGCTCAGCTGACTACGGGCGAGGCTAATTTTCTCACATGGGTGGAAAACACGTCAGAGGACTATTATCATTCTTCAACTGTTTAGCATTTTTTTCAAGGTGTGCTGGGCCTGAAAATGCCTGATCGTCTGGTCTAGGGAGCAGGGAAGGCCTTGATAACCAACATTGGCCCCTGGGGAAGGAAAGGGTGACCTTAGCACTCCGGTGGCAGGCAGCAGGCAGAGGTTGTGGAGCCAAAGCTGATGCAACTTACGTGATCAGCTGCGCATTGTCATGGCTCTTCTGGGCAAGCAGCTTGCGCCTCCAACTAAGGAAGGACCAAAGGGTAGAGTACGGATTCTCGGAAACTTCACACTTATCCCCATGTGTCCATACTTCCAAACCCACAAGAGCAATCCGGATGTTCAGGGCTCGGTAGAACTGAAAAGACACAGAGAGGCCTGTTTCTCTCACCACCCAGCTTAAGAGCTCAGAGTTCAGACGATGGGTTGGTTGTTCCCCTGTCATCGGCTCCAGGGGCTTGGAAATGAGAGATGTTCAGAGAGGTGTATTCTTGCGGTCAGACTGCAGTATCTTGGCTTTGAAAACAGGGATGAGAAGAAAAGGAAGTAGAGGGAGGGGCACCCCAACCATCAAGGGGTTCTTTGCTAGATCTGACCTTGATGCTAGCGTGTCAGTGACTATGTGTTATATGTAAATATCCTGTGTGTGCACATGTACACATGAAGCCCAAAGGTCAATGTTGGATGTCCTCCTCCATTTATTTTTCACATTTTTAGACTGAAGTGCTTTATCCTTCTGTGGCCTTTATGTGCATGAGGGCTTTTTTAAAAATTATTATTGTTGTTTTGTTTTTGAAAGTCACCGGTGGGCTGGTACTTTATACACTGGGTGATCTCACTTCAATCTAAAAATAGTAAGTTCCTTCCCAGCTCAAAATAATAACTGGGGCTTCAGTGTTTCTCAAGCACTTTTCATGACCAAGTCAGGTACTGAGGCTTAAAAGATGCTAAGAAGTTTGCCCAAAATCTCAGCAGGAAGATCCGGGAGCCAGGATGACCCAGAATCGTGCCCTCAGGGCCTTTGTGTTGCTGAAGAGCTGGGATCTTACATTACATATATAATAACATACTGCACACATACACTCAGATCCTTCGAGGCAGCCTAGATGAGCTGCTGGTTCTATGAGCATGCCACATCAATCATGACAAAAAACCCCAAGGCATCTGAATTTGCTTCCCTAAGCAGCTTTTTAAGGAAGTCAGCTTGGCTTTTCTTATAGTTAAGGCAAAATACTGTGGACTGGGCCCCTGATTCAGCAACTGCGTGTACTCCTTCCAGTTTTAGTTCCAAAATGTTCAGTCCAAGCAGCTGGGGCTCAGTAAGATTCAGAGGAGCCAATGCGCCTCACTCCACTGGGAATGGTGGACCTCATGTGCTCAAGGGAAGAGGTTTCAAAGAACGGATCATCCAGCAAGGCTTCCACCAACACCTTTGGTCTGTGCCTGTTTTCTTTTCCCTCCACAGCTGTTGCTTTTTTTTTTTTTTTGAATGTGTTTACTGACATACCACTTCCATTTTTCATCAGTGTCTAGGGGTAGGTTCTAATCAACCAGTGCAGGAGGAAAATCCCTAACCCCAGCCAGCCAAGCCCTCCACCTCCCTGGCGTCCCGGACAAAAGCTGATACACAGGTGGCAGAAGGATCAGCTTCCTGTATTCCCCCCAGGGAAAACACATTTTCCCAGATGTTGAGGGTTTGGTTACAGGATCCCTGAGACTCTACTGCTGGGAGAGCTTGGAGACGGAGACAGGAGTCTTACGGTGTCTCTAGAATCCTTCCCTCTAGGAAAGGCCAGGGTTTGACTTTCACCTGCTACTTGCCAGTGATCTGTTTCCACAGCTGTTGAGGATGGGGTGTGGGGTGGGGAGGGAGGCTGAGGACTTTCCTGCTAGTGCCTTCACAGCAACTAAATTTGCATTTTAAGCCCTGAAAGTTTAATTTTTTTATTTTTATACTTATTTTATCTATTGTTTGTTTGTTTGAGACAGGGTTTCTCCATATAGGCCTGGCTGTCCTGGAACTCACTTTGTAGACCAGGCTGGTCTCAAACTCAGAGAACCACCTGCCTCTGCCTCTCCAGTGCTGGGATTAAAGGTGTGCACCACCACTGCCCAGCCTGAAAGTTTAAAAATTCTATTCATTAACAGCTGAGTCATCTCTCCAGCCCAAGAGCTAAGATTCACCAACCTCTAGCAGGCTAAGAGTTAAGTCTTTAAAGTTCTACAGTGTCCTGAAATGGTTGTCAGAGCCTCGGAGTAACAGACATGAGCCCCAAGGGCTGAGACTGTAGGGCAATGGCAGAGTACCTGCCTTGTAAGCATGAGGCCTTAGGGTTAATCATTAACACTGCCCTGCTCCAACCCTCAAAAGGAGATATGTGACCAAGGCCTGTCAAAGCTTACTTTAAAAAGAAACAAAAAAACAAAACAAATGTAATATTCTAATTAAGAAAATACTAACAAAATTCTCTGTACAAATTGCAAACGTGATATTGGTGGCACACAAAGGGCTTATGTTCAGTCTTCTTACTTAACAAATGAAGAAAATGAGGCCCAAAAGGGGGGGAGGTTATACATGGAGTTAAAAGCAAAGCAATATGGATATCTAAATACCGAAGTGTTTCATCTCTTATTATACTTATTCCTCTAAGCCGTAATTCCTGGTCTGACGCCCTGGCTTTCACTTCTTCTGTGAAGACATAGTGAATAGCATCTTTTCTTCAGTTCTTCAGTGTCTCTTTTCCTTGTTCTCATGAGAGGCTACATGGTTTCCACTCAAGGGGCTCTGTCTAGAAAACCTACAGAATCAACTAACCTGGGGCCACGGGGTTCACAGAAACTGAACCACCAACCAAAGAAGGGTCTGTGTTCAGTTACCAGCACTCACATCTGGCAGCTCACAACCACCTTTGACTACAGTGCCAGGGGATCCAGAGCCCTCTTTGAGCTTCTGTGGATGCCAGGCATGCTGTGATGTAGCAGCAACACACACATATCCCCAGCTCCGAAGAGCATCCTGCACCAGGCCTTCTTCACCCATCACATCAGCAGTTATTCCTTCCAGATTTGCAGTCCGAACAGACATACTGCACCACACCAGACAAAGCTTGTGTTTTGAAGCCCACACTGCTGGCCTGTGGAGAGGGGCTGCCACTGCAAACGAGCTTCTCTGCGGTTTGCGCTGGAACTTGCTCCCACATGGACTACTTCCATCTAGTATACCTCAAACCTCTGCGAATTTCCTAACTGCATGTTTTAAATGACCCTGACTAAGGAAATGTAGCCATTTTCCTTTTGCAGTTTTCTTAGACAGAAGAGGAGATCCTTGGACAAGTTTAACACATCAGCTCCAGACAGACCTTTCAAGGATATACGTCCACCTTTTGATCCCAACCCACTTCAATCCCATGCCTCCTAAATCAAAGAATCACTGGGCTTTCATCTGGAAGGAACCCTTAAACACAACCTCAAAGCTTTCTTGAAGCGGGCTCTGCCTTGCCCAATGTTCCTCAAGAGCCACTTCAGATGTGACAAAGGCCAGAGGGACAGAGCTGTGGGTACTTCTATTTATAGCCAGCTGCTTCCATGTGACTTTTACAAGGGTAGAGGGCACAAGATCTCATTTTTAAAAAGGGATTCCATCAGAATGCTATAAAAATAACTGAAAGTCACTGACTTAAGCCAATGCTTGTGCTTTATAAATTAAACAGAGTAAAACAAAGGCCCCGGACACTCACACAAACCAACAAGAAAACAAAACTCAACCCAAGAAGCTGAGTTACTTGCTTCTGGTTCGCAGCTCAGGGTTTTGTCATGCTCCACTCCCCAGCATCTATGGCACAGAGCATTCCTTCAGGGACCAGCTAGAAGTGCCCGATTCAGCAGCAAGAGCTCAGGTGCATGTGGCCTCCTGTCCTGCAGACCATCTGGGGGTGCTGCAACCTCCCCCAGAAAGCACACACCTGGTCTCACCTTATCAACGTAATTGGCGATCTCCATGAGCTTGTGTTTGGTGGCATCCTGGTCGCGCCGATTCTTCTGAAACTAAATGGGACAAACAGAACCAGGTGAGACCCTCCTGAATTCAGCTCTCATCCAAGGGCCTTTCTGAGGCCCCATTTCTTCTAACTGAATGTGTTCTTGCTCTCGTCTGTCTTTGGTGTGCAATGGCCCTTCCCACAGCTCACGAAGGGGAGGACCTGACTGAGAGCCCACTTGACACCTCCATCTCCCAGCTCGGGGCAGCAATCAGAACAGATACATGATCTTCTTCCAGCCCTTCAAGTAGTTTATTTTCCTGTCGTTTCAATTACAGCGCCTCTGGCTAACTCACTGGTTTGTCAGAAGAGAGACAAGTCTCTTTGCTTTGCTCGTCAACCCAATAGGAAGCCACTGTCACACATCTTCCAAGGCTTTCCTGCATGTGGTCAGTTAGCACCAGTCTAATGGTTGCTGAATTACTCTACGGATAAGCTGTTGTGCTTCGCACAAATGGGGGGCATACAAATCTTGATCCCATACCACAGGAGCTTCAGCTACAATGGTGGGAGAGCCAGAAATAACTATCACGATAAACCCTCAACTTAAGAAGTACCAAATTTAAAAGAGCTAAGAAACCCACTGAGAACTTGTACGAAATAACTGCAGAGGATGGCCATGCAAATGTCGCGTACAGCGTGCTGCCAATAGGACCATGTGGCAGCAGCAAACAGGTTTTGCCTCCCACACGATTCCAACTGGTAGGGCCTTCTGTAGTGAAAAAGGTTCTGAGACTTCATCGTTGCGAAGTTAGACATTGCTAATCAAGCACGGGAGAGAAGATTTGTACTGTCTTTGATTAGAATGGGTCTGCATAGAATCCCAAGAGGAGGGTTAATGTTTACCACTCCTGTCTGAAAAGTACAGAAGGTAAAGACCTCTTTTACCTTCAATGATGACGTAAGAAAATCATCAGGATTTTTTGTAACCTTCCTCAGTGCCAAATGATGGATGTCCCCTGTCTGCTGCCATGTTTACATAGAATCTGAGCACCTAGTGGATTTACTGTTACGTATGTACTATGTATGTTCAATTTCAGGCCATCCTATGTTTCCTCCCTCCTGATCTACCAGAATACCCAAACAAGCAAAAGAAGAAACAGCCAAATAAAATGCCCTGAAATATTTGTATATAGTAGCTGAATCCCAGGTCTAGTACAGAGAAAGGCACCTTTTCCTTCTCTTATACATTCTGGAACATTCCTTGACTTCCTTGGTGCCATCACTCACTCGTCAGAAAAAGAACACCACTGCCATCCTTTCTTCCTACAGAGTTAAATGCTAGAACGCTGTTGAACAGACCTTTGCAAAGTGTTTAATCTAGAAGTTTCCGTTATGAAGACTGCCCGACTTCTAAACTAGCCCTGTGGCAGAGTGTTTCCATTCACTCAGTAAATATTTATTACATCCCTGGGATGAGATTTCAGGCTTCCAAATACATTAATCCCATCCTCAAACACTGAGGCCCAATAAGGCCACCATCGTTGAGGCAATGTATCATGTTTTCCAGACGATTCTGAAGCCGGGGTTGGTAAGCTTATTCTGCAAAGCACCACAGAATAAACATTTTTAGGCTTGGTAGACCACATGGCTGTGGACCACGACTACCTACTTCTGCTTGGTGGCTTAGAAGCTTCCAGGATACCATAAACCAAAGCGTGTGACTCACTCCAGTATACTCCTCTTAGAGTTGTATGGTGGGTTCACAGGGCCATGGGCTATAGTTTCCAACCCCTGGTCTTACGAAAACTGTGTCTCGATGTTACACTTTCTGGGGTGACACTGGAATTATTGCACAGAATGTCAGGCTTTCCCAGATCCTTCACATCCTGCTGGTTCCATCAAAGTCCTTTACAGATCTATGCCTACAGCCATTCTTTCCCCTCCTCCAACATGAACCTCTTTGCTCCCCTTACATTCTCTTTCTCCTAATGAATAGTGAATATGCCCAGAACCACCCAAGCAGCTCTCTTCTCCACCTCACCTATGGAACGGACATCCATGAGAACCATCCCAGAAGCTCCTACCTAGGCCCAGGCGGAAAGCCACTGCTTGCTCACCTTAACTGTGACAGCTCTCTAGAGGGCAATTCCACAGCCTCACTTCCCAGTACTTGCTTTCCCACTCGGAGAGCCCACTGGCTGCCCTGAGTTCAGAGCCCAGAGAGGGCTGCTGTGTCTCAGCAGCAGGTGGCAAATCACAACTGCTTCATCCTTCCCTTTATTCATCTCCCTGTACTATCAGACCAACTGCCAGGAATACATTTCTACCTGCCGATTCTGGGTTGCAACCCCGACAGGAATCATTAAAAGCCTATAGCTGAGGGATATTCATGACCCTGAGGACCAGGAAATTCGATCACCTACCAGGAAGTGTAAGTCACAGCCCTGTAGGAAAAGGGGTGCAGACGCCCCTGCTCCTGATACTTATGGCACACCCCTCTGCAACAGCCAAGGAGGCACCTTTGGCAGAGACTTTTCCTCCCTGGCTTGTTGTGAATCTGGACGTGAGGAGGCAGACCACTCCGC
>CM053757.1:34303049-34365685 GCA_028658305.1 Pachyuromys duprasi | reverse complement strand
ATTCGATCACCTACCAGGAAGTGTAAGTCACAGCCCTGTAGGAAAAGGGGTGCAGACGCCCCTGCTCCTGATACTTATGGCACACCCCTCTGCAACAGCCAAGGAGGCACCTTTGGCAGAGACTTTTCCTCCCTGGCTTGTTGTGAATCTGGACGTGAGGAGGCAGACCACTCCGCATTTCCACCCACCTCCTCTTCTGCGCCTGCTGGAGACCCGGCTTTTAAAACCCTGCATCAAGGACCCACGAGGCAAAAGGAGTAATACTCCTCCTTTTGACTAGAGCAGTGGGGTTTCTAGGTGCCTGAATGTACTGGGGTTCCAAAACCTGTTAACTGATCAATGGATCTTGTGGCTTAGGAATAATGGTCAAAGGCCTTTGTATCGGATGACACTGGATGTGAAGCTTAAATGGAGAACTATCCAGGAGGAGGGGGTTTGGCTTGCTCCCAGTCAGTAAAGGTGGTGGGTGGGGTAGGGCTGAGCGGGGAGCCTGGCTGGCTTTGAAACCAACCCTTGTTATTACTCCAGCCTCTACACATCAGTCTGCAGAGAGAAAACGAAAACCCTAGAACCCACCCATCCCCAGCTGCTGGAAAAACAAAAACAAAACAAAACCAAACCACAATGCCAACATTAGTTAAAAGGTTAAACTCTCCTGAAAGATTACACGATGTTCCCTCCCTAGAAAGCCCTTCACCCCCACTCCTCTGCCCAGTCCTCCTGTCTTTAAGGAGCTCAAGGGCTTTCTCTTCCTGCCTCTGGAATTCAAATTAAGCTCTCAAACCTGGGTTTGAACTCTCTCACCCCCTGGCATTGCCCCTGATACACACTGCGCACCTTCACGGAGGACTGGAAGCTTCAGTTCAGTGTTCAGCCAGGGCACAGGAATGTGTGCTCGGCTGTGGTTGTGTCGCTGCCTAATGTGGGGCTTGACGATAACAGCTGGTTAATGAAAATGTGGGAGGTAGGTGCATGGAGAGCTACCAGAAGAAAACAGAACTCCTCCACTCCACGATAATTTCTCCATTTAAGCTTTTTTCACGTGCGACCTGCCATCTTCAGCATCATCACGTCAGAGGGGCGTTCTACCAAGTCCCAGAACCACCTCAGAGCCTCTGTGCGTGTGCGTGGCATCACCAACAGCCCATTTCGGGGCCTGTCACGGTTTTGTGCCTTTGCTGCAAACACCAAAACTGGCTCAGGGCTGCATCCTGATGCCAAGCACTACGCTGGTACATCAGGAAATCAGGAAGTTTCCCAAAGTGAGCCAAATGATTGAGCCAGGTGGGTGGGTGTTGGTGAAATCTTAAGGTCTGTCCAATTTGACGAATAGAGATTATCTCTTTTAGGTTAGGGCTCCCAAGCTCACCTATGCACCAAAACCCACTCTGATGTCTTACGAAAACATGGATGGTGGGACCCCACCCTGACAATGTGGGGTTCAATGTGCTACATATGCTGCTACTCTGGAGACATTTGGGGAGCACTAACATGGTTGTAAAACTAAATACATGTATGAGAAAATCGTATCTGACTAGATGCTGAAGACACTGGCTGCCTTTGTAAAGCAGAAGTCTGAAAGATTCCCTACTGAATCACAGGCGGAGCGGAGTGTGGTGGTAGCATACGCCTGTAATCCCAGTACTCTTGGAGGCAGAGGCAGGTGGATCCCTATGAGCTTGAAGCCAGCCTGGTCTACAAAGTGAGTCCAGAACAGCCAAGGCTACACAGAGAAACCTTGTCTCAAAAAAAACCCCAAATAATGAATTTGAGTCCAGCCTGAGCTTCGAGAAACTCTGTCTCACATTACATCTATCTATCTATCTATCTATCTATCTATCTATCTATCTATCTATCTATCTATAGATATCAGAACTGTAGGCCTGTGAAATCCCTTTTGAGGAACTCCTGTGTTTGTGTGTCCACTGTAGGACAGGCTTTCCATGGCCTTTTGTTGTTGTTTTCTTTTTTCCTGGCTATTTAAAATGCTTAAAAGAGCCCTTGGTTTGAGTTAAGATCAAATTTATATGATAAACTAGAAAAGAAGTGAATGTGCCTGTATTTCCCCAAAGCATCTGGAAGGCTTTCAAGAGAGAAGTTTTTCTGCTGAAATCCATCGCTGACCTTACCTCTGAGTAATCAGCTACCAGGTAAAGCTCCACGTACTTCATAGAGTGTAAATCTTCCCGTTTCATCTAAGGAAGGGACAGAAACAGGTCAGCGCAGTAGACTCATTCCAAAAAGCTGCTGGGAAACCATGCTGGTTAATAAGCTGTGACCTTCTTCTTTTAAATATAGATGTTAGGGACAGTCCTGGCTGCAGCCCACCACCTCCATCTACAACTGGTTATTGCTGGAGGCCTTTTTGGGCTTTGGGATCGAACCCTTTATTCTCAAACAAAACAAAAAGCCAAACTGGCTAGTACAGGCAATATCAAGGCCAACATCCCACAAGGGAACATGCCGACAGCTCAGTTCCCAAATAAGCATGAGACCACAGACCTCCGTTTTCCGTGTGAACAAAAAACATTTTGTTTATCAGATGAGGTGGCTATTCCAAGAAGGGAAGTAGACGTTGTCAAAACTTTACACAGTTTTTTAAATCAGTATCTTAGAGTATTTTAAATATAAGCAGTGGTTCTCTTATGAAGGTATCTCATTCAACAATCCTAATAGAGAGAGAGAGAGGGGAAGGAAGGAAGGAAGGAAGGAAGGAAGGAAGGAAGGAGAAAGAGAGGGAGGAAGAAAAGAAAGAAAGAAAGAAAAGAAGGAAGGAAGGAAAGAAGAAAAAAAGAAAGAAGGAAAGAAAGGCTTTTTCTTTTTTCTTACCCATTCTCCCTCAATTTAGAAATATTCCTGGAACCAAAGTAAGGGTACACAAACGGGACAAGCTCAGTCCAGGCTGCCAGCTCCGACAGGAACCTAAAAACTCACTCTGTGAGGTTGCTTTTTGGTCTGATGTGTAAACTGAAGGGCCCAGTCCTTAGAGGTGGGACTGGTGTGTTCGAACCCACAGTTCCCTGGGGGCAGCTTGAGATGTTCAGCTCTGTAGATGCGGTGCTGGCTGTCATTGCTAGGGATGGGCTCGATGATGTAGCTGAGGTTACTGCTCACTATAATCAGTCCTCTGTGGGTAAGAGAAACAGAATCTCTGGTCAGTGTTCACGGTTCTGGAAAAGTCCCTTGTGTAGATTCCTACGCTCAATGGTTCCTCACTTTATAATGGGCCATGAGCCCCTCTGTGAAGGCCTGATGCAAGCTCAGACTCTTTACAGAGAAATAACTGTGGATGAAGCAAACGGGATCCAGGATCTCAGAGAACTTACACCTCCCTATGTCCATTCTGGGGCTTTAGGCTGGGACTTAGGCCCTTAGGAAAGAGCCTCCAAATCAACCATGATGCAAGACAGTCACAGGTTAAAACTTTATAGACATAGAAATGATAGTGCAGTGATATGAGGGAGCCAGGCTCTAGATTTAGCAACGGTCACACGCTCCTCAGGAAACATCTCATGACACTCTAAGCCTCAATCTCCTTATCCCTAAAATAAAAATACTAACTCATCAGGGCTCTTGAGTGATTAAGTGAAAGAGAAGTGTCCATGTGCCTGAAAGGTATGCGGTACTTAACAGCCGGCATTCCTACCCACCAACTGCCCCATGCTGATGAGGCAGCCATCCTCACAGTGACATCCACAACTAAGCACATATGACACTCTTTCATCCAGTACTGAATGCAGAGTTATCTGCTGAGTAATGTAGTTTCTTCACTCACTGAGATCTCAACAGTGTTCTAGATATTATCTAAACACACATAATTCTTGTTGTTGGTATCCATAGGGAATTGGGTCCACACTCCCCAGGAAACAAAAATCGCAGATATTCCAGACATATATAAAACAGTCTGCTCTAGATTGCTTATAATACCAACTAAAATGTAAATACTGAGCTGGGCATGGTGGCACATGTCTCACATCCCTACAATCAGGAGGCAGAGGCAGGTGGACTTCTGTGAGTTCAACACCTGCTTGGTCTACAGAGTGAGTTCCAGGACAGCCAGGGCTACACAGAGAAACCCTTCCATAGGTTTTCATTCAAAACAAACCAAGTAAATACCGAGGCTGGAGAGATGGCTCAGAAGTTAGGAGCACTTGCTTCTCTTTCAGAAAATCTGGGTTTGATCCCAGCGGCTACATCAGACAGCTCACAAACTGCCTAACTCCAGATCCAGGGCACCTCATAGCCTCTACAGACACTGTGCACACATGGTGCACAGACATACACTCAGATATGCACACATTAAACAGACAAACAAACAAATAATCTGCCTTTTAAAATGCTAAGACATGTTACATGTACCTTATTGTTTAGGGAATAATGAGAAGAAAAATACATATCTGCGCAAGAAAACATTTTTCCCCCAAAATACTTGATTCACAGTTGGTTGACTCTATGGAAATGGGATACATAAGCACAGGGAAACAACTGTGTGCATGGTTGGCACAAGACAGTCATTCTGATACATCCGAAGCCGTGGTGGTTGCCAGGATGGCAACATGAGTGAGCCGAGGTGTCTGCCCTGGTGAAGAGCACAGTCTGAGCTTGGGAGTAGTCTCTGTGATCCACGATCACTCCCATCAGCCTGGCAGCCTGGCAGCTGCTTAGATTGCTGTACTCATAAAGCCTCTAGGGCTACCTTGACTTAGTGAGCACTCACTGCCCATGGCCTCATAACTGTCAAGGTGAAAGATGTCCATAGGGCAGCTCCCTGTGACCTCGTTTATTGAGATCTACGATGTGCCAACCTTACACTGTGATAGAGGGATGAAAAGAGAGCAAGGTTTGCAAACTGTGGGTCACGTGGTCAATTGTCTCTTAGTAAGCTGTGTCTAAGGATGGAAGGGGGCCAAATGCCTCCTCTGTCATCTTATCTCCCAGGGTACGGGTATCCTGCTCTGGTCAGACCCATCAGGTCGTGACTAGTGTTGCTGGCATGCTCAACGGTAGTCACAAGTAAGTGTGGTATGTGCTTCTGACCCACTCTCCAAACTGCCACCTTCCAGACAGAGATAAGCAAGACAGCCAGGCAATGGGCTCCAGACTCTGGCAAAGATGACCCCAGGACAAATGCCCAGGACACTGGCAGCATGTCACTCAGGCTCTCATTCCAAACCAATGGCATCCTTGACCCCACCTCTGGCACCATGAGTGGCAGGGCTTCTCTCTTGGGCCACTCAACCTCCATCCACCACTGTTCTCTCGGGAAGCCCACCCAGGTTTTGTCCTTTAGTGAGGGCCCATGGCGCTCTCAGGACAGACATCACAGACTCTGGTGGGCAATAGAGCTTTCCTGACCCCCATCCCTCGCTGACCTCATTCCAGTACCAGGAAAACTGCCAGCTTCCTGGCTGCCTCCTGGCTGACACAGCAGCGGCCACCTGGCCTCTGGTGAGAGACACCTAAGGCGTTCCCTTCACAGCTAGGGTGGAGGGCAAAGATCAGGGATCTCAGCCATTTCCCTACGCCACACAGGAAAGAGCAGAGATCAGGGCAACCTGGGCATCCTGTTCCCAGGCTATCTTTTCATCGCAGCTGGCCAGGCCTCTCCCACCGCCCCAGCTTCCTCTAATGGCTGCAATACAGGCCACGTAATGAGTTGGCTCATAAATCAGCTGGTGATGCTGTGTGCACCAATATCACACCCAGTGAGTGGACAGTCCCCCACAGAAATCTGTGAAAGGCTGAACACAGAGCCACAAGGTACAGTTGGCTTGGTGCGATATGAAAAAGCCCTTGTGCAGACAGGTCACAGGTCAACTGGGAATCGGCAGCAGGGCGGATAATAATCACCGTAGAGGCTATAACTCATTGAGCTTTTCAATGGCCCAGGCACCAAGCTGATAAGCATTTTATGTCTCATACCAACTGGTCCTTACAAATATTTTTTTTTCCCATGGTACTAATGGGAAAACTTACGTTCAAAATTAACTGACCAGCCCAGATTCACACAAGTAGTAAAGGGTTAAAACAGGGGTGAACCTCGGCGTTCTGGTTCCACACCCCACAACCGTGACTTTTTACTGTCTTTCATAATAGTCCTGGACCATGGTTCAGAAAGATGTGTCCCCTGAGCATATGGCTATAGTCGATGGTGACAGTGACTCTCTCAAGTGAGTCCAGCCAGTATGCTGCTGGGAGATAAGAGAGGAGGTGTTCACACTCCCTCACCCTCAGACACCGTGTCTGCTGACAGCTAATGGACCTCGCGCCACACAGAGTGCAGGGGTTACTCTCTTCATTTCCATGCCACACTGTAACGCTGGCAAAATCACCGAATTCACTTAGTCAATGAGGAAACTGAGGCTCAGAGAGACAGGACTCAGAAGCTTTTGTGTGGAGCCAAGGATTTGATGGCCAGTCAGTTCCCATAGGCTCTGTGCAGCTGCTTCGGCTGGTAAGGTCTGTTGAACAGTTGGCCTGATACGTGTTACTGGCCCTCAAGATCTGGTTACACCTGTCCTTGTCTTGTAAACCTGCCTAAGACATACATGATTGGTTGACTGAATGGCCTACACCTGGGAAGGGCTGAATGGGGTAGCCATGGCTAAGGTTCCCAGGCTTTCGGTTCAAGAGAAAATCACGGCAATCAGACAGACAGGAGGAGAGGAGGGAGAAGGATAACATGACGGGTTAGCACGGAGAAGAAGCCACGTGGGCGAGGAGAAAGGACTCCAATAATGGTGTGGAAAAGCCCAGATGAAAAATAAAAGCAAGTATTCATAAGATTATGGATGGAAGATATTTCATATGAGGAGGATTAAGGCGGATGTCATTGGATGGGGTCTGGGAGATGGATGGTGAGGACATTGATATAGGGTAGGTGAAATATCTGCCCAGCCCAAGGTAAATAGGGCAATTATAAAATCTAAAAGGTGTCTGTGTCTCATTATTTGTGATAGCAGGTCAGACAATACCACCGTGATAATCTTAGGGCTAATATGATAGCCCAACGGCCATTTTTATTTACAACAACAAAACCTGTGTGCAGAAATCCCAGAACCAGAGCTTCCAAGCTACCCATTAATCTACAGAAGTTCCCAGGCTATCCTAGGAGACTCAGGATCTGCAGGCCCATGTGTCCACACTAAGTCCCACAGGAACATCAGTCAGGAACTCATGTTCTTGCCTTCAAGTTTCCATGGCAACTTGAACAATTGTCTCAAGCAGGCAGTCTGAAAAACTCAAGCTTAGGATAACCACTGAAGGTATCCCTTCCAGTAATAGGCTTCGGTGGCCCCTTCACTTCATCCCCTCACTATAGCCCTTGGAGACTCAACCCAGTCCCGGGGCCCAGGAAGCCTCCTCTGGGATTACTTGGAGATGGAAAAGAGGTGGCATAAACCTAGCACTTTACAGTGGACCTCAGCTTTACCGGTGGGGACTTTCTGAGAATGAGGTTCTGGGGGCTCTCCCTCAACACCACCCTCAAGTCCTCTTGATTCCTTCCCCTGCACACTCACCCAGAGTTTATGCTAAGAGCTTCGGCTCATTCAATTTGCTAAATGTTAGCTCTGGCAGAGACAGAGAGCTTAGAGGTGGGGACAGGGAACCCAGGAGGCAAAGGGCCAGGATGCTACTCTCCAACCTATTCCTCATCATTAAGAGAACAAGAAAAATATATCATCAAATAAGATCCTATAGAAGAACCCAGGCAGGGCAGCCAGTCAAGATGCAAGAGGTTCATTCCTGCTTAATCCACAAATCACTTAAGGGCTCGATCAAATCTCAAGACTCGAGAAAGGTGCCGTTCCCAGAGAATCTGTCCATTAAACGCTCAGCTACCCATCCACCTCCCCTACATCAGCAGAGAGTCTAAGAAGTGGCATCTCTGGGTTCCTTCTCCCCACCACTCTCCCACTGTGCATTCAGGGATCTGCAAGGAAGCACAGAAAGGAGACCTGTATATGGCAATGAGTTCCTGCTGGGACAGACCACAGACAGAGAATATAGGCTCAGGAAGGAGACATCCTGGATTAGAATCCTGGCTCTGCTGTCTCCTGATACTACCCTCTCACAGAGCAGCCATGGTAATAGTCTACAGCGGTGATTCTCAACCTGTGGGTCACAACCCCCTTTGGTTTACATATCAGATATTTACTTCACAGTTCAGAACTGTAGGGAAATTATAGTTACAAAGTAGCAACTAATTAATTTTATGGTTAGGGGGTCATCACAATGTGAGGAACTGTATTAAAGGCCAAAGCATTAAGAAGGAACCTTTAATTCCAGCACTCGGAAGGCAGAGGCAGGCAGATCTTTGTGAGTTCGAGCCTGGTCTACAGAGTGAGTTCCAGGACAGCCAGGGCTACACAGAGAAACCCTGTCTCCAAAAGAAGGTTGAGATCCACTGCTCTCAAGTAATCAGGCAATGCTCACTGATAACCAGGGAACTTTCTCCAAGAAAGGTAGCAGTCATAGAAGCAAACTATATGAGTGAGGCACAAGGCATTTTGTGGGGGAACCATTCAGCATGTCTGCAGAACACCAGCCAGGTGACAGACTGTTCTAGCCCGTGTGGATACAATGACCCAACCAAAGATCTTACTGTCCCCAAATACATCAATATCACTGCTCTCATATTATAAGGCAGAAAACTGAGATTTCAGGAGTGTATCAGCACCAGATGGGGCCAGTGAAATGGCTAAACAGGTTTAGACATACGATCCTGGGTTCGATCCCTGGAACTCGTGTTAAGATAGAAGGGTAGAGGAGACTACATGAAGTTGTTCTTTGACCTTAACATGCTCACTGTGGCACACATGCCTTTCCCCACAATCGTGCACACATGTACACACATACACACCTACATACATGCACATATGCAACAATAATGAAGTATTTTTTTAAAGGACTGTTTGTTGGCAGGTGTGTGTATGTGTGGAGCATAATGTCAACCCTGTTTCCTTAAGACTAAGCCTCTCAACAGCCTGGCGGTCGCCACCTAAGTGAGGCTGGCTGGCTGGCAAGCCCCAGAGGTCCTCTTGTGTCTCTCCCGCACTGGGGTTACAAGCCTGCACCATCCTTTCCAGCTTTTACAAGAGTGGGTCCTAGGAACTGAACTCAGGTCGCCTCACTTGTGCGATAAGTCATTTACCAAACTGAGCTATCTCCCTAGGCCCGGTTGCCAGCTTTTAAACCGGGAACCGTCTGCGTCTAGAATCTAAATTTGTCACAGCATGATGGTCCTGCCATCTGAGGGCTTATGACACGTAAGACCTCCCGACGGGTGGGATTTATTATGAGGCTTGCAGAAGGAAGGCATAGCTTTCAGGGGAGGATTTACCACACACACACACACACACACACACACACACACACACACCTTTCTTCTTCCCACTCTGCTCCTTCTGGTAGCTCAGGGGGTTAAAGGATACTTCTTTTTTTTTTTTTTTTAGTTTTTAGTTTTTCAAGACAGGATTGCTCTGTGTAACAGCCCTGGAACTTTCTTTGTAGAGCAGGCTGCCTGCAACTCACAAACATCTGCCCGCCTCTGCCTCCCGAATGCTGGGATTGAAGGCGTGTGCTACCACTCCTGGCTAAAGGGTACTTTTTATAATCCAGTCTTTTCAGGCCTCAGATGAGAAGAAATCCCACAGTGGGTGGGGCATTTGCTCAAGAGTCACTGAGTGAGTTAACATAAAGCCTGGGGCAGATTCCAGATTGCTAATTCCCAGAGTCATATGATTCTGGAATGAGCATCTCACCAACCCTACTACCTACATCTTCCCCAAGCACTTAGCTTATAGATACAGGCCTGAGAGAGACCCAGGAGAAAATCTGGTCTGGCCAAGATGAAGAGAAGAGCAGTGGTGTGGAGAACGGTGTGGGGTGTGAAGTACAGGGATCACAGCACCAAGAAGTGTAGTCAGAGCACAAATCCAGGGCCCCGGAATGGCAGTACCCATCCCGGTCCATGGTGTGCAAATTTGGCTGTTCTCCAGTACCCAATCTCAGATTCTCTCCCTGGAGCGTAGGACGGGAGTCCAGGAGCCAGCCAGCCTGTTAAGGCAGAATGGCTGTGAGAGCCCCAGAGTCTGAAAGAGAAAAGTGCCGATCCATCAAGTAGATCTGCAAGGATTATTTATTGTATATCATCGAGCAGCTGTCTCTGTAATTCAATTCACCAGGCATTAGTACCTAAGAGTTTAAGGACCCATTAAAGGTATTTGACAGATGCGTATGCACCTAAGACTTAGTCCTAAGTTGGAAACACATCACAAAATTGACCTGTATTGCATGGAATGATCTCACTTGTCCATAACAGACAAGGCATCTCAATTATTTATACCCAACAGTGACCTAGATGAGAAATGGGTTTGGGCGGAGGAAGCAGGGGACAGGACAGAGAACTTTCAATAGTTTTTAGCTTATACTCCCGTATGGTTTGGATGTTTAATTCTAAAACTGTATCAGTTACAGAATTACAATTTCCAATAAGGATTGTCTTAAGCATTAAAAACAATTGCCAGGTATGATGGCCCATATCTTTAATCCCAGCACTCAGGGAGGCAGAGGCAGGTTGATCACTGTTGAGTTTGAGGCCAGCCTGGTCTACAAAGTGGGTCCAGGATAGCCAAGGCTATATGGAGAAACTGTGTCTCAAAAAAACAAAAACAAAACAAACAAACGAATATCTCGCCAACAATGGATGGGGACACACATACAGATTTAGTCAGAGGCATCCCAGCCTAGGACTAGCTAAACTTTTCCATAAATGGTCATCAGACTTTTGGTTCGTTTTGAAGATGCATCAGCACAAACAAGATGTTGTGGTACCATTTACAGGATGGGTTTTTAGTGTGAGGCTGGCTGGAGTGCATGAACACCTGATACCCTCCGTGCAGGTGGTCAGCAGCTAGTGATGCTATTCGAAGGAGGCTCTTAACACTTCAGGAGGCCTTGGCTGGAGGAAGAAGACCTCTGGAGGCAAGTTCTTAGGACTGCTGTCTCCATGACCAACAATGTTCTGCCTTACTATGGACTCCTGATCGACCAAGGCAGCAGTGAAGTGCTGATCCCTCTACAACCCGGAGCTAAGGCAAATCTTGAATTGTTTACTTCAAACATTTAGTGCAAGTTGGCCAACCAACATAAACAGCCTACTGTATCTTTGATAAGATCCACAGCCACTGATTAACCCAATTCCCAAGGTAGTTAGGGCCCAAACAAAGTTATAAAACATTATATTATGTAGCAAGGTTCCTCTTGCGAGGAGTATTTCCAAAAGAGTACATAAGAAACTGGAGACTCATGGCTACCTCTGGAAATGATGTCTCTCATTGAGAGAGACATGTGAGAGAGATATGTTTGTTTAACATGTAGACTTATTTTCACTATGATTGGGTGTTGTTTCTTTAACGATAAACAGATCTATAGAGTACTCTGGAGAAAAGAGGCCCTCACAACATCTAGCGCATCTCAACTCATGGATAGCGACTCCTTTGGGGGCAAGGGGTGTCAAACGACCCTTTCACAGGGGCCACTTAAGGCCACTGGAAAAACAGATATTTACATTATGATTTGTAACAGTAGCAAATTGCAGTTATGAAGTAGCAACAAAATAATTTCATGGTTGGAGGTCACCACAACATGAAGCACTGTATTAAAGGCTCACAGCGTTAGGAAGCTTGAGAGCCACTGGTCTGGATGCTCTGCTGCCTCCTTTCAGCCTGAAGAGTTTGCCTTACATAAATCCTATCCATTTCCTCCAAGCACAGGAGCACCTTACCAGGAGAGAGGAGTGGTTGCCATGGAGACCTTCCATGGAAATATGAGGCTTCAGGGGCCTTGGGAAGCTATTTGGGTTTGAACACTGCTGTCATTCCTGTGTCTGCTCCAGGGACCCAATGCTGCAGACTCGAAAGCCTCCGGCTCTTAAGTCAGCCTGGCCACAGCCTTGGTTTCTTAGCATGTGGAGGCAGGAGAGGCCTCGGAAAGCAGGGCATGTGGACCCCACCAGATGGAAGCATGCAAAACAGAAACACATGGGCAGCTTGGTGAGCTTCCACGACAGCCTGACTGCTGGGATGATTTACAAGAGGCCAAGCCAAGTGTGTTTCCACTGCTCCAGATCCAGAAGGGACGAAGGAAGAGGCCTGGAGAGGCAGGTCACACCTGCTTGTTCCCTTTCCCCCTTCCTGGGACAGACCGCCAGCCGTTGTTTACTTGCTGGCCACAGGTGGCAGTGGCTGAGCCTATAAGCACCACTGAGAAGCTAGTTGGCTGCAGAAGGCCACTTGAGAGGAGGATATGAGGCCACTGTTAATCAGCTCCCAGCCAAAACCGATTTCCTGCCTAACTCCCTCAGGCAACTCCACCACACAACCTTTCAGGGCTCGGAACCAACTCATAAACAGACTCAAGACCTGCTGCTCAGAAGGGCCCTCCGTTATATTTGAGGCAGCGGTGAGCCAGCTAATTCTTAAAGAGAACAAACCTTGTAGGCTGGTAAAGTGCTGCAGAACTAACGAAACACTTAAACCTGTTTTCATTGGTGATGCTGTTAAGATGAAGATACAAAAATAACAACTCTTGTTAATCCCCACCAATGTGGGGCATGGGTACGCAGCAGACACCCAGGTTAATAAATGAGAGAAGCAGCCACTGATTTCAAAAAAGGGAGAGAAACTACCTCATGAGAGTCGGTCGTGGACCCATATTCCTGATTCTCCCTCTAAGGATGCTGAGAAGGTAGTTTACCCTTAGTAGTGGTGATAGTCTTGTCCCCAGCACATAACTGACTACTGCCAACCAGAACTTTCGCTGCTGTTATTTCTAGAGTCAGTTACTACCTTGAGTTCAGGCGCCATGCTGTATGGGTGCTTAAAACTGAGGCAATTTGTGTAGATGAGAGCCCAGATTTTTCAGATAAGTAAGTAAAGAAATAGCATGGGGCTAGAGGGCTGGCTCAGCAGTTAGGACCTCTTTGCTTCTTGCAGAGGACCCGGGTTTGGTTCCCAGCATCCACACGGTGGCTCATAATCACCTTGTAACTATGGGAGCTGATGCCTACTTCCACCTCCTACCAGGCATGTGCTGTTCCTGGCTCAAACTCAGGTAGTTCTGGTTTAGAGACGGAAGGGTCATCCTTTTATCAAGCATCATCTGGTCAGAACTTTCCAGTTGATTTTCTGTCTTGAAAGTTATCCTCTCCTTACTACCCACATCTTCTCTTCTCCCTAACTTTCCATTTCCTGCTACACAACCCGAAAGCCCTTCTACCATAGAGGGAAGATGTAGGAGGAAGGCTGAAACTCAGCTTGGAGTCTACTGGCATGTCACTTGTTTTCTCATTCCTCTTGCTTTTAGGATCTCACTGACCCTGGAGGAACTGGCTCCTGGTTACCCAACTCCTAGAGACGGCAAGTATTTTGCCAGCTAGTGTGCCTTTCAGTATAAGCCAACCAATAGCCCAGGGTCCAGCCACCAACTACCTTGACTTCCCCAGTTCTCAGACCACTGTTGCCTAGTCATAGTGATGGATACAAGACAACGTAGTGGGCCCTGTCTCCCAGCACCTACTGAAGCTATTCATAGTAGCTGCCCCTCAGCCTGCTCTTCAAACTCATCCATTCCCTCCCTGCATTAGCCTACATGACCCCCTCATCTTCAGGTCTCTTCACACTTCAGTGCATTCTCACACTGCCCCTCATAGATTAGCACACACCCCCCTTTTTTTTAACAGTGACTTGTAGCCTGCCAGTCACATCTACCGTACCTATTAACCCTGTTAAGATGAAGATACAAAAATAATGATACTTGTTACTTGTCACATACCTCTTTATTGAAGCCAACCTCTTAGCCATGGTTGTCTTTTGATTTGTTAGCCTTATCATTCCTAAATAATATAATTCATATCTTCTTGGTTTGTTTGTTTTCGAGACAGGGTTTCCCTTTGTGTAGTCCTTGCTGTCCTAGAACTCTATCTGCAGACCAAGCCCCGAACTCAGAGACTAGCCTGCTTCTGCTTTCCAAGTGCTGGGATTAAAGGCATGCATTGCCACAGCACCGAAACAACTCATGTTTTTTTTTAATATATATTTTTAATTTATTTATTTTTATATCAATCACAGGTTAGGTACTTTGCATCCCAGGCGTAGCCCCCTCCCACATTCCCTCCCACCCTCCCACTCCCTCCCTCATCTCCCTCCTCCCCACCCCCTCCAAGTCCACCAACAGGGGAGGACCTCCTCCCCTTCCATCCAACCCCAGCTCATCCTGTCTCCTCAGGGCTGGCTGCAATGTACAACTCATGTTTTAACACGTCAAGTTTGTCAAGAAAGGTAAACTCAAACTCAGTGTATGTGTGGATTATCTGGGCTTTCCTCGGTACCTCACAAGCTTGGCCCCCATCAGAGTATAGACATGTGCCCAGTAACCTCCTTTCTAAGGTCCTTGCTTTAGGTTAGCCCTCCTCATTTTCCAAGGGAGGGTACCAGTTGTCCCCAGCGGCTTCAGGGTCTCTTACCTAATTCCCCGGCAGGTGCTGAGTGTGACACTGGACTCTTCTGCTTTCCTCACAGTCCCATGGTAAAAGCAGTGATCCTAGAGAACAGAGAGGAAGCACTTGTGTCAAATGGCACTGATAAACACAGCAATATTAATGTCTCATTGAGCGAAGAGTGACCGATTAGTTCCTCCTCACCAACACTGACCTTGTAGCATCTTACAACCTGCAAAACACCTCCAAGCTACCATTGTTTGGTTCTTACAGTAACCCAAGACATAGCGCAGGACAGACGTCACCCGTCCTACTGAACAGATGAAGATGTTGATGCTTTTTTGCCAAAGATCTTCCTGCTAGGTTGGAAAACCCAGGAATTTCAGACACGACATGTCAGCCTCAGGAAACTGTCTTCTGAAGGAGCCAGTCTTTCACTGAAGTTATCTCTGTAACTCCCAAAAGTGGGTTGAATAATGTTCTCCTAAAATTCTTATATTCACCCAGGAGCTCAGAATATAAATTCATTTGTAAATAGGGTTTTGATCATGTCATTAAATTAAGACACAGTCACATGGATTGGAGTAGGTCATAAATCTAATGCCCCATATATTTCCTGGATGAAAGGCCATGAAAGATGTAAGGGGAAAAGCCACCTGAAGACAGAGGCAAAGACTGGAGGGATGTAACACAAGCCAGGGAGAGCTAAAGAGCTAGAAAAGGAAGGGAGGTCTTACAGAGTGGACAGCCCTTCCAACAACTTGGTTTTAGACTTTTGGCCTCCAAACTGGAGACTCAATTTCTCCTGTTTAACCTCCAAGTTCACGGTGCTTTGGTAGGGTACCCTTGAGATATAAAAACAAACACAGCTCAAGATGCTCTTCCTCCTCTGAGTCCCTCCACACCTGGACCTACCTTCCTGGGTACCTAGCTTCATGAAGCCTGATGCTATTCCCTACTCACAGTGCCTCACAAGCATCTGGCCCTCCAAACCCAGCTAGAACCCTCCATCGTTATAAACATCACCAAGCATACCATATGCAGGCCCTGGGTGAGGCTTCAGAAACACAATGAGAAAATGGACACACAGCTCCAGTCCCTGGGGCTTACAGTCTTGTGAAAGCTAGTCATTAATAATTAGGAAGCTGAGATAGTTTGAATGAGAAATGCTCCCCTCAACCCCAGGCTCAAGTATTTGAACACTTGGTGGTCCTCAGTGATGCTACTTAGGTTGGTAGGACAGCCTTGATGGCAGAAGCGTGTTCGAGGACAGGATTTGAGATTTTATAGCCTCACCCACCTCTAAATTACAGCTGAGATGTGATCTCCCAGCCTCCTGCTCTGGCCGCCTCCCCCACCAATTATGGACTATCCGTTTAGAACTTTAAACCCAAATACACTCTCCCTTCCGTAAGTTACGTCTAGTCATGGTGTTTTATCCCAATAACAACAAGCAATTGGTGCAGAAGTCAAATGTGCACAGAACAAATAAAAGTTTGCGGCACCAGGGAAGCGTTACATCACTAGGCAAATCACAGCAATTAGGAAACAAACTAGAATGCCTATGTGCCAAGCCCAAAACAGAAGGTTAGCAAGGATAAGACATTCCTCCTAAAGAGGTCACAATTGATGTGTTGGCCAGAACAGAGAGCAGGTAAAACTGAGAATAAAGTCAGCCTCTTGCTTGCTTGCTTTCTTGCTTTCTTTCTTTTGTTTTTGTTTTTGTTTTTGCTTTTGTTTTTTGAAACAGGGTTTCTCTGTGTAATCGCCCTGGTTGTTCCAGACGAGGATGTAGCCCAGGCTGGCTTCAGACTCACAGAGATCCACCTGCCTCTGCCTCCCAAATGATTGGATCAAAGGTGTGTGCCATCTCGCCCAGCCCTGCTGTCAGTTTCTTAAAAGGGCTTCCCCAACAGCCTGAGACGAAGCAGTAATCATAAACGTTCAGGCTTTTCCTACATCACAGATAGTCTAACGGTCTCATCTCCAGACTGCAGTTTACACTTCTGTGGGGGGGGGGCGGGGGGCAAATGGCAAACCCATGTATTTGAGCACCCACTTCCCTCCTATCTCTAGTCCTGGGTACAGCCTGACAAACAAAAGCATTTTGGCACAGCCAGGCCAAACTTAAACCCAGGCTTTCAAATATGCCAGCAGTGTAAATGACTTCCCTAGCCTTCCACACCTATAGCCTCCAACCTCAGAGTGGCCATGAATCCTGTATACAAAGGAGCTACCTAGACTTCTCCCTAGCCCAGAGCTATAGACAGCAAACATTAGTGGACATGTTTTCATTAAATTCTTTCACTAAAGATAAAACATGGCCTCAGGGGACCCAAAAGCCCACCAAAAGGGTTGACCCAAATCCACAACCTTTACTGTTTTTATTCTGTAACCTATTCATCTTAGCCTTACAGCCATATCAGGAAGCACAAGCCAAGACCACACGCAGCCTGGGCTCCTTCCCTGGATCACAGGTGCCCTTTCATCTACCGCTTATCCACTGGCCAGAAGCACCGGTCATCCACCCATTCACACTGACACAGCAGCAGCAGCCTCCTCTTGGCCTCAAAGTCTCCTGGGCTTTAAACAAGTCAGATTCTAACCTTCATGTGAGCAAAAAAGGTCGTCCCCTAGCTCCTAGGGAGATAGGTGAAGTTACACAGTCCAGCGTCTAGCAGGGCCTCTCACTGCCACTGCTTTCAAAGGCCAGTCTGTCACATGGCTTCTACATCTGTCCACGGGCCAGGGAAACTAGAGGCAGCTCATCAACAATCAAGTTCTGAAACCTGGTCCTTAGAACTCAACAGGGAGGCCACAGACACAATGCCCAGAGCACAGACAATGAGACAGGCCAGCCCTCCTTGAGAGAAGGAACCAGACCTTCATAAGGAAAGCGGGGCTCATAGACAGTAGAATCACTGAGAGTCAAGCATTCAGAGATGTAGGTCAAACACTGTTTCAAAATTCTGGTTCCTTCACAAGCAGTGAGAAGTTAGATCCAGCACTAGCTAGGAAGAAGCCTTACACCTCTTCGGCTCTCTGGCTGATGACTGTAGTGTGCTCTCTGCAATGGCATGTTCTGCAACTGTCACATGCTCTATAATTTACAGAGGGCATCAGCACATGCGACCAGGGTGCCTGCCATTTACTCTTAGTAGCTAACAGTCAATAGGCCCTTACTTTCTTGGACAACAATTACTGATTTTTACTTTAGTCCTAACTACAGCATCATGAGCCAGATAATACACCCATGAATTTTAAAGGGGGAAACTTAAGCTTAGCTTAAAGAATCTCAGCTTTGGGGCTAAGACTGGATGTAAAGAGCTTTAGTGACATGGTGAAGCAAAGACTTGAACCCCAGCAACTTGGCCCTGCATCCCATCCTCTCCCATTCCCAGCCAAGGCAGAATTGGCACTTGACTGAATTCTCTTCTACCCTCTACCAACCAAGGGGACCAGCTCTGGTCTGAGCCTTGCCATTTAAGCATAGCCAAGTTGCTGTTCCCATTCTCAATCCCCTCATCTGTAAAATATCGGGTTAGAAATGGTATTTATAAGTTCCCATAAAAATCAGTGACTCATCTCACCCTTGCACAGCACTGAGGCAGTAATCAGCACATCTAATTTTTGAGATTAAAAAAAATAACAAAACAAAACAAAACAAAAGAACTCACTATGGTCCAAAGGGTTGATTAAGGCCACACAGCTAGTGAGAGCCAAGACCACAGCTCTGGCTTTACACCCTAAACCCTGTAAGTCTTGTTGTTGGAACACATTCCCAGACCTATTCCCCCAGTAACCTGACCTAGATTAGGACTATAACCTACAGGCCTGGCTAATGTATCTTGATAAGATACCCAGAATGCCTGCTAAATAGAAGGCAGAGTATAGTCCTCAGCATTCGGCCCAAGAGCAACTAAGGTTTATTCCATTTCCATTTCTCCTTGATTTCTTATTTTCCAAATGAGAAGGCTGAGTGGGAGCCCCCTGGGCCTGGGTGGGGACTTCACAAGAATCCAGTAGTGGTGGATGGAAGAAAACAATGATCTTGGCCCATGGTTCAGTAAGGATGTGTTTTAACCAGTAAGCCCTTCAGGAAGGAGGGGGATTCAGGGGACCAGGGAACATCCCCTTCCACAGCTCTTCTCTGAAAGACCCTTAACACATGTCTGCTTGGTGCACAGCTCAGAGCACAAAGAACAAGTCAGGATCAGCCATGAAGTCATTGCATTCCGAAGCTTCCCGGGCTGAGGGGGCCACCCCAGGGGGCTTTCACTGCAGGAAGCATGAGCTCAGAGCACACTTGTGCACTGAGACCCATTCTTGAGTTATGGGTATGGCAGTGGGAGGGACTGAATACAGAGGGTGTTTTCTGTGAAAATGTAACGGCCATGGGCTTTCTCCACATGGCACTTAACCAACCCCTTGCCCATTCCTATTCCTGGAAGCAGAGAACAGAAGTCCGAAGAAGGGAAAAAGCTCGGAGCAAGGGGCTTTGAGATGTAGGTCATAGCTGGACAGTTTCCCCAGCCCAGCTCAGTCTGACCCTTGCTGTCATTGGCCATGCTTCCAACTTCTTTCCCACCAAGTAAAGTCTTGGGAAGAAGGCCCACTGACGTTCATCTTCAACAATCCGCATCCCCCTTCCAGCTCCCCAGTCTACCCGGGCTACTCTGCGATAGACCTCTTAAGAACAGTGGTTCTCAACTTCCCTACTGCTGCGACCCCAACCATAAAATTATTTTCATTACTACTTCATAACTGTAATTTTGCTACTGTTGTGAACTGTATTGTAAACATTTCTGGAGACAGAGGTTTGCCAAAGGAGTTGCGACCCGCAGGTTGAGAACCATCACCTAAGATGAATCCAAACTTAAATGACTTTCCCCATTCTGGGGAGTCTAATAAACTAAGCGAGCTTGCTAGTAACTGACAGTGGCTATTTTGTTAGACATTTGTACAAAGGCAGAGATATTTAAAGAGTGGGTTACAGGGACATCTAGGTCCACAGATACAGTGAGAGGAATTCTGAGCAGAGAAACCTCTCTGGTTCTCCTCCATGTCATACAACAGATCTCTTAGCTTAGAAGCCTCGGTCTGGTCCAGGCTTTCTCCATGGAGACATTTCTGGCTACACTGTGGCTGGATAAGTCTATTGTGAGGCTCTGCGCTATATATGATGGGGTGCTTCGCAGCATTCCCTCCGCCCAGGAGATGCTAGCAGCATCCAACAAGCAGCCCTGCCTCCAAACACTTCCAAGTGTGCCCCGCAGACAAAGAAAAGAATCACTCCTGCCTGAGATGCGCTGCTCTGAGCCTGTGAATTCTAACAGAAATCACCATAGGAAGAGCCAACAAATCATGCATCAGGTAGGGTTTACTGCCTTAAATGTCCACAGGTAGGGCAGGGTGAGATAAATGAAAATGTAAAGCTATTTTCAAAATGTTGACTCTGATGATGTGCAAAACTTTCCTACTAAAAACAACTCTGAAGGGAAAATGTCCAATAATAAGACAAGAGTAAGATTTTGAAAAGCCCGGTGGAGCTGGGCATGGTGGTGTATGCCTTTAATCCCAGCACTCAGGAGGAAGCGGCAGGGAGATCTGTGAGTTCGAGGCCAGCCTGGTCTACAGAGTGAGCTCCAGAAAAGCCAGGGAAAAACAACAACAAAACCCAGTCCCATTAAAAAGAGGTATAATGTTAATATAAATTTGTGTATGCACAGCGATTAAAACTCTGAAAACCTTACATTTGAAAAAAAAGATTAATCAGCATCTAATTGGGTAAGATGACAGGATGATGAGTAAATTATTCCTTTTACATATTTTTAATATATGGGTAGTTAACACAGGCCTAATAACAGGTGTGCTTCATAATGATTTGCACAGATTTTAAGCAAGGCAATTATCCTCAAACATTCCACATCTATTGGCTTCACCATTTTTGCCAGCAAAGGACAGGGAACCGAGAGGTTGCTTCTGTTTGGGTCCTCGTCTTCAATCAAGAGAAGCAAGCCCTTCAGAGAAGGGGCCACCTCAACCATGTATTAATTTCCACCAGCCAGGGCAGCAGCTGATGGACATGTGTCTATCTGACTCACCTCGGATTTCAGCGTGGTGATTCGGGGATTTCCACTTGCAGTGTAGCAGGTTTCTGTGTAGGCCGGAGCAAAAAGGTGCCTGAAAGAAAAAAATAAGAGCAGACGTTTGCACATGATTGATATGTTCCATCTTCCTGATGATGGCGTCCAGTGGCTTTAACTGACCAAGGAAAGGCCACCCCGACTAGAAGAAACTAGTGGCCATTCAGGCTCAAAGGAACAAAGAGAAAACCAGGAGGAAATTGGTCACTGATCACTCCAACCCTGTGGATTTGATGACACGAAAAGTTATCTTGAGTTGTTTTCCTGGGTCCTGAGAAAAATGTACAGACAAACACGTTCACAATATCCCAGGGTCTGGGGATCCTATTGTGAAAATCAACTGACCCTTCCAACATTGTATACGCCAACTTCATAGCGTGGGCACCTCAATTTTTCTTTAGGAGAATAACCTCTGATAAAGGCTCTTGGTAGGGTTATCAATCAAGGGGTCCCACCTGGCCCTGGCCCTGGCCTATCCTTTAGGCAAAGCCAATGGGGTGACAAGGCAAGGATCAGCAGATAACAGGAATATTCATGGTTTGTGGAGCTGCTGATAGTACTGCTCATCCTTTCTGTGGCTCAGGTCCCCCGAGACCTGCCCAGTTCTGTCTGTCATCATTCCAACAAATTCCCTTTTTCTTCTCTACATGTAGATATTGTTTTCTCTCTTGTCACATACCCTTTGAAGCTGAGGTTAAGGATACCTCACCAAAGGCTAGGAGATACAAAACAAGGTTCCTAGAATTTCTCTAAAACTGAAAAATAAAAGAGCCAAACAGATGTTTCAACTAACAGAACTGATCCCCAGAAAGGCGAGGTCAGGGAGCAAAGTTATTTCTGCTTTTTAATGGGACAAAACATCAGAAATTCAAGTGTGATAGAAAGAAACGCATATTGATATGTAAGTGTGGAAACTCGAAGGAGGGATTAGTCACCGGGCATTTCAGAAAAATATGTAATTCTCCAAGTCCATTTTAATGGAAAAACTAAGCAATGTACCCAGAGCACATATATTGAAAACAACTGGCAAGGCAAGACTCCATCGTTGGTGGTGATTATCTCAGGGGAGAGCAGATGTTCACAAGGCAACTTACATATTGCTGCAATTTAAAAAAAAAAAAACTTATCAAATAAATACTCATTTTGAAAACAGGAAACCTAATTCAAAACGGCTCCAAAGTCTGGGCTGGAGTGTTCCCACCCCAGGACGCAGTCAGGCAGCAGATGCCTCAGGAATTAACATTCAGTCTTGAGGAGAAGCAGAAAAACCCAAGAGGGATGTGTAAACCCAAAAAACACAAACTCCAGCTGGCCTGGAGGATCGCTCAGCCACATGGAAACTGGCTCAGCTGCGAACTTGTAGAACGTGTCTTCCAAACCCATTTCCCCTTAGCATCCAGAGATTCAGAGAGGAGTCATTCATAGGTCTGAAGGAATTCAACGAGAAGTCTCATGAGGGCACAGGCCCCACAGCTATGCCTGCTTGTGTCTTCCAGCACTTGCAAATTTACTTCACGGAAGATACAGTTAACTGTAGATGGAATTAATGAGTAGTTCAGCATACCAGGGGCTTGGAGAATGGTCTGGGGATTGAAAGACAGAGGTTTTGATTCCAGCTCACTGCTGCTGTCTCTAATGCCAACAACTGGTTATACTCCCTCTCTCCAATTTCCTCTTCCCATGAGTAAGGGCAATATATCTCCTGAATCAAACACTATAATAATACAGGTAGCAAGCTGAACACCAATTATGGTAGAGTAGAGCTGGGTAGAAATGAATGATTACTAGCCCGGTGTGATGGAGCATGCTTTTGATCCCAGCAGAGGGAGGCAGATCTCTGTAAGTTCAAGTCCAACCTGTTTTACAAAGAGGGCTCTAACAGGCTCTACAGCCAGGGCTGTTACACAAGGAAATCCTGTCTTGAAAAACCAGCAAAAACAACAACAAAATTGATGCTTATCACCATTGCTTTTATTTTATTCTAACTTTTAGAAACAGGATGTCACCTAGCTGGCCATGAAACTCCTCCATATAACAGGCCCTGAACTTCTGATCCTCCCAACTTCACTTCCCAAATGCTGAGATTACAGGCACAGATATATGACAACATGCCCAGTTTCATCGGGAGCTAAGGACTGAGCCCGGGGCTTTGTGAGCACCAGGCAGTATTCTTAGCAACTGAGCCACATCCCCAGTTTCTCACTATTGCTTTTAACAAGGTTTATGATGGAAGAACCCAGAAAAATGAATGGATTTTTACCCATCTCTCTCTCTCTCTAACTCTCTTCACCTTTTAATACACTCCATATATCACTTAGGAGAGAAGATGAAAAGCAATTAGCTCATCCCTATGGTCTATTTCCTGGGTCATTTTTGCAGACTGCATAATGGATGGCTGGTTGAGAGTTCAGAATGTCATGGTGTGCCCTGGGTGCCGGTGAAAAGAGGTAAATTTTCCCACAGAAAATGCCCTTGTGTAAATACACTCTAAGCTTATTCAGGGTCTTAGAGGGAGGACAGGAAGGAGGGATCACTTATCCATCATCAACATTAAGATGAACCAAAGTGGGTAGAGTCAGGGATGAGCCAAAGAGAGTGATCCAAACACAGCCTTTGAGGTACTCACATACTTAGAGGCTCTCAAGCACACACGTTCAGAAAATAGCCTTTCTGCAGATTATGTGAAGCTTACCCCCATCAGCAAGGGACTCTGGGAGCCTCAGCATTTAAAGGACCTTAAAAAAAATCAAATACATTTCTCACCAGACTACATACTCCCTTGAAAACAGGGGCTATTGTTGTCTTTAAAATTTCTCCCTAGCTTCCTAAAGGCAATACACATTTATCCTGAATAAGTGGGTGAGTGAATTGATGAATTAATGAACTGACAGATAAACCTCCTACCTAGGATAAGAACCTAGCAGGTAGCCATTCAACAAGAGGAACTGCCAGAGATTGGGAGCTCCTGAAGCTATCCATTCCAGTTCTGACCATACAACCTCTATAGTTCTCAACCCGAATTAAAAATGGCCTCTCTGCATCCAGCACTCACCGGCTTCCCTCTGTCCATACAATCTGAATCTAAGCCGGGCTGTGGTGATACAGCCTTTAATCCCAGCCCTCAGGAGGCAGAGGCAGAGGCAGGCAGATGTCTATGAATTCATGGTGAGTTCCAGGATATGCAGGGCTGTTAACACAGAAAAACCTTGTCTCAAAAAAACAGAAGGAGGAGGAGGAAGAGGAGAAAGGAAGGAAGGAAGGAAGGAAGGATGGAAGGAAGGAAGGAAGGAAATTTAAAATGCAAGTTAGGAGCATGGGGTGGGGGAGGGGTTGGTGGTGAGGGGAGATGGTTCAGAAGGTTAACAGGCTCCCTGTGAAAGAGAAAGGGCCTGATTCCCAGCAATCAAGTAAAGAAAGCCTGACACAGCTGCATGTGTCTGCTAACCTTAGTGCTGCAGAGGCCTCTGAGACAAGAGGATCCCTGGAACTTACAAGCCAGTCAGTCTACCAGAAATCAGTGAGAAGTCTTGTCTCAAAAATAAGGTGGAGAACAACAGGAAAGACCCCTGACCTCTGGCTGCCCCACAAGCAGGTACCCAGGCATACACCACACGAAAATTTCAAAGTAGGGGGCACACCCCAAATCTACTGCTGAATCAAAAAGAAACTGAAGCTGGGGCCTGACCTTCTGTCTCAACAGCTCTCCTTCCAGGTACAAAAACAAGCCTAGGGCCAGCACCATAAACCACAACTTTCTGAGAAAGCTTCAGAAATGTGTATACACCTCTGACTATCCAAGCCCCCTCACCTTCCTGCCTCCACATCCTGGGTTGATGCAAGAATACCACCCACCCACTTAAATGCTAGCTTAGGCTGTTCTTGCGCCTTCACAGCACACCTGAGAGGTAGGGATTCCTACCAAACCCATTTTACAGACAAGGAGTCAGCACACTGTCAGTGACCGCGGCGCTGTTGGAGCTGGATTTCAGCCTCGCATCTGTGAGCCAGCTGCTTTAAGCAGTTCGTTGCTCTGCCTTTCTGGGATGAAAACATGAAACCAAACCACGGCCTGAAACATGTAGATCAAGTGCAATTTGGTAAGGATAACGGTGGCCCCGAGTTTATATGCCGTACCATGATCAAGGCAGCTATGGCAGCTTGGATATGAACGTCTGCAGAGAAGAGCCGTAGGGTAAACTAATTCCAGGGCAGGAGCAAGACAGCAGAGAAGCAAGAGACTCTGGGCTAGTTCTATCCAAATAACCCTTTCCCTGCACGGTCTACGGGTGTGGGCCAGGCAAGTCCCTCCTTCTAGAAGCAAAGGGGTCATGTTTCATCAGCGTCTGTACAAATTTTGCCAGTTGGGACAAAGCGCTGCTTTCAAAGGCTCTCCCATTAACCCCAAGAGAAGGCTGAATATGCCCATGTGCCCAGACAGGGAGATTCTGGCACTGCGCTCAGGGTGAAAGTTGCTGTCATCTTCCCGGAGATGAGACCACATACAGATGCTGAGTGGCCAAATATCCCTTCTCTAACTCCATCTTTCTCTCATCTCTCTAATAGGGGCTGGCTCAGCATGGTGGCAGGAAGCTGTCTCTTACCACCAGCATGTGTGAGAGCTTTCAGGAAATGTTTGTGAGTGGAGGTCCAGGAAGAGGGGAAGCCTATCCAAGATTCCCACCCTCCCTCTCCCCCACTGGCTCTGTTAGATAAACCATCTCTGCTGTACTCTCCAGTCTCCAGTCCTGTCCATTCTGCCTTAAAGAGATCATGGGCAGGCAGAGCTTAGTAGAAAGGGCTCTACTGTGTCACAGTCATTATGGTGCAAATAGTAGCTGGCGCTGCAGCCCTACCTAGGAGCAAAACCCTAGTTACTCAGCCTGCAAAGGCCCTAAACAAAACCTCCATTTTGGGGCTAGAAAGATGGCTCCGTACTTCAAGTCACTTGCTGCTCTTATAGAAGACCTAGGTTAGGTTCCTAACACCCATATGGTGGCTCACAACTGTCTATTACTCTGTTCCAGGGGGATCAGACACCCTGTTCTGGCCTCTACAGGCACCAGCCATGCAGGTTGTGAATATATAATACATGCAGGCAAATACTCATAGGCATAAAGAAAAATAAATAAATCTTAAAAACAACAACAAAAATGAACCTTCTGAAGCCAACCTTAGAAACAATAAGTGGTACTCCCCTCACCCCTCCCAGATGCTCTTCTGGGAAGAACAGAATCTGTCACTGTGACCTGAAACTGCTAAAGCAGCCAAGCCCCAAAGCCTGAAGCTTGCAAACAGCTACGGAAGCTTTAAATGGTTCTCTTAGCTAAACACCCCTCTCTGGAGGGTACAGCTGAGGCTGAGCTAAATCTGTACAGCACCCTCCTGGTGCTCAGCTAGGCTTCCTCCAGCATCAGATAAGCAGACTGGTGCAAAGTGGTAACAACTTCCAAGCTACCTTAAAAAAACAGCCTCTTCCCATGTGCTCAAGCTCGAACAAATGTTTCTCTGCTCCTTCCCAGGCTATTTTTACTGCTGCCCTTCCCCCTGGTGTATCTAGTCCTTTCGGACAGTATCCAAGTGTCTGTACACATGGAGCCACAGACTCGCTTCTCCCTATCACTCGGCATAGGGGGAGGGAGAGGGGGCCCTCATCCTGACCAAGTTCGTCATGTGGCTGCCTTTCATTTTTGTTTCCCTCACACTCTTCAGGTCATGGACTCTGGCCCAATCTCTCTACAACACCAGGCAAGACTGTGAAAAAGAAAACACAAATCCCCAGAACTCATCCGGCCCCATTGAGAATTATGTTCCCTAAGCAAGTGACCAGTAAGAAATACGCATCTTTAATAGTTTTTCCAAGTGATGTGTTTTGTTTTTTTTTTTCGGGCTCTGGGAACTATCCCGCTCTGTTAGGTTCGGTTTACCTTTTTAACCTTCTGACTTCCCTTCCCAGACTTCTACTCACACTACAAACTCTAAAAACAACCTAGAAGTAAACAGGTATTGCTTTATGTGTAGGTTAAAAAACAAAAACAAAAATCTAACCATGGTACCAGCCCATCAGAAAGGAAACTAGGAGTGTCCCTGCATTTGACCCAGATTCACCAGGACATTGTCACTAGGACAGTGTCCAGCTGTATTCATAGCTACATGGCCTGAAGGCCATTGAGTGCACACACCTTGTCTACACCCATGAAACAAGGCAAGGATGACTGCGGTTCCTTTTAACCTCACACAAGGACTGTGGGGGAGGGGAGATCAGACTAACTCCACCAAAGCGTCCTAGCTTGAGTGCACTATTCACAGTGAGTTAGGGTAGCTCTCACACAACTCTGTAAAATCAGATGTTCACATGTAAAGGCTTTAGTAAAAGGCTGTAGAACTGCAAATATTTCTGTTTGGTAGGAAAAAAAAAAAAACACCAAACCTCAGTATTCCATTAAATGTAAACGGTGAGGCCCAGGACTCCCTGGCACAGGAAGCATTGTTGCAAAAGCAGAATGTGTTGTCATGAAACGGCCTGTGCTAGTTCATAGAGTGGACAAAATAAACATTTCATATGCGTTATTTTCTTTTATTTTGGTTCTTCAAAAGGGTACTTACTTTTGTTGTCCAAAAGCAAGTTACTGTTTTATTCGTCCTTCAGGTTTAACCAGTTTGTATCTAACTTACCAACTGGAGCTCCACAATCATTTCTCACTGCGCGTTAAATCTCTCTAATCCAGAATGTTTAAGTCTGAAGTATTCCTGATAGCAGACATATCAGTTGTGATGCTGGGCAAGTACTCTATCATCAAGTTACAGCAACAGCTGCCCCCCACCCCCCAGGTTTCCACTAAGTGAGGAAATGGTGATGCCTAGGACTCCCTGGAACAGGAAATATTGCTGAAAAGCAGAGTTATTCTAATGAAATGGCCTGTGCTAGCTCACATTTTAGCCAGAATAAAAAAAAAAAAACTCATCTGTATTCTTTTCTTTTGGTTCTCCAAAGGGGTAAAAGTAAAGAGAAAAAGACAATAGAGCTGTTTCAGAACCAAGTTTTCCAAACCAGCACTCTGCGTGGTCTAGTCTGACTCTAAGGGAATGGAAACAGATTTGCAAAAGGCTCAGCCCCACTGCCAAATAAGGTACTGATAAGTTCAGGGGCGCACAAGCACCAGCATTCCTTGGAGCAGAAGAGCCCTGGAAGGCTGGTGGCTGCTGCTTCTATGGTAAAGAGCTGAACCCTCCTTCTACCCAAGGACTCCCCTAAACAAGGCCCCTGTTGGATAGGAGACCAAGTTCTAAAGCAACCCTAAGAAGCAAGATGGTGTCACCCACCAGCTCTCAAAAAGCCAAAATTATGAGTATGTTGTCTTTAGCTTTCTATTAAGGACATCTCTAAACAAGGTCTTAAAACAACACTCCTTTTCACCAGCAGCTTCCCACTGTGTCTTCTGGTTTCCTCTGAATAACTCCTGTGTGTTGTTTTTATGTCATGCTCAAAGGATGTCTCGATAAGCACTGTTTATCCTCTAGCCAGCAGGATCTTTATTGAATCCTCTCCGTACCTCTCCCTTGTCTGTATGAAGATGAATATCCATCTGTACAAATAGACCCAACGCCTCAGAATCAGGCAAGCTCTGCTGGTAAGAGACCTGAGGGGCCCAGGAAATGGTTAACTGATAAGAGTTTGTGGGTTTGTTTAATGATGTCCTACATAGCCCATCCTGGACATTTTACTGGCTGGCTTTGGTTAAGAATGTTTCGGGGGGTGGGGGAGAATTAAATTTTCTCTGAAATACAAGAAACATTCCCTGATAGCAACCTGCATGGTAACCAGTATTTGGTAAATAGTCACAGTAGTTGCTCATCAAATGAGCTGAAACCACAGGGGCCTGGAGGGGAGAATCAGTGTGAGGGGGAAGTTCAAGATTGCCAATGGCAGAGGGGAGACTAGACCCACATAGTCACACTATGAATAGAGGCTTTAAGAATGTGCCCCAGGGGAACGGAGGAAAGGCGTCTCCAAGACAGCACCAGACCTTTGAAGAAATTTGGAAGAGGGGACCAAATCTGACCCCCCAAAAGACAATGTAGGTCTCTGAAGACCACAAACTCCACTTGCCTCAAAGGTGGGTGCCTCTGGTTAAACACGCAGGAACTATTCTACACCTTCCCTGTGTTTCTTAGTGTCTCAGAACTCAAGCGAGTAGCATCAAAACTTGAAAGGCCCTCATGGACCACAGTAGACCACTGTCCCAATTTGCCTAGCAGCTGGGCCAAGTTCTAGAGACGACAGTGGCCTAATTTGTGTTTAGGGAACTCCTCCTGTCTCGCTGGACTGCTGACTCCCCAGCGGTCAGGGTGCTTGCTCTCCCTTAGCCAGGACTGGCAGGTCTCACCTCTGAATGTCACGGTAATGACACCTCCATGCACATCAGAGGCCCCACCCAGGAGCAGCTCCCGGAGGGCCCATCATCCCTGGATCCCGTCCAAACTGAGTGTGTGCTATCCACACCCTATCCATGAACTTTTTGCATGGTATAGAATTAGTATGTGTGTCAAGGCATCTACCATAATGAAACAATCTTGATGCCCTAGCCTCTCTGCTCAAGTCTTTCCCTTTTACGGATAAAGGCTCTGAAAGGGGTAAAAGCAACACATCAACATTGTAGTTCTCATTTGTTTCCAAACCCAGTGGTCTCTGAACACAGGAGGATGTGAACTACTGGTGATAGCTAGGTCGGGAGTTGGGCAGAGGAAGACTGTTCGCCCAACCTCATACCTATTGTGCATTAGAGGCCACGTAAGAGGGTGTAGAAAGCCTGTGTTCCTCACATCCTGATTTCATCAGACACTTACTTTTAAGTGCTTGGCTGTACTTCAGGACCTCTATCCACAACCCCACTCATACCACAAATATTGACTAAGTCCAGCCATGTGCCAGGCACTGTGCTAGGGGCTTATTGAGACTTAGCCCTCAAAGGCAGGTACCTTTTCTACCCTGTGGGGACCTGCCTCTCTCCCAGGATGAAGATCAGAGGAGGTGATCCACAAAAGCATCCCAAAACAGTTGAATTAAGAACCTTAGCAACCAGTGAGGTGCTGACAGGCCACGCGAAGGCAGGCTTTACCAGCAAGTCCCTGTTTCACAACCCACCTTCCTTCCTTGTACTTAGAACTGCTGTGATAACCAATTTCCAGTTTCCTCTAAAAAGCTGTTTATAAAATTATGAGGGAAGAATGCATATATGCGGATGTGTCTTCCTGTGTGTAAGTGTGGGGGAGAGCTGAGTGGGTGCTGGCCTAGGCACAGTGAGCTGAGAGCTCCTTGCTCCACTTTTCCCAACCACATTGCTCTGCCACCTACCTAAGAATCTGGTCTGACCCTTGCATTCACGTGTAAGCCCTAAATCCAGGATTTGGTTAAGTCAAACAATAAAGAGCTTCCAGAAACAGGGCCCCTGTCAGCCCTCCCAAGCTTAGATCACTCTTTCCTTCATGATTCAATGTCTCTCCAAAGGAATTCTTTTTCCCAGAATTCCCTTCTCCAGAAAGAAAGTTTTGAAAAAAGAAACCATGCTTGATATAATGTAACCATTATAGCCACTTGGCCCATCTGGACTTCTCTCAAGGGAGGCTGATGCAAGAGGAGAATAAGAGGCCCCTGACAGTTTTCTGCAAACACGATACCTTAGGGGTAGAGACTTAATCCATGGGGACACATGGAAGCCATGAAAGGGACTGGAAAAGAGCCTGAAGCCCTTAAATCATAAAGACCCAGAAAGACTCAGCTTCCACCCAGCTTTGCCAAGAAGCTGAGCAGTGCCTAGCTAAGCTCCACTCAATGGCTTTTGATTATTTTCCTTACAATTGTTTGCAACAAAAGCCAATATGAGACACACACCCTCTTCCAAGAAAGGTCCCTAAGTGAAGTCTCTACTGCTAGATAGGCACAGCACTCGCCTGCTCCTAAGAAATGAAGTGCTTAGAATTTTAGAAGAGGAAGGGCTGGGAAGATGGCACAGTAGATAACTGGCTTGCTGCGCAAGCGTGGGGGCCTGATTTCAGATCTCCAACATTCACCGAGAGACAGGGAGACAGAAGGATGTCTGGGGGCTTGCTGGCCAGACAGTCTAGACAACTGGTGAGCTCCCAACTTGGTGAGACCCTATCTTTAGAAGCAAGGTAAGTGGCAATGTGCAATAGAGAAAGAACTGATACCAACCGCTGGCCTCTACAAGCACATAGGCACATACAATTCCACCCTTCCCCTGTGAGTATACACAATATAGGGCCCCCCACACACACACAAATTCAGATAAAGCAGGGACAAACTGGGAGAGGCAAGTGCTGGTTACGGAGACACAGAATGAGTTTTCACAACGGTTTCCTCAGCGGATCTTACTATGATCACACAGAGGCGGTGACCATTGGGATGAAGGCAATCATGCCCTTTGTCTAATGAGAAAACCAAGATCTGAATAAGCACTGGGCTTGCTCAGGGTCCCACCAAAAGCTAAGGACAAACCCAGGAACTTGACATCATTGTCCTACTCACTACTCAAGTAGAAAAATCACAAGATGGTCCTTGCATCCACCCACCCTCTCAGCTCCTGTCTACCCTATCATCCAGTCTCCATGACTCCATCTTACAAATCTCTCAGCAATCCCTCCTCCTCCCTCCATATAGGCCATCTTGTCCCCATATCAGACCTGAAATGTACTTGAAGTTGGAGTGTACTTGAAGTTGTCCTAGCTGCCTGTCCTATCACTTTCCACTGCTTTCAAGATAAAAGCCTGCAAGGCCCTTCAGGGACTCATCCCTAGGTCTTCCCCCAACCCCCACTCCTGGGCCTGTCTTTATTTCCTTCCTTCTGCTCTGTCCTAACCACAGAAAATATCTTTATATCTTCAACCTAGTCTTTGGGGGCCTTTGTTTCTCTTACAAGGACTATGCTACACACATTTAACTACTATTGAGCAAACTACCCACATCCGTACTATACCCTTGCACATATATATGTGTGTGTGTGTGTATATATTTTTTTTAAATAGAGAGAATGCAAAGCTTACTATCTTAAAACCAAAACAACTCCTTGACAAAATGTCAATTCTTACAGTACCAGTCCAGTAGCCCCAATGCTGGTTTCACCTCTCATGGATTTCTTTTCCCCCCAGAACAGTCATAATACATTGCCCAAGTAGAAAGTCTAAAAGGAAGAAAACATCTGTCCAAGGCACAGAGCTGAAAAGTTTAGTCATGGTGTTGCAGGTGGGAGAAAAGAAAGGAGTAGACTGTGAGACTTTCTGCGTTCTGCCCTAATGTGTGTGTGTGTGTGTGTGTGTGTGTGTGTGTGTTTGTGTGTGTATGCATTCATATGCACACCACCCACCCAAGCTGTGAGGGCGCCATCTTAGTCTTGTGCTCGGACCTTTGTTATCCCTGGACTCCTCATCTCTAGCCTCACGGTTCAGTCCACATTTGAAAGATGGAGGGGAGAACACTTCCTATTCAAGCAGAGCAGAGCCTAGTTATCAAATACTCCTCAAGATCTTTCTGAATGTTCTACCTGCCTCCTTGGCTGTATGTTTTGCCTGAGGCAAGAGAACCCAACTCAAAGGCAAAAGCGGAAGAGTGAAATATTGAGCTGTCTATCATTTGAATCATCTTGACACCCAGATGTGAAGAAACCAACTTTCCCTTCCCCAACCTTAACATATCATTAATGAGCTCAAACATTACGGCTACTTAGGGATGCTGGATTCCCAACAGATGAAGAAGATTTGCATTCTCCTTGATCCAGACCAAATATTTATAGAGTATCTTCTCAGTCTAAATTTCTCTCCCACTCTCCCATCCATCCCTGCTCCCTGTGTCATCCAAAGCACCCCCCCATCCTCAGAGACTGAGCTTCAAGTAACCTCTCCAGGAATCTTTCTAGGACCCCATCAGACGAAGATGCCCTCTCTCCTCTTGCTTCTTCAGAACTTTACTCAACTCTATTTTGTTATTTTCTCTCCTACAGAGGACAAAAATACCTGTTCTTATCCCTACATAGCTCCTTGCGTGGGGCTGTATATAGAGATGCCCAATCAAGGGCCTCTGAAATCAAGGTCATCAAAGAGCAGAAAGTCAGCTCAGGCTCAAAAGGGAACTCTATCAACTGGTAGATAAATGAGTCACTATAACGTGGTATATACATAGGATAGACACTGTATAGCAATTTTTAAAATACCAAACAAAACATACTATGCCATGGATAAACCTTAAAAAACATTAATCTTAGTGAAACACCCAATTAGGAAACAGCACAGAGGGCTGATGTGATGGTACAGCCTATAGTTCCGGCACTTGTGAATGGAGGCAAGGAGGATCTGGAGCTCATGGCTGGGCTTTGGCTACATAGTGAGTACAGCCTGAGCTGCATGAGAAACTGTGTCAAAAGGTGAGGGAACAGACAGAAGGTGAAGGGAAAAGGAAGGAGGCAGAGCATGAAAGAGTAGCAGGGGAAGGAGAGAGGAAGAGAAGGGCATATTGCCTAATAATCATATAAATCTCCCAGATTAGGCAAATCTAGAAACAGCAAGTTGAGGTCTATGACTTACATATTGATGATGGTGAGAAGGGGGAAGGGCTGTCTCAGCAAAGCATCCCAAATTAAATAGCTCAAAACCCATATAACCGTAGTCGGCTGTGAACAGGGTCATGTTCCCTCTGATGGCGGCAGACAGAAGGGAGGGAGCCATTCCCAGCCTGTTTTCTGGCTTCTGATTTCTTGGCTATATCACTGGAACTAAGTTCTTTGCATGACTGTATCCTGACTCCCTTTCTATAAGAAATTCAGCCACACAGCATTAAGGGTCCACCTTACTCATCTTAGCAAAAATACATCTGTGACTCAATTTCCAAATAAGATTATTCTGAGTAACTGAGTAACTGAATAACTGTAGATGACAACAAAATTCAATCTGTAATACTGTTAATTGGTTCTTCCTGAAATGATGAAAATGACTCAAGGTTAGATTATATTGGTAGTTGCCCAACTAAAAAAACACCGAACTAGTTGCTTTTAATAGGTAAACGGGTACATGCAGTAGGTATCAATGAAGTTATTTGAAATAAAGTAGGGGTGCTTGGGTTTCAAAGGACACCATAGGTGGGAGTGTATGAAAAAGGGATGGAACTATATATAGAGAGAGGCCAAAGGCAATTTGCCCTCATATAGGCACATGTTAGTTGTAAGCTCCCTGGACTTGGTTCTTGTCTGTCAGGGAAGTGCCTTCCAAAGAGTTCAAGAGCACTCAGTTCAGCGCTGTTTATAAAATCTTAAAGAGAAAAGCTCAGCACAACCTGAATGGCCTCTGCTAAGAGAAAATGAAGTTAACCCAAGCATCTTAATTATCACTAGCTTAATTATCACTGGTGATTATTCTTTATTGTCGACTTGACAGGATTTGGACTCATAGAAGAGATAAACCTCTATGTATATCTAGAAGTTTCTAGGAATGTTTACCCAAGGAACTAAGGATGCATGGGCTGTGGTCCTGGACTGAATAAAAGGGAAAAAGAAAAAGGAGAAGGAGGAGGGGAAGAAACAAAGCTAACCATCAGTGTTCATTTTTCTCTGCTTCCTGACTGCACCCAAATGTGACCACCACATGCTCACCTCATGACATCCCAAAATGACATCTCTGAAGACACAGAGGCAAAAGAACCCCCCCACCCCATTTTGTTGCTCCTTACAGGTATTTCATCACAGCAGTGAGAAAAGCAATTACAGACAGCAAGTATTCTGAAAGGCTCTGCCCTGCAGGGCATCAAAGCAGATGCTGAGACTTATAGCCAACCTTTGGGCAGAGTGCTGGGAATCTTATGGAAGAAGTGGGAAATAGTAAGATATGGAGAGGACAGGAGCTCCACAAGGAGAGCAACAGAACCAAAAACTTTGGGCACAGGGGTCTTTTTGAGACTGATACTCCAACCAAGAACCATGCATGGAATTAACCTAGAACCCCTGCACAGATGTAACCCATGGCAGTTCAGTGTCCAAGTGGGTTCCCTAATAATGGGAACAGGGACTGTCTCTGACATGAACTTATTAGCTTGCTCTTTGACCACCCCCCTCCGAGGCGGGGAGCAGCCTTACCAGGACACAGAGGAAGACAATGCAGCCACTCCTGAGGAGACCTGATAGACTAGGATCAGAAGGAAGGGGAGGAAGACCTCCCCTATCAGTGGACTGGGGGAGGGGCATGGGTGGAGAAGGGAGAGAGAGGGTAGGATTGGGAGGGGAGGAGGGAGGGGTTTATGGGGGGATACAAAGCAAATAAATTATAATTAATAAAAATAATTTTTAAAAAAGACAGCAGGTATTTAAGAATCTATTGCATCATCTTGTGAACCTGATCATTTCTCAGTTTAAGAAATTTCTCAGTTTAAGTTGATTTGGGGAGGGGTGAGAATGATAGCCCAGTGCTCTCCCAGAGCACCGACTGCTCTCCCAGAGGCCCTAGGTTCAATTTCCAGCACCCACACAGTGGCTCACAGCCATCTGTAATGCCTGTCCCAAGGAACCTAACGACCCCTTCTGGCCTCTCTCTCGGTTGCATACTTGTGGTACACAGGCATGCATTCAGGTAAACACTCATACACATAAAATAAAAATAAATAACTAAACTCTCAAAAACTGAATTTTACAAGATAGCTGTGATATATGTAGTCAATATAATATCACATAAACATTTTTAAATGATCATAAGTGCGTGTGGAAATGTATAATATACACAAGCAAAATGGTACAGCCTTCAGGGAGGTACCTATGGAGTGAAAGGTAGGATTTATTAAATTTTCAAGACATTTTAAATATAACCACCACATAATCTTATACCTCTGCTGATAGATCTCAATCCCATAGAAAGGTCTGGCAAGCATTGAAAGACTCTTACACCTATACTTACTACTGCAGTGTTATTTGTAGTAACAAGAAATCTGAAACCTGACTCTCCCTTAATAGGAAAACGGTAACTTTTGATGCATCATTATCACCATGGACTCCTACGTCTCTATTAAAAAGAATAAAATAGGGCTGGGAAGACAGCTAGTAGGTGATAGCACTTATTCTGCAAGCATGGGAATATGAATTCAAATTCCCAACACCCATGCAAAAAGCCAGGCACAGATATGCATGCCTGTAAACCAGTTGTGGGTTGGAAACAGGAGGATCCCAAGAGTTCACTGGCCAGCCAGCCTCGCATGAATAGCAAGCTTCTCATTCAGCAAAAAGACCCTATAATGTGTAAGACATAGAAGATGACACTCAACATACCGCTTGGCCCTTCTCACTTGTGTACATAGGTTCATGTACCCACATACTCATATGTACATACTACACACATGGCACACACCAATACATACAACATGCACAGCCGCTCACACAGCCACACACACACACACACCACTACAAACTGGCTAATGTGGAAAAATAGTGATGACAAATGTCTTAGCTTGCTATATAATGCTGTGCTAAAGGAACCTGGAAAGGAAAGGGTTTATTTCAGCTTATACTTAATAGTCCCCTATGATGGGAAGAAAAGACATGAACTTCAGTTCAAGCAGGAACCTAAGACAAGAACTGAAGCAGAGACCATGGAGAGATGCTGCTTACTGTCTTGCTTTCTGGGACAACCCAGGGCCACCCTGGGGTGACACTGCCCATTGTGGGCTGGGTCTTCTCACATCAACTATTAATCAATAAAATGTTCCACAGGCCAATCTGACAAAAATGATTAAAGTACAAAATTATATAGTAAGCATGATCTCATTTTTTTTAAAACCTAACTTTAATATTTATATAGTCTTGGCCGCAAAGTAATAGTAAGTGTTTTGATAATGCCCATGTTATATTTCCAAATTAAATAAAATAGGTCATAAAGTCAAGGGCCTAGTGAGACTCCATTTGGGTAAATACACAGAGTCAAACAAGACTATGTAAACCACAAAGCTCATGGTAAGTGCTCATTCCCTGGGCAGTTGCTATCTTAAGGTGATTAAGGGATCCTTGCGGTCCATAACAGTTCCCAACTTCTTCCAAGTCCCCAGTTTCCCTTAGCTCTGCAAGGGTCCACCAGGGCAGCTGACAGCTTCCTCCCATTCATTTTCCCCTGGCTCCCAATGAAGGGTAGCCTGAAGAAATAAGCTGGAGACAAAAGACAAGGTGCACATCCTTCCTGGCTCTGCTGGAGGCCTGGCTGCAGGCCCAGGGAAGAGATATGGCCGGAACTAGTAAGCCAATCCCAACTGCCTTATCAGGAACGTTCAGACTTCACTATGAGAGTCTTGGGGACTGACTCCACAGACTCAGAAAGAGGTACAGTTGGGCCCATCCAGGAGATGGCTGTTATAATGCATGTTTGAGATACAGTTAGGTCACACTGGGCATGGCTAGTGAGCAGAAGTGAATTTCCTCCCTGGAGCAGTGGGTTTTAAGGTCAACTTTTCTTATTACCTTTGGGAATCAACTCTGGGGAATTCCCTCTTACATCATTCTTCACTGTTTTTCTGACCTTGCAAAATACAAATAATAGTGGCTATTTATTGCATTCTCACAGCACGCCAGGCACCGAACGTTCCTTAAGGTCATCATGTTATTGAATTCTATGCACAGCTACTGCAATTAGCTGTATGGTATGGATAGGGAAACTGAGACTTGCAAAGGTTAGGGAACTTGGCAGAGCTTAGACCTTGTCTTGGTTTCTCTTCCTGTTGCTGTAATAAAAAGAAAGAAAGAAAGAAAGAAAGAAAGAAAGAAAGAAAGAAAGAAAGAAAGAAAGAAAGAAAGAAAGAAAGAAAGAAAGAAATAGATAAATAAATAAATAAATAAATAAATAAATAAATAAATAAATAAATGAAAATAACCCTTGGAAAAGCAACTTAAGGAAGAAAAGGTTTTATTTTAGCTCACAAGGCAAGGGTATATCCATCATAGCAGAAAATCAAGGCACAGGAAGCTTGAAGCCACTAGCCAGATTTCACTCAAGAAATAAGCTGGACTCAATAGAAACTGTCTCCATCATGAGAACTCCAAGAGCTAAGAATGCACACCACTGCTCAGCTCTTCCTCTGCTAACACAGTTCATAGGGAATGGTGCCACCCATGGTCAATGGGCCCTTCCACCCCACTACAATCAAGATAATCCCACACAGGTGTGGTCAGAGTCTTTTAGGTGATTCTAGACTCTGTCAAGCCGACAGAGCACTAACCTTCACACCATCTACGGAAAATAGAAGAAAGCAAACTTTGGTCCATGCCAGTCTGGATTACCCTATTACATTACACTGGCATTCGAATTCTAATCAGAATTAGGAAGATTAGAAGAGAGAAGATGTAGTGTTTTGAATGAGAATGGCCTCCCCAGGCTCATATATATGTTGAATGTTTGGTCCCCAGTAAGCAGAACTATTGGGGAGGATTTAAGAGGTATGGCCTTGTTGGAGGAAGCGTGTCACTGGAGTGGGTTTTGAGGTTTTGGAAGCCCACACTAGACCCTGTGTTGATCCAGCTTGCTCTCTCTGCCTCCTGCCTGGGTTAGATGGGAGCTCTCAGCTACTGCTCCAGCGCCATTTCCTGCCCACATGCCAACTTGAGTCCCCAATGTGAGGACTATGGAGAAATCCTATGATGCTGTAAGCAATTAAATGCTTCCTTTTATAAGTTGCCCTGGTCCTGGTGTTTCATGACAGCAATGCAACAGTAACTAAAACAGAAGGAAAGGCAAAAAGATACGGTGAAAGTGCTGTGCTAATGTTAGCCGGGGAAGGCAAATGATTCCTTGGTTAAGAGGCTTGGGGTTTGGGATGGGGTGGTAGTTTAGTCGGTAAACTGCTTGTTGGGCAAGCATGGGGACCTGGGTTCGGTCCCCAGAAATCATGCTTTTAGCAGCTATGCATAGGGGCGCATGTTTGCAATCCCAGTTCTGGGAAGTGGAGACAGGTGGATCCCTAGGTCTCTCTGGCTAACCTGACCTACTTGGTGACTTCCAGAACACAGACCCTGCCTCAAACGGCTGCCCTGTGGCTCCCACATGCACTATATAAATGTGTACAAATATATTATCAGTACACACACACACACACACAGAGAAAGAGAGTGAGAGAGACAGACAGAGAGAAACAGGCAGGCAGGCAGGCAAGCAGACAGACAGACAAACTGGCTGGTTGACTGACTGACTTAGATCAACTTGGATTTCGGGGTCAAACAGACCATGCTCACATCTGTCTCCTTGCCTCTCAGCCAGGTGCAAGAATATTTCAGGGACCCCTTTTGCAAACAGACTAACATAATCTCCTCCAGTGACCGTGGCGATGACCTCAACCAGCTACGTAAAAGCTGCAGGCCAGGCGTGTTATGTAGGTCCCTGAAGCACTGTAGTGAACCATGTCACTGCTGCTGCCATCACTACCATCTGACCATCACTCCCAGTTAACTTCGGCCCTATGATTTCTAGCAGAGTGGACATCAGAGAGGTGGTTACGGAACTTATGTAAGATGGACAGGGAACAACCACACAGGTTTCTCAATGTGTTTTGTTCTTGTCATTTTCTTCATTCGTAATGCCTTGCATCATCAAGGTTCTCAGAAAGTATGTTCTAGAAGGAAGTGGTAGATTCAGGCCTGGAAGCCCAGCTGCCTGAGAAGCTGATATAGGAGCATCAGGTAATCAAAGACATTCTGGACAGCTTGGCAGAAAACCCTGCCTGAAAATAAAAAGGTAAAAAGAAGTCTGAAGACACAGTTCAGTGGCTGAATGCTGGGCTGGCAGGTGAGGCTCTCGGTAACACACAGACACACAGAGACAGAGAGACAGAGGGAGAGTGAATAAAAACAAATCTTTATTTTTTTAAGTAACACAGGAGACTGGAGAGATGTCCCAGCAGTAAAGAGCACTGGCTTCTCTTCCTGAGGATCCAGGCTCCCTTCCCAGGACCCACATGGTTGTTCAACACTGTCTATAATTCCAGCTCCAGGGGATCTGACTCTCCTCTAGCTTCCATGCGTACAAGGCATACCGGTAGTGCACAGACATGCATGCAGGCAAAACACCCATACACATAAAACACAATTAACAAAATGATTTAAAAATAAAGTATGTCACGAAAACCTACATGACATACACCAGACATTGGACTAAATAGATATTATAACACAATATCTCCAAGCCAAAACACTGTTATACCTCTTTGCTAGGTTTGGTGGGTTGGGTCTATAGAAAATTCTTTTTTTTTTTTCACAGAAAAATAAAAATCAGTATAAAATCAGAATTACCGTGTCAAAACCAAAGCTTCACAGGAGAACCTGCCTCTTCCTGCACTGTTGCCTGCTATTGTTCCTTGGCTTATGCATTACTCCATGCTCTGTCTATGTGATGCTACCACCACCTGGGATCAAATCTCCCTCTGCTTTTTTCTTAAAACCAGAGCCTCTGGGGCTCAGTATCAACACAACCTGGTCACTTCCATTTTGAAGGCTTCCTGACAGTCTGGGTGATTGTGCAGCCACATGCTTTCAGAAGACCATTCCTAATTATTAATACAGAGATCAACTTTGAACAATGAGCCCCGAATAGACATTGTTTCCAGAAATTTGGAAAAGACGCTGCCTTAGTCGACTCAGGCCGCTGTAACAAAATACCACAAGCAGGATGGCTTATAAACAACAGGACTTAATGTCTCACAATTCTAGGATAGCTGGCATTGGCCAAGAGCTTTGAAACTGTGTTTCGCAGAAGCTAGTTCTGGCTGCATCTTCATGTAGCAAGAGTGTTCTAGCTTCCTGGGGACTCTTAGAAGGCATACCTCAAGTCATGAAGTCAGAGACAGCATGACACAATCACCTTACAAAACCATGCCAAACATATCACCTTAAGGGGTTAGGATTTCAATACATGGACTTGAAAGAGACATAAATCTCCGTCCAGTCCAGACAGCAGGGAATCAGACAGCCTGCTTGTGTGCAACTGTGGCTGAGAATCTGACTTGTGCGGAGATCCTATCAGACACCCTGGTACTCCATTTGTTCTTCAACACCAGGCCTTCTGCACAACACGGGAACTGTTAAGTGAAATAAATCTGTCTCCAAGCTGCAGTGGGAAACTGCATCCCTAACTGAACTTCCGGGTCACGCTAGGGCAAGGCCCCTAACACAGCACTCAGAACCCATATGCACTCATGCATTCATTCATTGCCTTTGATGGTGTAGGGTTGGTTCTGCTCTTCCTATTCCCCCGTCCCCCTCTCCCCCCCCCCAAAAAAAAGAAGTCTGCAGAAATCTTCAGATACCCACAGGCATCTCTCATCAAATTCTGTCGTTTCCCCACCCATCCATCCAGCTGCTACCTTGGCACCAAGTCTCACAGGATTAACTGCAGGGAACCAGGAGCCCAGCTGCATGCAGGCTTTGCAAAAACATTTTGAATACTTGAGATCTGCCAAATACTTGGTTAAAGTATGACATCCTTTAATTTCTTGGGCCATGTGTATTTTAAGTGAAATGTAATCCATATGCCTGTGATTCACTGAAATGTGACTGAGCCAAGTGAGGTCTGCTAAGGGCACTGGGACGCCAGCTAAGCTTTTCCTAGTGTCTCTTTGACCCAGGAAACTGACTCTTTCCAACTACCAATGAAATTTCGGACCAGACAGGCCAAAGAGAGGTGTCCTCAACTCTTAAATGTTGAAATCTGTCCCCATCTGAATATTTCCACAAGAACTCCATGTTATAAAAATGTGGGAATGAGAGGCAGTAAGTAATTCAAGTTGTCTGTTGAAGAAAATCCTCTGCCTGATGATTCTCCAGGCTCTGTTCCTCTATCACAAAACAATCCAACTAGGGCCAACAGGAAACAGAGAGTCGGAAAGCTGATAACAAATGGCTGTTAGCTGGTGTGGTGGTGGCTCATGCTTGTAATCTCATTATTTGGGAAGCAGAGCACAGGATTGGCAAGAGTTTGGTGATATCCTGAGCTGTAGTGTAAGACCTAGTCTTTAAGAAAAGAAAGGAAGGAAGGCAGGCAGGCAGGAAGGAAAAAAAGAAAGGAAACAGAAAAACAAAACAATGCCAAATGACTTAATTTTCTAGGCTGACTCTAAAGTTTCAGGACAATAAAATCAATCTCCTTTCCTATAATACCTAAGCCAAGAAGAAAGTGTATTGTCAAAAGTCATAGTGGATATTAAGACTCCTAACACTTTAATCCATTGAAAACTATAATGGGTATTTAAACCCCTAAAGCTAAAAAATGCCCAAGTTTTGCCTTAACAATGACAGCATAAAATAACACAAATATCCATTTATCCATTGCTATTGATGAGCCTTGTACCTGGAGATGGAAGGATGTCATTCTTTTTCCAGGATGGCCTTGAGCTCACAAAGATCCTCCTGCCTCAGCAGGGATTAAAGGCATATGTCACCAAAGGTGAGAGCCATCACTGCCTGACTATCACATACCTTCTTTTTTTTTTTTTTTTTTTGAGACAGGATTTCTCTGTGTAGCCTTGGCTGTCCTGGATTCCCTGTAGACCTTGGGCTGTCCTGTAGGCCTGGCTAGCCTTGAACTCATGGAGATCTGCCTGCCTCTGCCTCCCGAGTTCTGGGATTACAGGTGTGTACCACTAAACCGGCTTCCCATATTTAGATCAAATCTAAATGTCACTATGGTTTGGAGTCAAGGTGGGAGAAAATAGCATGGCCACAGGTCCTCCTGTGCTGGCACTGTTTCTCATTTGCTTGTTTGTTGTTTGGTTTTGAGAGGGTCTCATATCCCAGTCGTCTTCAGACTCAAAGTGTAGGTGAGGATGACGCTGAACTGCTGACCCTCCCTCATCCACCTCTGGAATGCTGGGATTACAGGCATGCAGCACCATGGCCAATTTATATCCTGCTAGGCAAGTCCTTAAGCTGAACGCCATTCCCAGTCCTCACTTGTTTTTGAAGGTGACCCTGGAATATAATGATTTTGCCCATTGGTTCAGAAGCTGGGTCTTAGAATCAGGTTGAACAGGTCTATGGACCTTCTCTTAGAAAAAGAAACCACGAGGGAAGAGAGCTAGGGCCCACAGCTCCCTAGAGAAGTCTGCCTCTTTGTAATTGTACAGCACATAAGGTTTGTTGGACACAGCCCCTAGGCTAATGGCAGTCCTCAGAACAGGGGGTAAGTCACAGAGAAAAAAATATTATGGATACATGCCACCAAATTACAGGCTGTGAGAAACAACCTGTAATTTCCACCCTGCAATTCCCCTCCTGTTCTTTCTGCTGCCTGAGCCAGTGAGACCTAAGCTAACAATTGACCTCAACTTCAAGGACATGGTTTGAGCCAGGGTCTCTCATCATCCCGCTGCACACTGTTTGGGGGGAGAGGGAGAGAGACAGGGGACCTCCTGAAGCAGGAACTTCACATTTCCACTCACACAGTGTCCTTTAAATAGATAATACAAGAAGACTCTTGATGCCTAACTCAAACAAAAACCTTATTTTGCAGAAGAGAAGGCTGAGACTCAGGAGGGTGGGCTGATGTATCCGTCAGCTCCACGTCATCTCTCTGAGCTCAGGGCTGTGTCCACCAGACCGGATGACTGTCTCCTGACAATGATGCAACACTCCCAAAGTATGCAGAGTGTGAAAGTTAGATGTTACAATAAATAACATCAAAATGCTCTCCTGAGACACAGCAGGACAGTTTTCATGACATTCAGGTGTGTATTAAAAAATTTAACAGAATAGTGTATATGGTTAGAGGCTGGAGGATATAGCTCAGAGGTTAAGAGCATTCATTGGGTTCTTCCAGAGAACTTGGGTTCTATTTCTAGCATCCACATGGCAATTCACAACCACCCATAACTCCAATTCCAGGAGATCTGATAACACTGAGGACACCAGCCATGCACATGGTGCTCATAGATACATGCAAGCAAAACACCCATGCACATACAATAAAAAGAAATATTTTTAGACTCTCCTTTTTTTTCTTCCCCAGCTACCCTAAAAGTCTGTATCAGCTTCCCCGTGACTGCACGTGACAGTCACCACGTTCTCATAGGCACAGGAAAGGTCTAGAAAATCTTCACCAGTCAGCAGTGAATGCTCCCTGTGGGCCAGAAATCCTCACCTCTTTATTTGCTTGGCACTGCTATGTGTTTTACAATGAACGTGTCCCACTTGCGCAGTTTGCAAACTGGAGCAAGAAATAATAATAGCTGCCCTTTGCTGAGTGTGCGACACAAGCTAGACACTGGGTTTAGGTCCTTTACACACACCGCAGCACCTCAGCCGAATTGTGGTTCTGTGACGCAGGACTGTGATTACAGTCCTGGGTGAAGAAGAGACAGAGACTTAAAGAGAACGTGTAGCTGCTAAATAGTGGAGCCAGCTTCTCAGTGCAAGACCCAACGTGAAGCCATGTGCTCATTTTTTTCACAGGTGTCATTTCTTTTTATGCCAGCACTCGACAGAAAAAACAAAAATACAAAAAAACGGGTCTATGACCAGTCACAGGGTTGGCACTAGCTTACCGCAAGCTGCTTCAAAGCAGAGAAAATGATGCCCAGGCTGCTGACTCTGCTGAAACTCTGCCTGCCACATCCCATCTCCTAGCCCCTCCCCACATCCCAACTTCTGGCTCCTCCTCCTGCTCCTCTGTCCTCACCATTCTTGGCGATGATCTCTCCATGTGTGAATTCCATTAAAGGCCCGCTCACTGCTATTTCAGGCTGTGTATTAGCTTGAGGACTTTGATTTGATGGGAAAAAGCCAGGCACTTCATAGTGATGAAAAACAAATTTCAATATCCTTCCCCTCACCTTTGTCCCAGAAGCCTTGTTCATGGCTCCTGGGAGGCTGAAGGATTCAATGTTTGGGCAGACAGAAAGAAGAGGAACAGGGATGCTGAAACTTTCACAGTCCACAGGACCTCTGAACTTGACTGTTGCTGGCAACCATCTCCCTCAGCTGTCTCCACACCTCACCCCTTCAAGACTCCCTTCAAATTCCCCAAGGTCATTCCTGACCACTGTTCGTCAACATGGGCTCCCTCCCACTCCCTGCTCTTTCCTGAGCCCAGTGTTTTGCTTCCTGTATACAGTTCTTATTATTTGATACACTGTACACCAACTGTTCACTTAACTGTTTTCCCTCTCACTGCAACAAGCGCTGGCAGAACTCTTCTACCCACAGTCCATCACCCAAGTACCAGGTCCCTACACCAATGCACAGAATGTCGCAGGTAAAAACAGGTGGGCAGTGGTGGGGAGGTGGAGAGGTGGGGAAGAATCTACCAAGAGGGTACAGGGACAGGGCTTGGGTAGTGTCTGAGCACAAGGCCTAGATTCCTTAGCTACCACCGGAAGAAAGAAATGCTAGCAAAATAACTTGAAAACTCAGAAGGGGAAAAAAAAAAAAAAACTCAGCTCAGAGCTGTTTTGAATCTGGGCTTGCTGGCACTATGAATGAAAGGGCTTGGGCGAGGGGGGGGGAGGGAATAAACACACCAGGAAGTTGTGTGCGATTGGAGTGGATTCAGCTCTAACACGTGCGCAAAAACAAAAAGCCCAGTTTGGATGAAAATAGCAGGAAGTCCTTCCCCAGGGACACCTGGTGAGATCATGCTGCTTGGCTCTGCTGCTTCCATTCTGATCAAGTCTCCAGCCCCTCTGGTGGATTCAGGGAGATCAGAAGCCATATCTGGACCCACAGGCCTCACTGGGAATGGCAGGCCAGGCACAAACAAGAGTCTGCACCTGTAAGAAACCCCAAGCACTTCAGGAGTATTAAAACTCACAGCAGGGCCTGCTCAGGAAAGCCATGCCTTCCAGGGTTCAATCCTAGAACCTATGTAAAAAAGCCAGGGATGGTAATAGGCACTTGTAATCTCAGGGATGAGGAAGGGGAGACAGGCATCCGGGGCTCTTTGACCAGCCAGACTAGCCAAATGAGTGAACTCCAAGCCAATGAGAGAGTTTGTTTCAGAATAAGGTAGGCAGCATTCCTGAGGGATGAGAGCTAAGGCTACCCCCTGACCTCTGAGCACATATCCGTACATGAACCTGTGCTTGCTCACATGCACACACACACATACACACACACATTTAACGAGGAGGTTGTTCACGCCTTTAATCCCAGCACTCGGGAGGCAGAGGCAGGCAGATCTTTGTGAGCTCAAGGCCAGCCTGGTCTACAAATCGAGTTCCAGGACAGCCAGGGCTACACAGAGAAACCCTGTCTCAAAAATTATCTAATTAGTTAATTAATTAAAAAATAAATCACCGTACCTTACAACTCCGTGTGCTCACATTATATGCTTTGGCCGCTCCATCCATTCATCACAACCACCCCATGAGGCAGCTATTACTACCCTCCTCTCAGATTTCGGCAGCTTGCCTAGGTCACGTGTTACAACTCCAGATCCAAGCCAAGAATACAACCGATTTCTGCTTGCCCTCATCATATGCTTGCTAGGTGACTTTAGGCAAGCACCTCTCTCTTTCTGAGTTGAAGTTTCTCTACTTGGGCAGGAGGCCGCAGCATTCAGTAGTTTCTAGGGCAGTGGTTCTGACACTGTGACCCTTCAACACAATACCTCATTTTGTGGTGACCCCCAACCATAAAATTATTTTATTACTTCTTCATAAATGTAATTGTGCTACTGTTTGGAACCACCCTAACAACTCTTCCTATTCTAACTTCTTGTGATTTCTGCAGAAGTTCCAACACAGAAGAAAAGGACGAGGGCCCAAGGGTCCCCGCTTGGCTGATCCAGCTAAGGACATTATCATCAGTTCAACTGACTGGAGGGAGATTAAGGACAACAGGTTCTGTGCAGGTGGCAATCGGGAACACTGAATCGGCTACTCAGCAGAGCCAGCGAGGCACCAAAGCCAGATCCCAAGAGAGGCCAAGCACAAGCCACCCCTCCCTGGGCCTTGTAGGAGAGAAGCCCTGGCAAGGAGGCATGTCCCACTGTAGGTAGCTAGCCAAGTAGGCCTATCCCGGAGAGTAAAAGGAAAGAAACACTCCAGCAAACCAGTAAAAGGCTGGTTTTGCTCTGGGGGAAAGGAGTCAAACTGGCAGTGGGTGCTCATCTTTTTGGTGTGCTGAAAGCCAGTGTCTCAGAGGCAGAAGGAAGAGGGGGACAGAGCCCTGTGTTGTGTAATTTCCTCCATGATCAACCCCAGTTTTTAACTCACAGCTTCTGCTGGAAGCTCATTAAACTCAGGAATTAGGCAACTCAAGGCTTCAAGGAAGTTCCTGAAAATGACCAGAATAATTAAGTCCCTCCCTCCTCAACAGTTTATAAGCAGTGAGGACTACCGCCCTCCTAGAAGTTCAGCCCAGCCCAGCTCCCTGGACCAGACTCAGACCACCTGAGCTGCCTGCAAGCCATGCAGTGAACTCCAGGCTTCCAGTTTCCATGAGCTGTTACCCAAGCTGGGTGGGCCTCGGTGATACTGCTATCTTTTGTATCACTTCTGTGCCTCTAGGTAACCCTCACCCCCATAATTGTAAGTAATTCCCAATAGAAATTACTGGTCCACTAAGCTGGACCACCTTAGTTTGGTCTGTCATTGGTAAGCAGATGTTTGTTCACATCTCTCCAAGAGCAGTGTCACAAACACCCTGTCCCTCTACCAGTAGGTACGCTCTCTTTCACCACACTGGGGATCTTTCTCTGCAAGGGTCCAAAGGGCCCAAATTTGGAATAAACCCTTGTTCTCCCTTTCGACCCAAGCCAAGCAGCCATTCCCACCCTTTGGGATGTGGAAGGCCTTGCTCTAGCCCTTTCTTGGCAGGGAGGCTTTCATTACTCATCAGCTTCCAGGGTGTTTTGGAGGCTGCCAAGAGCACACGGGCAGCTCTCCAAACCAAGCATCCTTATCTACAATGTGGACGTGGATGCTGAAAGTGGGACCACTGGTGGGGAAATTATAAAAGCTTTCAGAGTCCCTGGCCAAGCAGGAAGGGCTCTGAGAAGCCAGGTGGAGTGGGGCTCAAGGCAGAATGGGCAAATCAATCGATGGATACCGCCAGGCAGTGTTGTCTATTCATCCCTTCATCCATGAATCGAGACAGTTATGCCGGAAGGCAGATCAATGTGGAGATATTTCTGAACTAGGCCACCGCCCAGCATGAATGAGGTTAGGAAAATGCCGGACCCATGGAAGGCAGGAGGTTTTAAGCAACACACTTCTCAGCAGAATCCTGGGTAGATGAAAGAATCAGGGTCAAAGGTGCCAGATCCCTGCCCAGCCTGCTCCTTTTCCCTGTCTCCCTCTAATCGCCTTTACTTCCTGCCATACACTGGGTTGGAGCTGGAACTGCAGCTGCTTCCAGTCCCTTCCCGCACACACACACACACACACACACACACACACACACACACACACACACACACACACACACACACACGCCAGCAGTGAACTCCACGAGGCACCGGAAACACAGTTTAAGGAAATCCAAGCAGGATGTGAAACATCCCGGCCATCTCCCAGCAGCCAAGAGACCAAGGAAAAGCTCTATCCTGGCAAGACGTCCCACAAAGGGACCAAGGATGGTGAGTGAGAGCACAGGAGCCATGCCACTAAACTTCCTCTCCAACTGTGACACCTGCAATGACTGGCACTGAGTTAGTGAGTTAAGCGTTCTGTGTCAGACAAAAGAAGGGAGAAGTCCACTTACTCATTCTTCTCCAGGTCCAGGATCAGCTCTCGCCCTTCAGCCGTGACCCTGAGCTCCGCTGTGAGTGGATGCTAAAAACAACAATGAAAAGGATGTCAGTTCCTGGAAGCAGGGACTCAGGCTCCCAGGGCTCCACAGCGGACCTGACACAAAGCCAGCACAGGGATCCTCGGGAAGCCAGTGAGGAAAGGTCATTAGCCTTGAAGTGACCCCAGCCTCAAAACAACAAGACTCTTCCCCATCTGCTTTCTCCCAAGAAGTAAAAGAGAGAAACTGAAGCTGAGGCCCAAGGCTGAGCAGGTGCGTGCAGCCCTGTGAATTCACTCCCAACCAGGAGTACATTGCTTGGAGAGTCAGACCTCGGACTGGGGTGCTGTGGTTGTGTTACCAAGCCGCCCTACACCCATGTTTCCTCTTTCCTGACGTGGGGTGGTAAACCAACCTTCAAGGAGCCTTAAGAACCAGATGAGAAAATGAATGTAAATGATTTATCATGGTGCCTAGTTCAAAGGCAGCTCTCACTCTCTCTTAAACTGGCTATCATCTTTAAAAAGAAGACTGAGTTATTTTATATTTTGTTTTTCTTACTTGGCCTTCAGTTTGGAAACCCTAATCACCTCAGGGGTGGCAACAAAAAGCACTACAAATTAGGGTTTTATAAGTCTAGGATCAGATGTGTTTCACACATTAACAATTTGTCAATGGCCAAACATACCATATACCCAGCACAGATCACCTAAGACATGCGAATGGCCCACAAGCATGAGAATGTGCTGAACATCATGGATAAACTCCCTCCCTTCCCCATGAAAGAAAGAGAGAGAGAGAAAGAAAGAAAGGAAGAAAGGAAAGAAAGAAAGAAAAGGAAGGAAGAAAACAACATTAAAAAATAGGATATCTTAAACAAAATCAAAAGTCATGAAGACCATTTAAAACAGCAAGTTACAATGCTGTAAAATGGGCACCTTCAGCTCCTAGCACTGAGAATCTGAACTGACACCAACTGTCTGAAAAATAATTTGACAATATAGACCAAGAGTTTTTCTTATTTTGTTTTGTTTTCTGTTTTGTTTTGTTGATCTTTCGAGACAGGGTTTCTTTGTGTAGCCTTGACTGTCCTAGACTCACTTTATAGACCAGGCTGGCCTCAAACTCACAGAGGTCCACCTGCCTCTGCCTCCTTGAGTTCTGGGATCAACAGTGTGTACTACTACCGCCCAGCCTGGTCCAAGAGTTTTTAAATCTTTAAACTAACACCGCAATATAAGATTGTCTGAAGCTGAGTCCAGGACAGCCAAAGCTACATGAGAAACCCTGTCTTGAAAAGCCAAAAAAAAAAAAAAAAAGAAAGAAAGAAAGAGAAAAAAGACTGTCCAAAGTGAACCAACAATACTCACTACTTCCATTTTTTAAAAAAATTTTACTGTGTATGTGTGTACTGTATGCATGTGTGTGTGAGAACCCGCAGCCCAATTACATTCCCTTCTTAATTCCTGCTCCTCCAGTTTCCAAGTAGGATGTAGGCTTCAGACTCTCAGACCACAAAGGCCTCTGATGAGAACTGAACATTCCAATCAAGTACCTTGTGCATTGCCTAATTAATCCTGTTGCCTCATCTTAAGAGCGGACATTTGAAACCCAGGCAGCAGAGAGACAGATGGGGTGCCCAGGCACTTTCACTAAGACGGTCATTGCCCAGATTCTAAAGCACTGATTGAGCACATGGCCAGGGCCCACTGTGATTGCTGCCCATTTGTGGGTTTGCCCTGGGGACGTCTGGAGTGACAGCCCTGCCCAGTCACATTGAGAATCAAGGACACACGGCCCCAGTGGCCATCTGAGCACATGGCAAAAGAACTCCAGCAAGTCCTTACCCAAGAGTCAGGCACCCGTGTGACATCCCACACACAAAAAGAATGTTGGCACAGTGCAAGTGATACCATGTGCCCCCCACAGAGGCACAGCCTGCCACATGAGAACTAATCTTTATTTTTATGTAGGTAATCCAAAAATACTTCCGTTTCTGGAGGGTGCTGAGATATGGAGGTTAAAAATCAGTTGTTCCCTGTTTCCAGGGAACAGTTCAAGCAAAACAATGAAACTGCCTTTCACAGCTCTATGAAGCTCTACGACAGACAGCTTGCCTTCTGGAACTCCAACACTACCTGAGGAAGGGACAACATTATACCTCCTGGGAAGCATTGGAATGTGGCCAACTATTGGTACTTTCCTGAAAGGAGGACCCAAACAAGGAAGGACCTTTCTATTTAAAGGAAAATTAAACAGATCTCTAGCTACACAACATCTGACACGCTTGTCCTGTATATATGTACCATGCAGAATCTCTATTAGAGTCCAAATACAGGCAGTGTCTCAGTAATGCTTAATGAACCAACAAATTACTCAACCCAAATAAGAATCATAGTGAACTAACACACGCTCTCCTCTCTCTCTCTCATTCAACAAATATTTATGGTGCCAGGCGCTGGGCTGACAATGTCTGCAGAATACAATGAACCACGTTCTGGGCAGACAATGGCTGAGAACAAAGACAGGAATCTCGTCCTCCACTTTGTTTCTCAGGCCCTTCCTGAGGATGCCCAGCATCCAACATCTGGAAGGAACAAAGGAGCCTCTATAAAAAGTATCCTATCCATTCTTCAGCAATAATGGTGGTGGATGAAATATCTAAGACCTTAAATTAAAAAAAAAAAAAAATCTGCCTGAGAATGGCCATCCATTAATTTGCCTAACTTTTCCTAAGGCTATTTTCAGCCTTTCCAAGTTTAGGATGAAATGAGTTCATGCATTTTTTTATTTTTATTTTTATTCTTTGTCTTTGCTTTTAGGGTAAGATGTCCTGCAATTTCTCTGTAAGTTCCCTCACTAAGTCCAAGCTTCTGAGCAGAGGGACATGTCTGTATGTCTCTACAGTAACTTAAGGAATTCTGGGCGTTTCTCATCTGTTTATCCTTCCAGATTCCAAGGCCACAATTGTCTGAAGTCTTTCCTGACCCTTCTTTCCCTGGCTTTAATCTTGCTCCTATCTGTTGCCCAATAAATCACAGGCCATTTGGCCCTTAAGAGATCATAGAAACCAGTCCTTCAAAGTGGGCATGGTAGCGTATCTCTGCAATCCCAGCACTGGGAAGTCAAAGCGGGGGGGGGAGGGGGGGGTAGGGTCTCTACTTAGAGACCACAGTAGAACATGTAGCAAGACCCTGACAAAAAAGAAAGTCAGCACAACTCTGTTCCTCTTTATTCCCTCTAAAACCGATTTTATAAATGAGGAAGCACAAGTAAAGCAGAAGGTCATAGAACAGGTTACTGTCACGCAACATTCCCATTTCCCTTTCCCTTTCTATCATTCCTAACTCAGAATGAGAATCAAGAACACTCTGAATATGGGTTCACTCTGTGGAAGAGAAGACCATTCTCGGCCATGTCCCGACAGCCTTGGTAACGCCTGTGCATTTGGCTAGTGTTCTGGGCCAAGGGACCAGTAGGCTATTTCGAGATATATAACCTAATCCTAGCTCCCGATCTTGCCTCTTGCTTAAAAACAAAAATTAACTGGGTGAAGTGGCGCACGCTGTAATCTTGGCATTTGAGAAAAAGAGTCAAGAAGGTAGAGAAACTACAGGTCAGCCTAAAGCACAACCGAGACTGTCTCAAAAGAGAACAGGGCAAGGTAGCTGATGGCTCTCTGGCATATGCCTGTGATCCTAGGTCCAGTGATGGAGACAGAAGTTTGATATCATTCTCATCTATACATTGAGTTAGAAGCCAACCTGGGCCTACAGGAGATCCTGCCTTTAGGAAACAAAAAGACAGAAACATAAACAAAACAAAAAGTTCCAATCAAGATCTGTGACAAAATCACATTTGCACTCAATCCGTGTTAATATTTTTAAAAGATTTATTATTTTTTGTGTACATGAGTGTTTTGCCTGCCGGGTATCTCCTAGAACTGGAGTTACAAAGAGTTGTGAGCCACCATGTGGGTGCTTGGAACTGAACCCCAGTCCTCTTCAAGCACACCAAATGCTCTTAAATGCTGAGCCATCTCTCCAGCCCTAATTTGTGTCATTATTAATACTGAGAGTTTTCGTTTCCTCAACTAAAAGGACTTGGGAATGGTCTGAGTTGGTCATAGAGTGAAGGAAAGTCCCCACTAAAATATCCCAAGTTTGGCACATCAAGAGGTTAGGGCCAGAAGCAGAAGTGGGGACCAGTGGTGATGCTTGGGGAACCCTAGGCCTCAGGAAGGGAACTATGCCACTCCTGCTTCTCCAACGAAGGAGCTTGAGCATCTTACCTTTCCCCTCCCAGGGCTTTCTGAAGTCTGCCACTGAGGTATTATGAGTTCATGCTGTAGCTGGGGGTCGTCTTCTTCACTGCCTCCTGCCAACAGAAGACAGCATAAACCATAAGAATCCCAGACTTCCACACCCCCAGGCACTCAAGAGAAGGGGCATTGCTTGGAAACTCAAGTGTTACTTCAGACCACTTCTGAGGCCTCCATTGCTGCCTGGAAAGTGCTCTGCCCAGAGGTGTCAGAAGACCTGCTGGGCTCTACAGTACCTTGGTGACAAAGTGATAAAGACAAGGCAAACAAAGTCTGTGTCCCTGGCAAGAGACAGGAAATGAACAGACATTCTCAGGTGGCGCTTAACTGCCTTGGAAAAAAATAAGATCAGGCCACAGGATGAAAAGACACTTAGCAGGGTGCCTGTTTTAAACCTGAGGCACCAGAGGAAGACAGTTGTGCAAAAATCTGCAGGAAAAACAAAGAGTGCCATATGCAGACATGGCTTGGCCTCACTAAGGAACAAGTAGGAAGGGGAAATAGTCTAGGAAGTCAGCGGACATGGGTAAAGGTGTTAAGCAAGGAAGGATAAATAGTCTAGTAAATCAGGGGATGTTGGTAAGAAATGTGCTAATCGAGATGCCTCTGAGTGCAAGAACACAACGGCATGAAGATGGTCTGGATTTCATTATGAGTAGACTCGGAAGGTTCTGGGTGTCTTAAAGAAAATCCAAGAGCAATAGGATCTGTATGAGTTTTGTTTGTTTTGAAAGATGACTCTGCCTGCTGGGTGGAGAATGGAGAATGGGGGAAGGGTCGTGAACAGAGCGGAAGCAGGAGGGCAGGCAGCAAGGCTGAAGGTGCACAGGAGCCCTGGTGAGAGATGAAGGTGGCTCTGACTTGGACATCGTGGACAGGAATGAAGTACTTTGATTCTGGGTATAATCAGAAGGCTGGACTCATGTTTGTCACCACCAAACTTTAATTTTCTCTTTGAAGATGACACTTACCTCCCTGAGAGGTCTTACAGAGCCACCGATTAAGAGTAAAGATGAAGTTGACCCCCCCCACACACACACACACCACCCAGCAAACCATCAGCATCAGCTTGCAAGTCTTTAAACTTTGCTTGACCTTCTTACTGGAGAGTCTGCACTGTATTTCACTTCCTAGTCTCCAACCTTCTCACCTCCAGTTTCCCTTTTCCTCACTACCCTTGGAGGTAGGCACTGAGTTCCCAAGAAAAGAGGACGAAACCACAGGACAGCCATGTTCAAGAATGGGAGATCGCAACGTTTGAGAACTTCCTGGTTCCTAAGTAAAGTAAGTCTCTGAAACAGGGTACATCCAAAGACTTCCAGGGATGTCTCAAAGGACCCCAATGTTCTGTTCCTTCTAACAACCACAGTATTCAAATGAGCAATACAAAAGATGGCTGTGCTGGACACTGAGGCCCATATCAGTAATTCCAGCAAGACTAGGCATTCCAAGGCCATCTTGGCTATATAGTGAGTGCGAAGACAGCCCAGGACTACATAGCATCCTGTCTCCAAGAAGAAAGTTATAGGTAGCTGGAGTGGTTAGATTACCATTGGCTAAATTTCTTTTTAAATGGCTAATATTTGCATTCAAAAGTATTCTAAAAAAAAATCTCATCGTTTCCCTTCACTCTAGTCCAAATCAGAAGAGACAGATGCATTGCCATATTTATCCAATAGAGTCTGAGTTCTTCACTCTATGATACTATCTGCTTAACGTTCAAAATAGAACAAGTCAGCCATAGTCCCTGCATAAGGACTGATAAACCTGGACTGTTAAACAAAAGGGTCTGTCGGCAGTCTAAGACAATGGCTAAAGGTCTCAGGATCCGAGCAGTACTGCAAGCAATCTCAAGTCTAAACAAACACAGCCTAAGAACACAATGCAGCCTGAGAAGGGTTGCTCACAACTTGGGGGGGGGGGGGGAGTCAAGAAGCACGTGGGATCATCGTTTCAGTGTCAGACCTGGAACACTGTTTAACAAAGGGATGGCTTCGATAGTATCTCTGGCTTTCTTACTTGCTTGTGGTGGAAGGCCTCTATTCAGTAAAGTTTAACATTAACTGTGGACCTGTGACGGACAAAGATGCAAGCGACCTCAGGAGATTGGAGAGATAACCAACAATTATGTGATTCTCTGTCTCAGCCAAGGGACCTCACCGCACCAATCCCCTCCATCGCCAGGGTCCCGCTAAGGCTTCTTAACCAGCTTTAGCAGCTGTTTCTGCCACCTCATAACTGAAGAAAATTCTTTGTCACATTTGTGTGAGAGCCAGGAGTTTGACTTTGAGGAAAGTATATATTTCTGTGGGCTCTTGGTAGAACTTAGAGTCGTTAAAATCATAGTTTTGGAAAACATCATGGTTTAAAGTGTGTGTGTGTCTGTGTGGTATGTTTCCAAAATTCATCAGGATAGTGTCATAGGAAGATGGGAATGGGGGGGGGGCAAACTATAATAGCAACGGCTCATCTGGGGATCAGAGGTCATTTCACTACTCATAGATTTTTATGTCTTCCCAGGTCCACAGCGACCCTCCCTCACTGAGTGATCTCAAGGGTCCCAGGATCCAGTGAAGCTTGATTTCCTTGCCTTTCTTCTGTATGCATGCTAGGCTGGAAAAATCAGACTTGAACAGGACCTGGCTCCCTCTTCTTCAATGAACCCCAAGCCCCAACAAAAGAAAAAACCACCTTCTTCCTCTGTGAAGCCCCGTGTGCCTCAGTTTCCCTTTTGATACAAGAGCTTTGAAAAAAAAAAAAAAGGCTTCACCTGCAGGCCGGAGCACAGGGGTGGGGAGAACCTTCGGATCAGGTTCTCGAAGGGGTGGGGGTTTACGGCCTGCCCAGCCCTGTTCTTGGGCGTCTGCTAGCTTGATTTGAAAATGCTGACAAGCTAGTTGGTAGAGCAAGCACCCCTCTGGAGTTAGCCCAGCCCTCCAGCCGCTAAAGCTGAGCTAAAGCTAAAGCTCTGGCGGGTCAACAAGATAGAAGCCAGGCATTGCCCCTCCGGGACCGTCCCTTCCGCAAAATCCTGTGAGAGCCTCTGAAGGATGCGGCCCAGGAGGGAGTGGTGTCTGGGAAAAGAGTTGTGAGAAACAGACATTATCCAGCGTCCAAACTGGAAGTACTGAGAGCCCATCCCATTTTCTTCACAGATGGGGAAACAGGGGCCAAAAGGAGGAGGGCGTTGAGCGAGATGGAAGGGAGCCCCTGTTTCCAGTGTCAGAAGGTCTCCAGTGTGGGATGTACCTATACACATCAATTTTTCTCGATAGTAAACTTCAACTTACTATCTGCATAATAATGGGTGTGCGTCGTCCTTTCATGGTCTTTCAGTGGGGTCGCTGCCAACGCGGGTATGCTAAGTGTCCAGCCAGAGCTACCCACTAAACCACCCTACCTTAATCTCTCGGAAGCCTTTGAGTTTTCTACCCCACTGGCATGCATTTGCCCCCCTGGCAAGACCCAAGGAGTGGCAGCCCCCTGGATTGCGCATAGGATGCTTGGAGTGCTCCTCCGGGGATGCTCTGGGGTTGCTAGAGCAGCGGGCGCAAAACAGCAAAGAGCGGAGATGAGCAACCGTGAGAAAACAGAGCAAAGACCGGGAGAGCAGCAGAAAGAGAAGCTCAAAGGAGGAAAACGGGAAAGAGATGGAGAAGGGAAGGCAAACAGCCAGAGAGGATCCATTGCTTTGACTGTTCGGTACGCGCACCAGATCCACGACTGGGCTCACCGCACGAGAACAAAGCCTGGGCTCCTAGGCTTGAGGGTGGCGGTACTCACGCCCCGGGGAGTGGCAGAGCGCGCAGGGATAGAGGTCATGGAGCTCCAGGCCTGCAAGAGCGTCTCCATACCCCCGGGGTCACCCCCAAAACACACAGCCACCCCACGACTCTGCTGCGCGCTGCCACTTACTTGTGGTCCATCCCGGCTCGCACGCCGCCAGCGGCCAGTGTAGCTGCAGAGCGAGAGCCAGCAAGCAGAACCGGGCGGCGCCCGCGCGCCCGGGCATGGTAGCGGTGGCCTCTTACTGTCCGCGGTCACACGTCCCCTGCCATTGCCTGCCCCCGGCCTAACGGCGGCGGAGGTTTTCAAGCAAACGCTGGCCTAAAAGCCACCCAGCCTACAGCCCAGACGCTCCGCCCCCAGCCCCTCAGGGCTCAGCCTGGAGATGGAGGAGGGGAGGCGCCACGCGGAGGGGTGAGGGTGGAGGGACCGGACAGCAGTAGGAGGAGCAAGCTAAGACCCCTGGGATCGCCACTGACTCAGGTGAAGGGAATCCTGGAGAAGGGATGATCCGAAGTTCTGGAGTAATCTACTACACTTGAGGCCTGGGGAAGATTACAGGGTTGGGGTTGAAAGGGTTAATTAAGACCCCACTTCTGTTGTTAGTTTACTCTGTCCCGCTCTGTGTTAAGAGCTTTGGGCGACTTCGACCAGCACCTTCCAGCGCTGCCTCCCAGGGCTGGCCACTCTTGGAGTCAGGCTCGGAAAGAGTTAATTCCAAGGCAAAGAAATAAGTGCTAAAAGGAGTTGTTTTCTTATTATCAGTACTCCAATCTGGGCCTTTAGTCCATTCCTTCTGACGGGGGGGTGGGGGGGAGAGGTTGAGGGGGGGAGGGGAGAGGGGTGGTTGCAGATCCAGCATCCCAAGAGGACAGGACTGTACTCCAGAAGAGCAGAAACGGAATGCCAGGCCTAACAGCCTTGACACAATTACGCAGGAGGGAAGCCCTGGGCTGAAACTGTGAATACTGAGTGTCGCTAAGAAAATTACAGTTAGCAAACACCTAGGACTTCCTCTTATTGACATTCCCCAGGTGCTAGGACCTCTGATACATGATCTTGTAACGAATCTGCCGCGGACTGGAGATATATCTCAGCTGGTGACGTGTCCTTTACTCACGAAGCCCCCTCTTCCATTGCCAGCACCTTGTAATTCCAGTAGTGTGGTGCATTTAGCGCGTGGAAGCCCGAGGATCAAAAGTTCAAGGTTATTCTTTGCTACTTGGTGCTTTTGAGGCCGGTCTGGACTGCTTGAGACACTGTGTAGAATAACAATGATAATTAGCCTGACCATCTGGACGGGTTCTGTATCAGCGTTATCTCTGTTATCTTCCCTCCGGGGAGGGTACCAGACCTGCAAAAAGTTAAGTCCATTACCCAAAATCGCACAGCTAATGTCAGGGTTTCAATTCCGGTCCACATCTGCAATATTACAAAGCCTGATGCAACATGCCTTGTTTGCTGTATGATGGACAGAAACAGTGTGATCCAGGAGTAATCTGTATAAGATTGCTTAGCAAACATTTCAAGGGGAGGTTCTGGAAGCTGAGTGTGGCCCCTGCACTTGTCAGTTCCTCCCCGCCCCCCCCCCCCAACCTCTGGGCAAAGCTAGATAACATAACTGAAGATATCAGGCTGGGAACTCTCGAAGATGATGGGGGGATGGGTGAGCAAGGCTGTCACTGTAGGGGGTGCAGATGAAACCATGCTTGCCATCACCGTGGACAGGAACTGTAAAGAGCTCTCTCCGTCAGCTGCGATGGAAGAGCAGATAGCGGCTTAGAGAGTCCCTTTTGTCACCCCAGACAAGTTGCGTGACTAGTGTGAGGCATTAGAGAGTCATCTGTCCTGGAAGCTTTCAAGCCCCACGTGTCACTGGGTCAGCTCCTGATAACTTTTCCAATCATTTGTAAACAACTGTCTTCACCTGGCCCCATCCCTATATGTAGGGAGAGCAAGTTCTGCTGTCTTTCTCTTCTGAGGATGCCAATGTTGTGTGAGAAACCATCCTTAAGGACCCACTTAACTTTGTGGGCACCATCTCCATATACAGTCACACCAGGGCTAGGGTTCCAAATTATGAATGGGTGGAAGGAGGGAAATTTAGTCCATCAGATAGTCCTCCAATTCCCCCAGAGATCATGTCTTCACAGGCAAAAATAAAAATTAAAAAAAAAATCACCCTCTTATAACAACCCTCAAAGTCTCTTCATACTAGTATGGATTGAAAGTTGAAAAGCTCAGCAAACTGATCTCTGTGAGTTCAAGGCCAGCCTGGTCCAAGATTACACAGAGAAACCCTGTCTCAAAAAAAGAGGAAAAAGTCACAAAAAAAAAAAAAAAGGAAAGAAGAAAGTCAAAAAGTTCATCTGAGCATCCAAATGAGCCTGTGGAAGCTGATAAGGCATGCGCTTCCAAATGATAGTATTTCATTTTTTGTTTTTTGTTTTGGTGTGTGTGTGTGTTTCTTTTTCAAGACAGGGTTTCTCTGTGTAGAGCAAGCTGGCCTAGAACTCACAGAGATTCCCCTGCCTCTCCCTCCCAAGTGCTGAAATTAAAGGTGTGCACTACCACTGACTGGCCAAATGATAGTATTTCAAAGGAGGTAATCAAAAAGAATAGAATGGCCAGTACCAAGGAGTCCAACACTTTAGCCAGGTCAAATTTATTATCTGGCCTCCAGGTCACCTGGAACAACAGGGTCACCCTTAAACTCCATGGCCCTCTGTCAGAGCCGGAGTGTGGCGGCAGAAGGAGAAGAGGCCCCTGTCTTCTAAAACACCCTTGCCCTGGGGTTGTGGTGGAAGTTCTGATCAAGACTGAGATGTCTTTAGGATCATTCTCCCATGTTTCCAAGAAGAAGCCTGTAGCTGACAGCCTTTCTTCATCTCCTGACTGGATCCTAAGATCCCTTTTGTGTTCTCAGCATCTATGAAAATGGCTGATTGAGAGAGAGGAATTGTCCAGCTGCAGTCCTTCAAGTTCTCTCTACCATGCTCCTCGTTATTTACAAAGAAGAGGCTGAGAATGAGCCAGAGCAGCAAGTTCAGGTTCTTACTACAATTCCTTTCCTTTGTCTCTTCCTGAAAATGTCTCTTCCTTTGTCTCCATCTTGCATTTAAACAAGCAACATAGGGAAATCAGGTTGCTCCACCCAGGAATCTCCACAGCCAAGTTCATACATGTTATGTCCCAGCTGAAGGTCCATGTGTTTGGAAGGCTTGGTCCCCAGCTTCTGGCACCATCTAGAGGTCACTGCATCATGAGGATGCTAACCTCATTATGGGTTCATCTTTCTGAGTGGGAGGTCCATCCTTCTTAGAGGAAGTAAACCCCAGGGCAGGGGGGGGGGGGCTGCCTTTGAAGGCTATCTTCTCCATCCTGACCTCCCTCTCCACTTTCTGGCTGCCAGAAGGCAAGACCCTTGTGCATTCCCCCACGCTCCCTCCATAATTCTGTCTTGCTGTAGTACTGAGTGAAATGGGGTATTTTCTCACAGCAACACAAGGCTAGCACAGTACCCAAGAGTGTTCTTTGCAGTCTCTACTTTGCACAGAGCACTAGAGCACAGTTCATAACATGTTTCCAGTTGCCAACACTGGTTCCTAAGACCTTCCTGGGATCACCTTGGTTTTGATTGGATGGATGGATGGATGGATGGATGGATGGATGGATGGATGGATGGAAACAGTCAAGGTTGGCTTTAAATTTGTGGCTATCCTTCTGCCTCAGCCTTTGGAATGCTTGGGATTATAGGCATGAGCTATCACACTTATTACCATTAATGCTTATATTTCTATCAGCTCATGTACATGATAATATAGGCGGTTTCTGAAACTAAGACACTTTTGACTCACTCTTGTCTGACTGAGCCCTTGCTAGAATCCCCTAACCTTTGCATTTCTGCACACCTCAAGGCACGCTTGGCTCTTTATAAACACGCTCCTCACAGCTCTGGCAGCTTCTACCCATTTCTCAGCTCCAGAGTCAGCACCACGTTGTTAAAGGGGCACTCAGCTTACCAGCACCTAAATCTGCATTTTGTAGCACAATTTACTGTCTCTATCAACATGCCAACAGGGCTGGTTTCTGGTTAGACCTCTCCAGGCTGTGGATGGCAACCATCTTTCACTGTCTTGTATTTATGTCCTCATCTCCCAACAAGCATGAGGGTTGCCAGGATGGGAAGGAGGGGAACCCTGATGTCTCTCTTCTTACAAGAAAATGAGTCTTGTCATACGTGGAGAAAATTCCATTTGCTGACACTGGTTTGCCTCGTATTTCATGAGCATGTACCCTTTAGACACTTAGAGCAGAGGGGGTCCTGCAAGGTGGTCCAGTAGGTTAAGGCCTGGAGACCTGAGTTTGATGCCAAGGACCTACACGGTCAAAGGAGAAAACTGACTCTGTCATGCTATCCTACATACACACAAACAGTGCCATATGAAGCACACACACTAATACATTTTTTAAAACATAATTTTTTTAAGAATTAGAAATTGAGAGTAGAAGGAACTGGCCAAGCAGGCAGGTTCTTACAGTAGTAATCTGGTACCAAGTTCCTAAGATCGTATGTGCTTGAAAGACTGAAGCCAAGTACAGTATGAGCTCGCTTCTTCTCTCCCTTTGCAACATCTAAGGCAGTTCTCACAGCACAAATTGAAGAATTTGAGTCACAAGACAGACCTCAGAGGTCCTTGGAGAAACTTTCTCTCTAGTGTCTGAGGTGCTGTTATGAGTGATTAATCAAAAAACAAAAACAAAACCCAAAGCCTGTGTTGGCAAAATATGATTCTTTCATTTACTGTTAGCATCAAGATTGTCAACACAATAGCTGCTGTTTAGAAAAATAAATGTATTGAGAAATGCAAAAGAGTAGATGAAAAGTGTGGAGAAAGACACAGTGTTCCTAGAAAGGAAAACTTTTATTTTCTGAAACAGGGTCTCATCAGCCCAAGCTGGCCTCAAACTTGCTAAGTAATTGAAGACGGCCTTAAACTTCTGATCCTCAACCCTCTACCCCACTACTGCGCTTATTTAGTGTTGGAGATCGAACCCAGGACTTCATGTATGCTAGGCAAGCTGGCTACTAACTAAACTGCCTCCCCAATCTCCCCCTTAACTCTTATTATGAAAGGTATTTAAACAAACAGAAGAGCTGAAGAAAAAAGCATAGTATAAGAGTCTAGGGAAGCTGTTCAGTGAGGAAAAGCCTTTGCTCTGTGAGCAAGAGGACCTGGGTCAAATCCCTGGACAGGAGAACTGAAGAGACCACCTGGTGGTTAAGAACATTTGCCTTTCTTAGAGTGCAATTCCTGAGTTCTACAGGCTTGTTAACTGTCTGTAGCTCCAGTTCCAGGGGATCTGATGCCCCCTGGTGGCCTCCACAAGCACCTGCCCATTCTTGCCATTTTCCCACAGACAAATAAATGCACATAAAATTTTTTTTAATATTTTAAAATAATTTATTTACTTTTATATTTATCACAGGTTATGTACTTTGTATCCCAGCTGTAGCCCCCTTCCTCATTCCCTCCCACTCCCCCCATTCTTCCCTCATCTCCTCCCTGCCTCTTTCCAAGTCCAATGATAGGGGAGGACCTCCTCCCCTTCCATCTGTCCCTAGCTTATCATGTCTCTTCAGGGCTGGCTGCAATGACCTCTTCTGGGGTCTAGCAAGGCTGCTCCTCCCTCCAGGAGGGAGGAGAGGGTCAAAGAGCCAGCCACTGAGTTCATGACAGAAATAGTCCCTGTTCCCCTTACTAGGGTACCCAGTTGGATACTGAGCTACCATGGGCTATATCCGAGCATGGGTTCTAGGTAATATCCATACATGGTCCTTGGTTGGAGAAACAGTCTCATACAAGACCCCTGTGTCCTGATCTATTTGGTCTTTGTGAAGCTCTTGTCCTGTCCAAGTCTTACTAACTCCCCTTTTCATATGATTCCCTGCCCTCTGCCGAAGGTTTGGTTGTGAGTCTTAATATCTGCTTTGATACATTGCTAGTTAGAGTCTTTCAGAGGCCCTCTGTGGTAGGCTCCTGTCCTGTTGCTTGTTTTCTCCTACATTCAATGTCCATCCCATTTGTCTATCTAACTGAGGATTGATCATCTTACCCCGGGTCCTCTTTCTTGCTTATCTTCTT
>CM053757.1:34266295-34302549 GCA_028658305.1 Pachyuromys duprasi | reverse complement strand
TCCCTTTGATCTTCTTTAGTTGTCTTATTGCTCTAGCTAGGACTTCAAGTACTATGTTGAAGAGATATGGACACAATGGGCAGCCTTGCCTTGTCCCTGATTTCAGTAGGATTGATTTAAGTTTCTCTCCATTGAGTTTGATGTTGGCTATAGGCTTGCTGTATATTGACTTTACTATGTTTAGGTATGTGCCTTGTGTTCCTGATCTCTCCAAGACTTTAAATATGAATGGATGCTGGATTTTGTCGAATGCTTTTTCAGCATCTAGGGAGATGATCATTTGTTTTTTCTCCTTCAGTTTGTTTATATGGTGGATCACATTGATGGATTTCCATATATTGAACCACCCTTGCATGCCTGAGATGAAGCCTACTTGGTCATGGTGGATGATATTTTTTATGTGTTCTTGGATTCAGTTTGCAAGTATTTTATTGAGTATTTTTGCGTCAGAGAGATAGGTCTGAAGTTCTCTTTTTTTGTTGGGTCTTTGTGTGGTTTAGGTATCAAGGTGACTGTGGCTTCATAGAATGAGTTTGGCAATTTTCCTATTTCTATTTTGTGGAACATTTTAGAGAGAACTGGAGTTAGCACTTCTTTGAAGGTCTGGTAGAATTCTGCACTAAAACCATCTGGCCCACGGCTTTTTTTAGTAGGGAGGTTGTTGATGACTGCTTCTATTTCCTTGGGGGATATAGGTCTATTCAGTCTTTTTACCTGATCTTGACTTAATTTAGGTAGATGGAATCTATCAAGAAAATTGTCCATTTCGTTTAGATTTTCAAATTTTGTAGCATATAGGCTTTGGTAGTAAGACCTAATGATTGTTTGGATTTCCTGTGTCTGTAGTTATGTTCCCCTTTACATTTCTGATTTTGCTGATTTGGATAGTTTCTCTCTGTCTTTTTGTTAGTTTGGCTAGGGGCTTGTCAATCTTATTGATTTTCTCAAAGAACCAGGTTTTGGTTTCATTGATTCTTTGAATAGTTTTATTTGTTTCTAATTGATTGATTTCAGCCCTGAGTTTGATTATTTCCAGCCATCTGTTCCTCTTGGGTATATTTGCTTCTTTTTTTTTCTAGGGCTTTCAGTTGGGCCATTAAGTTGCTTGCATGAGATGTTTTAAATTTCTTCTTGAAGGCGCTTAGTGCTATGAACTTTCCTCTTAGTACAGCCTTCATTGTGTCCCGTAAGTTTGGGTAAGTTGTGCTTTCATTTTCATTGAATTCTAGGAAATCTTTAATTTCTTTCTTTCTTTCTTCCCTAACCAAGCTGTCTTTGAGTAACAAGTTGTTCAGTTTCCATGTGTGTGCAGGCTTTTTGCTGTTTCTGTTGTTGTTGAGGTCCAGCTTTAGACCATGATGGTCAGATAGGATACATGGGATTATTTCAATCTTCTTGTATCTGCTGAGGCTTGCTTTGTGACCAACTATATGGTCTATTTTGGAGAAGGTTCCATGAGGAACCTTCCATAAACAAATACACATAAATTTTTTAAATTCTTAAAAAAAAAAAAAAAGCCAGCCATAGCTGCACATGCCAGTGCTGCAGTGTTAGCAGGAGTGTATCCCTGAAGCTCACTGGCCAGCCAGCATAGTCACGGTTCAGTGAGAAACCCTCTCTTAAAAGAATAGAGGAAAGTGGTTGACCCCTCCTCTAGTCTACCCATGGGCATGTTCACACACACAAACACGCAGACACCACAAAATAAGTAAACAAACAATAGTCCCATGAACACCACTGTACCCACCATGTGCCTACAACAAATGCCCAATTAAAAAGGAAAAACTAAATTGAGAAGTAGGTGAGAAGTGCGATGGTTATGCAGAAGCTCAGGGCCAGGGTTGTGGCTCTTAGAGGCATCCTGTGCCACGCTGACACAGGTACAAGCCATCGACTTGAAACTTCTGCACCTGGAAGACCACTTACTTGTGAAGAATGTGTGGCTGGAGCTGGAGAGATGGCCGAGGGTTAAGAGCACTGACTGTTCTTGCAGAGGACCTGGGTTCAATGCCCAGCACCCACATTATGGCTCACAACCATCTGTTGTAAGGGATCCTATGCCCTCTTCTGGCCTCCAGATACACCGGGCTTCTGATGTTTGATACATGTATGTATGAGATACATCTGGTGCACATACATACTACAGGTGAAACACCCTGTGCACGTAAGAATATAAAATTAAAAAACTGGATATTCTTTATCTTAAAAAAAAAAACAGAGAGAACGTATGTGCTATTTATCAGGAACACCACTTCTCCGTGTAATCTTTGAAATATTTGTGACATTTAGAAATTATATTTCTGGGAAATGATCCTAAAAACAACATACTCTGCAGTTCCCTCACAGATTTATAGGCTAACATGCTCATAGTGGATTATTTATAATAGCAAAAATATTGGAAACAGCCTAAAGGTCCAACAGTGAAGGAAGAGGTCATAAATTACATAATTTACAGATGATGGATCTTTACACAGCTGCTTAAAATGTTGAGGCTTTACGCTCTGATGTTCAGGAAGAGAAAATGAAAGATCCAAAATTACATCTAAGCAGAATCTCAGCTACGCAAGAGAACATTTTTCAAAAGGCTGGAAAGAACCATGCTGAGGTGTGAGCAGCAGCCCGGGTGATGAACGTGGAAGCTATTGTTCTATTGTTTGTTTGTTGTTTTGTTTTTAAATTTTATGTATAGACTGCTCTATCTGCGTGTATACCTGCACACCAGAAAGGGGAATCAGATCACATTATAGATGGTTGTGAGCCACCATGTGGTTGCTGGGAATTGAACTCAGGACCTCTGGAAGAGGAGCCCATGCTCTCAACCGCTGAGCCATCTTTCCAGACCTTTTGTTGTTCTTGTTGTTTTTAAATCTCTCTCTCTTTTTATAACTGCCCCACAGTTCTTGAGTTTTCTATTTTGAAGTTCTGTCCATCACTGCCTTCTACTGGACTCAGCCACTGGAGGATGACTTTGAACTTCGCATCCTCCCCCTCCACTTCCTGAGTGCTGCGACTGCAGATGTAAACCACCACACCTGGTTTATGGGGTACTGGGGATGGAACCCAGGGCTTAGCACATTCTACGGAACCCCTGAACCAACTGAGTTACATCCCATGCCCAGTCTTTAATTCTTTGGATTTCTATATTTACATTAACATCAACTATCTGTTTTTGTCTGTTATCTACTTTTCCCTGTAAAGTCTCTTGCATGGTAATAGACTTTTGAAATTCTGATATGAAAAACCCAGATCCTTACCTATTTGATTTTAGTCTCTTCAAACTGTGTTTTCTTTTAGTGTGTTTTTGTTTTACTTAATCTATTTTTCGAGACAGGTCTCATGTAGCTCATGCTGGCATCAAACCTCATGTATGGTCAATGATGATTTTGAATACTGATCTTCATCTCTCCCATGTTAGCATCACATATGTGCACCCACACACCTGGCCTTAGCTTGTGGTTTATTGAAAGGAAAACATGATGTGCTAAATAAAAGGAACTGCAGGCAACTAGGCAGTGTTGGCATACGCCTTTAATCCCAACACCCGGGAGGCAGAGGCAGGTAGATTTCTGTGAGTTTCAGGATAGCCAATATTACACAGAGAAACCCTGTCTTGAAAAACCAAAGCAACAACAAAAACCCACAAAACAAACAAACCAGAACCCTGCAGGGATGCAGGGAATAGGCCTTTAGTCCCATCATATCAAGACTCGAGGCATAGGAAGCACTCTGTTGTCCTAAGTAGTCCCAATCTCATACATGTGTGACCTTTGCTGGTGCTTCCATGCACTGTCCACCTGTAGGTAGAACAGAATGGCAGCAGGGGCCAGGACTGTGTATTTCCCTTCCCTCTGTGGAAGACTAGAGGGAGCAGGAGTTCTTACTTCCCTCTTCCAAGTAGGAGAAGCTCTAATAACTAACACCCTGGCAGGTTAGTTTCTGGTAAAGTCATTCCTTTAGGGGGGAGCAGGCCTCATTACAAAATTTTTGGGGTCTATTCCAAAATAGTTCATTTCTTCTCCTCCTTCCAAGGCACAAGAGGGTTTTTCCCCAACACTCATTGTGGAGACCTGGAAGTAAAGGTCCCATGCATGTGGGACTCCCTATGACCTGGGCCCTCATGGGGTTTCCAGCTGTCAGAGGTACCCACAGAGCTCCCGAGCTCATCAATTACAGGTCACATTCTATAACCGCAGTACCCAGTCTGGGAGATTTCTGCTCCGGTATGCTGTGACTGTGTATCAGATCTGCCTGGCTCTCTCTACGATTTACCACATGAGATCTCTGCTCTGGTGGACAGAAGAGTGAGTTTTCAGCTTGCTGGTCACTTGTAAGGATAAGGTGGCCACTCTTAAACTCTTACGTGCCAGCCTGGAAGCAGGAAGTCAAGGATTGTAAGCAGATGGTGATGTAAGATGGATCCTGGGAGTGGGCTTCCGGCAGCTGTTTCCCTTCTCCAGCCAGCAGTGGCCTTCCCTCAGGGGTTTTTCCCCCCTCTGTCCTGGTAAAAGTCTTCAGATGACCTCAACCTTTTACACAGACATTTCTTTATGGTGTCTTATTTGATCCTTCTGCAAAGCTATGGTGAGGTGGGTATTGGGATCCCATTTCAGTGAAGAGGCATTCTAAGGAGGGTAATGGCTTCCCTAAAGTCACGTGGCCATGATTTTCATGATACCCAAGGAGGTGATGAGAAAAACTCTCAGTGGGTTCCCTGCTCATGCTGAGGTGGAGGTCTCAGAGCCGAAAACTTCGCATTTTGACCACATCTTAGGGGCCTCTGAAGCCACAAATTGTTTGTTGATCTGTAATAAAGTACTCTGATCCGCCCAAGTTCTGGAATTAGAGGCATGTACCATCACACCTGACCTCAGTGGTGTCTTGAAAAAGGAAATTATTTTACAAAGAACTGAGGCACAGAGCTAGGAAATGTCCAGTGTTTGGAACTGCCTTGAGACCAGAGAAAGGTGGTGAGCTATGGTAATAGAATGCCAAAGTTAACTAATGCAATATTTTAAAAACAAAGCAAAACCAAAAAAAAAAAAAAGATGCACTTTTTTGTCTGAGATGCCTCCCCTCCTGGGCAGCAGGCCACATCAAAATGAAACTGAATATCTCCTTCCCAGCCACTCAACTCATTGAAATGGACAGTGAACGAACCCTTTGGACTTTCTGTGAGAATTGCCTGGCTGCAGAAGTAACTGCTGGTGCTCTAGGTGAAGAGTGGAAGGATTGTGTAGTCCAGTCTAGTGCTGTGAATGACAAACAAGGTTTTGCCATGAAGCAAGGGATCTTGACCCATGCAGAGTGAGCCTTCCTAATGTTGCGACCGTTTTCCATACAGTTCCTCATGTTGTGGTGACCTCCCCAACCATAAAATTATTTTCATTGATATTTCATAACTGTAACTTTGCTACTGTTATGAATTGTGATGTAAATATTTTTGGAGATACATCATTGACAAAGGGGATTTTGACCCACAGGCCAAGAACCACCGATAAGGACCAAGCAGAACTGGAAGGAGGAAGCACAAGTCTGTTCATTTGCAAGCAGAAGATTGTGGATGCCGATCTGGGTGTTCTCAGCTTATTTATTGGAAGGTGAGAAGGATATCCCTGGATTGACAGATGCTGCTGGGCTTTGGTGGCTGGTGTCCAGGAACTGAAAGCTTTCAAGAAGATGATGTCCACCAATGACTGACCCAACTTGAGACTCACCCCATGGGATAGAGCCAACCCCTGCCATTATTAATGATGCTCTGATATGCTTGCAGACAGGGGCCTAGCATAACTGTCTTCTGACAGACTTCATCCAGCAGCTGATGGACACAGATGCAGACTCACAGACAAACAATAGATGGAGCTTGGGGAGTTTTGTGGAAGAATGGGAAGGATGGAGAGAGCCGGAGGGGTCAAGGACGCCGCAAGACCTACAGAGTAAACTAAATGGATGCATAGGGGCTCACAGAGACTGAAACATCAACTAAAGAACATGCCTGAGCTGGACCTATGTATACATATGTATAGGCCCCCTATACATATATAGCAGATGGGCAGCTTTATCATCATGTGGGTCTCCTAACAACGGGACTAAGGCGTGTCTTTGACTATGTTGCCTGCCTCTAGAGCCCTTTGCCCTAGCTGGGCTGTCTTGTCTAGCTCCAGCAGGAGAGGACTTATTTTGCCCTGCTGCAACTTGATGTGCCAAGGTGTGTTGGTATCCATGGAAGGGGAAGGGGGGTTGGAGGCGCTAGGGCAGGACTGGGAGGAGAGGAAGTAGGGAACTGAAATCAGGCTGCAAAGTGATTAAATAGATAGATAGATAGATAGATAGATAGATAGATAGATAGATAGATAGATAGAAGGAGGAAGGGGATTAAGAGGATTTCCACTGATGTGTTGTCAGAAAGCCCTTAAACAAAGAAGGTAGGAAGCCCAGGACCAAAGCCCCCAAGATTCAGCTTCTTGTTACTCCATGTGTCCTACAACACAAAAGCCAACTATTGAACTTAAGAGACAATGCACTAAGAAAAGCAAGGACAGGTGCAGAGGGAGGGGGCTAGGCAGGAGACAGAAATGTTGGAATCCCCAGTAAGGATCTTGTGCTTCAACAAGGGGTGTCAATAGCTCCATTTCCTATATGTAGTTACCTCCACACTATTCTGCTCAATTTGTTGTCATGGCTGTGGGCTAAGGTCCTCTCTACTCCAACCTAGAGATGGGAGGATCATGTTATGACTTGACAAAAGGGATGTCCTATCACATTGCCTTCAACCACTGTCTTTCCTGTGAGTGTTGTCTGGCTCCACAGAATACAACTTATGTTTCCCATTGATTGTTGTGGTTTTGGAAGATGCTAAAGTATAAAGGAAGTAAGAGGCTAACTCAGATGGGAACTCATTAATACAACATCCATGAAGTAGTCACCCATGATGAGGTGGGATCTGGGGGTGATGCAGCTGTTTGGGGGTCATTACCCTCCTGTAGTGTATCCCCTCACCCATGCTCTGGAAGGAAGCACAATAAACTTTTTGTTCCACAAAGCTGGACTTTAATGGAATCTTCCTGTGCTCTGTCATCAGTTCCTGTGTGGCAGGAGTAGATGTTTGCTCATACCTCTCTGGGAAAAGTTAATGTGACAGATGGTGGTTCTCAAACTTGGACTTCAATCAGAATCACTTGGAAAGCTTTCTCCTACAGAGCGTTAGGCTGCAGATGCTCATGATGCACTGTTGTATGGTGCTGATGCTGTTACTTGGAGGGGGAGGGAGATAACCAGACACCACAGTTGGAGAATCCCTTTCCTCTGTCTGGATGCCACTCAGGGTTACTGCATGCAACCTTTTGCTTTATGTCCAAGTTTTTGATCATTTCTTAACAATTACCAACAGTTAGAAGTCAGATTTCTTTTTCAAAGCCCTGATTTTGACCTCTTTTAAAAAATATATATATATAGGCAGCTGGAGAGATGGCTCAACGGTTAAGAGCGCTGACTGCTCCTTCAGAGGACCCAGGTTCAATCAATTCCCAGCACCCACATTCCCAGCTCACAACTGTCTGTAACTCCAAGATATGACATCCTCACACAGATATACATGCAGGCAAAAACTAATGTACGTAAAATAAATACATTTTTAAAAAATAGAGCCAGTAATGGTTAAGCCTGAATTCTCTTCTCACTGGCCTGGCTCAGTTCTAGCTTTTCCTTTTAGGTAGGGGGACTTGCTTACAATTCTGTCACAGACACCATCATCCCCATCTCACATCACTCATTGCTTTTGTGGGCATTTGATCCTTAGGTCTCTGCAAAAGATCATGGAGACTGTCAAAGATCGGGTTTCTATTGCTGTAATGAGACACCAGGACCAAAAAGCAAGTTGGGGAGGAAAGGGTTTGTTTGGCTTATACTTCCACATTGCTGTTTATCATCAAAGGAAGCCAGGACAGGAACTCAAACAGGGCAAGAACCTGGAGGCAGGAGCCGATGCAGAGGCCTGGGAGGGATGCCACTAACTAGCTTGCTTCACATGGCTTGCTCAGCCTGTTTTCTTATAGAACCCAGGACCACCAGCCCAGGGATGACACCACCCACAGTTGATCACTACTTGAGAAAATGCCTTACAGCTGGATCTCATGGAGGCATTTCCCCAACTGAGGCTCCTTCCTCTCTGATGACTCTAGTCTGGGTTAAGTTGACACAAAACAGTACAGAGACATAATGCAAAATTTGGAGGGCAGACATAAGCATAGCTGATTAATTCCCATTCCCATATTCTACATGGCTAATTCAATCACCCAGAAGCATAACCTTGGCAGTTAGATAGGACCCCCATTCTCAGCAACACTTGATTTAATACTCTATTGTCATTGTATTCAAGTTTCTTAAACAAGTATGTTTATTATTTTATTATCTTTGAGAATGTCATATATTTGTACAATGTATTTTGATTACATTCACCCCATCTTCAAGAAATCACCATTTCTTGTTATTTTTTTTCTTATATTTATCTATCTGGTTCTTTAATTATTTGTGAGTATGTAGGGGTAGTTGTGCACATGCCTCTGCTGGGCATAAGGATCAGGGGACTACCTGAAGGAGTTGGCTCTTTTCTCCTCCCGCGTGGGCTCAGGGAGATTGAACTCATGTCTTCAGGCTCAGCAGCCATAGCCCTTAGCCCACCAATGTACCAGCTCACCAGCTCCAATTCTTAAAACTTTTTGGACAACGGGTCTGGCATTTTCATTTTGTTTTAGGACTTAACAAACCCTCGACCCTGTCTTGCAGGCACACCACACTGTCTGTGTTTGTAGGTGACCTTCCTTACAAGCAGGTCTCGATGGAGGGTGAGGGTGTGCAATTCCCGATCAGATCTAAGAAGTACTACAGAACTGTCTTATTCTGCAGACAAGATACTCATTTCATTTCATTGCTTCATTCACCGAGGTCCAGAAAGAGGAAATTAACTTTCCCCGGGGTCATGGACAGACCCTGAAACGGAAGCCAAATTGGAGGTCCAAAGTGATGAGTCTGCAAGGCAGTCGATGCTGAGGCAGCCAGTGAGCTCAGTCTGAACTGCCTGCCGTGCATACCAATGCAGAGATTTCCTGATTGTTACGGAGCTCAGCCAACTTCATCCGGCTGAAGCAGAGGAAGTAGATAAAATGGGAAGACAGCCGGGGTGGGACTAGATAGGAAGGGATCTTTAAACAACTCTGGAAAACTGTAGAAAGGGACCTGTGTTAGGATAATGATGGGGAAAAAGGAAACATTATATGTGAGCCCTACCCATTTATCAGACTTCCATCTCCCTCCACATCAACAACAAAGGGCAAAGGTGTGTGTGTGAGGGGAAAGCCCACCTGTGCGCTTTTGTGAGTTAAAAATGGCAGATAAGGTCATGGTAGGCACTTGATTTCAGAAGGCTCTTCTGGGAAATAGCACAGTTGTTGGTCCATTCTTAGTTGCCTGGTTTTCGGTTCGTGGCTGCACACACCCAGTAAGAGCTGTCTGAGTAGATGCTGAGGATGAGAACTAGGAAATGAGTCAGCCCTAAATGGCACTGCACTGTATTCACATCTTCTCCTATGATCTGAGTCTGGTGGATCCTTCTCCCCTACCCAGGTTTCTTCTCTGGGATAGTGGAGGAGCCAAGGGCTGGATAGAGATTTGCATTCTATACTCAGTGTTGTCTTGGTGATGGGAATGTTACCCCAACCTGGACCAGGACTTGTCTCCTGGAATGCTGGCAGTCTTAAAGGTGTGTGTGTGTGTGTGTGTGTGTGTGTGTGTGTGTGTGTGTGTGAGTGTGTGTGTGTATCTGTGTTTGTGTTTAGATGGCTGGGCTGTATACATGCATGAGTGGGTAGGAATGCCAGGGGAGAAGGTTGAGTGTCCTGCTGTATTTATTCTCCATCTCATTCCGTTGAAGCAGGGTTTCACACTGAACCTGGAGTTAGGCCAGCAGCCAGCAAGCCCAGCACCACTTGTGTCTCTGCCTTGACCCCTGCTCACATGGCACACAGGTGCTCTTGCAACCACAGCTTCTCAGCGTGGGTTCTGGGGCTCTCCTGCTTGTAAAGCAAGTGTCCTCAGCCACTGAGCCATGCCCCAGGTCTTTACCCCATACACGTTAAGTTTGTGGTTGGCAGTATTCTAGCTACCACATCAGGCTCTAGAGAATCCATCTGAAACTAAAGCCAAACAGTAGCAAAAGATAGTTTGAGTTCTAATGATGTTTTTAAACCTGTGAATCCGGCCACATCTGAAGTCAATCTACTCCTTAAATTTATTATCTACGTAAGTCAAAAATTTTTCCTTTCTTGTTTGCACTACTTTGACATTGGGATGTGGCACTGTGGTTGAAAAATGTGTCATTACAGACTGGCTGGATCCCAGGGGAGGACATTGCAGCCAGCCCTGAGGAGACAGGATGAGCTGGGGTTGGATGGAAGGGGAGGAGGTCCTCCCCGTTGGTGGACTTGGAGGGGGCGGGGAGGAGATGAGGGAGGGTTGGGGAGGGTGGGAGGGAGTGGGGGGGAGGCTGCGCATGGGATGCAAAGTACCTAACCTGTGATTGATAACAAAAAAATAAAAAAAGGAAAAAAAAAAAAAGAAGCCATCTTTATGGGGAAAAAAATCACATGAACTTTGAAGAGAGTTTCAATGTAATCATGTCCTAAGATTTGTTGTACACGTGGGATTGAGTTTATTATCAGGAAACCTTTTTACAAAATTGTACTGTGCCCAAAATAACCCCATGTTGGCCTCTCAAGAAAAAAAAACAAAAAACAAAACAAAACAACAACAACAACAACAAAACAACAACAAAAAAGAAAAATGTGTCACTAATATAAAGGTTTCCTTCATCCTCAACTGGCTACGGGGTGCCGGAATTACAAGCACGGAAGAGATGTGTGCTATTTCTGTCTTCATGTCAACCATTTCCCAATGAGATGGTAAAATGTATCGAAGGGCAAAAAGAATTAAAAATCTTGATTTGGCAGTTCTATTTCTAGGAATTTGTCGAGGACAAAAAAAAATGATTCCTCAAAGATAGAGCTGCAAGGATATTCATTATGGAATTATTTCTATTCTTCAACTTTATGATGAAGTATCAAAGAGCCTGAGTACCATGCTGCATGAGGGCAGTCACTTTTCAACCTAAACTGGTACCCTGGACTCGCACCCTGTTCAGGAGAGAGATCATGACCTGCACTCCAGAGCAGCCCTGTCTTTCCTTGCTATGTAGCAGTTTCCTCTTAAACTGAAATCATCAATCCAATGGGGAAGCTTCTTAAAACAGAAGATAAACGACTCAAAATAGCATCAGGAAGTTCCTGAAACCGACTAGATCCACTAGGCCCCTCCCTCCCAAGAGTAAACAATAAAGACTTGTGAAGGTCTTCAAGCTACAAAGACACTCAGACAAGCCAAGCTGCCTGGAAGAAGCAGAGATGAGCAAAGCAGTCTCAAGAAACAGGAAGTAGCAGTGCTGCCTGAAAGAGGTCAGATCAACTGAGCCTCCTGAGGAAGCTAGTCTCCAGCCTGTTGAGCTGCCCACAGGCTGTGCAGTATGCTTCAGGCATCCAGCTGTTGTGAGAAGTCGCCCGTGATAGGGTGGGCTTTGGTGATTCAGCTGTCTTTAAGGTATTTCTCTTCCTGTCAGTAACCCCTCACCCGTATTCCTGTAAGTTATTCCAATAAAGTTCACTGGTTGACCAACTTGGACTTTGGTGGTAGCCGTATGAGTGAATAGACAGATGTGTTACATCTTCCAGGTCTTATCACACAACACTCTTACTCACAGGTCTCCCTCCGGCGAAGGATAACTATTAGCCTTCTACCTATATGAGTTAACTTTGCTTCTTTTTGCTATATCTTCAGGGAGTCACAGTGTCTAACTTGATGAGGGTGTGGGGAACATCTCTGCTCGGTTCCGTGTTTGTAAGCATCTGCTATAGTCTTTTGAAAGTTCTAGTTTGCTTATACTGTACTGTATTGCATTATTAGACTGTGCCACAACTTACTTACCTATATATAAAGAGTTAGGTAGTTTCCCTATCAGTAGTACTCAGAGCAGTACTATGTAAGCATCCTTCTAGCTAACGTGTATCTACACTTGGGAGATAAAGACCTGGGACGTGAAATGCTGGGCTTTCCTATACTACCACCTTTAGAAGACCTTACTGAACATCGTACCAAACTGACTCTAGCAGTTCACACACCCAGCAACACTCGTTTCTCATTCTACGCATGGTGGTAACACTTGAACCTGGGCACTGCAGGTCGGTTGACTCCAGAATTTACTTGGGAAGGAGAAACTGGAGGATCTGGAGTTCAAGGTCCCCCTTGTCTACATAGGGATTTGGAGGATTTATGAGACCCTATTGTAAAAAACAAACAAACAGAATTTTAAACATGTGGTAGGTAGGTGCTGGTATCAAACTGTTGCTTCTATTTCCACTCTCATGATGACTAATAGGACTGTAAAGTTTGTTATGTGTATATCGGCTTCTTGGAAGACTGACCAACCCTATTTCTCAGTTTTGTCTGGGGTACTCTCTATTTTATTGCTTTGCTAGAGTTCATTAAGCGTCCTGGCTGCAGGTGTTCAGTCGTGTATCTACAGTCTTTTACTTTCTGAGAGACCCTTTCTCTTTTTTTATAAAAATTATTTTAAAAAATTTCTTCATTGGTATATATTCATTGCACATGACGTTGGGTTTCACAAACAATTTCTTTTAAGTATAAACATTTTACCATAGAAAATGTCTTAATATAGAACTAATCACTTTTAATTTTTCATATATTTTGTTGTCTATTTAGGAAATTGCTTCCTACTGTAGAATCAGAAAAAAAATGTTCTACTTTTCTCAAAAGTAAAAATTTACCATTTTCATTTTATGGTTATTTCTTCACTTTGTTTTCAGTTCATTTTCATGGTATGAAATCCCCCCCCCACTTTTTAAAAATATGGGCATGCTCCAAAACTGTGTACCATGTCACCCTTGGGAGCCACAGGAAAATTATAGGGGTACCATGGGGCATCAGCTAAAGGAAACGGGCTGACATTTGTTGGGTATCACACAAACTGTTAGTTTGAAATAATTTTTCCTCTTAAAACCCTGCTGCCCTCCTATCAATGACATCATATTTTTGCAAAGCTGGTTGAGTTTTCTTTTGTAATATCTCTGATTTTAAAAACTAGGAGATGAAGGCCGATGGTGGTAACATACATTTGTAATCCCAGCTCTCAGGGACACAGAGGGAGGTGGATCTCTGTGAGTTTGAGTTCAGCCTGGTCTACAGAGCAAGTCCAGGACAGCCAAAGGTACACAGAGAAACTCCGCTTCAAAAACCAAAATAAACAAACAAATAAACGTAGGAAATAAAAATGGTGGTGTTCATCCTGAAAATAAGTGAGGAAGTGTTTGGGGCCCAACAAGAGCACAAATATATTTGTGTGTGGTTGTTTAATAATAAATTAAAACACTATTTTTTCCATTTATCTATATTATTTTTTCAAATAATTACTAAGCTTTTAGGATATAAATATTAACCAAGGTTTTGGGAGCCTGATTACTTAGTAAAGAAGATTGTTACATATTCCTGTTGAATAGCGGTGCCATAAACTTCTTAGGCTATTAAAGGGTGATGAAGTTTGGGAATCTGATAAAGCACACAAATTCTTGAGCCACACTTAACGATTCCTACCCTGGCGTTCATGTTCTGTGTGTGTGTGCATGTGTGTGTTGTTTTTCTCATGTCTGTGACAAAATACTAGCAAAAACTTAGGAAGGAGGGGTTTTTTTTGACTCACACTTTAAGGGTTCACCCCATCACGTGTTGACAACAGCAACCGGAAGCATGAATGAGGCAGCTGGTCCCCAGTCAGGAAGCGGAGAGAGATAAAGGCTCGTGTGTTAAGCTTTGCGCTCAGCCTGGGCTTGAAGCGGTTCACACCCAGCCTAAGACCTCTCACCTCAGTTCAACCACTCTGACAGTCCTAGAGCTTTACGCCCAGGGTGATTCTAACTCCCGCCCAGCTGACAATCGAGATCAACTTCATAGTGCGCGCGATTGTGTTGCGATTGTGACCAGCGCCCTGCATTGCAGCAATTCCTTCTTCCTTATTAACTCTTGGAAAAACCAGGTGCTGTAGCGGGTCACTCCACAGTGGTGGACCATGTGACAAGGAAGCAATGGTAGCCCCTGACCAACAGCAAGACTCAAGGGTTTTTTGTTTTGTTTTTTTCAGACTGCAAGGAATTTAATTCTTCCGGTAACGGGTAACCAGAGGAGTTGGAGAGCTGACCCTATCCTGGTTGGACCTCAAAGGCAAGTGCAGCCCAGGCGAGCACCTTGAAAGCAGCTCAGGAAACCCTGGGGCAAAGGGCTCTTTAGTTCAGTAACACCCAAACTCTTGTCTACAGAAAATGTGTAGTTCTGTAAGGGACACATAGATGCTAAAATTTTATACAGCAATATATTAATAATGTACTCACCAAATAGAAATCTCATTGGCCCAGCATCATTTAGTGAAAAGACAACTCTTTGTTGTGTCACGCCATTTCTGTAATAACAGAGCAGGGTGGTAGTAGCACACATCTTTTACTTCTAGCACATTCCTGGTCTGCAGAACAGAGTCCCGGACAGCCAAAGCTACATAAAAACCCTGTCTTGGAAAAAAAAAAAAAAGTAGAAACTACTGACATTTCTAGCAAGGTCTTGATGATAGAAGAAGATTATGAGACATTTCTCCACGTGACAGAATAATAGTTGATAAAGAATACATGGAGAATATCTAATAACACGGGGGAAAGTTTGACAACATGGGTAAGTGAACATTTTACAGAATTGTTTATTCAGTTATAGTATGAATCAAATGTGAGTATTATGCTTACCTGCATCATGTAAAAATAGTTCAAAACTCTTTTGAAGAGTGGAAGGGTACATGTTTTAAAACATTTTCCAAATAAATTACATGTGCATTTTGTCAACAAAATAAAAAAAAGTACATAATGCCTTTTTGCTGTTTGGTTTATTTTTCAAGACAAGTTTTCTCTATGTAGCTCTGTCTGCCCTGAACTCGCTCTGGAGAACAGGCTGGCCTCGAATTCACAGCGATCTGGGCGCCTCTGCTTCCCGAGCGCTGGACCTAAAGGCGTGTGACACCACTTCCACCACTACCCGGCAGAACATAATGAAGTCATATTTTAAAATCAAGGAGCAATCTCAGCTTTGAAGGACTTTACAGTGTGTGAGAGACAAGCTGTGTAACTAAAGGTATTATTATAGTGTCAGAAGCACTGAGGACTATCCCAAGACCCAATTCAGGCTACACTTACAGGAAAGAGAGGCCATTGCCCACAGTGGTCTTTCTTCAGTGATTTGCTGTTGTTGCATCAACTATAATAGAATGACAAGTTCTAAGTTATGACCACGAACCCGCTCTCAGGAACCCTGCTTGTTCTCAGCACCACATGGTTGCGGAGGAGAGAGTCAAGGGGATCTTCCCAAAGAGAGGAGGAGGCTTTGCCCAGGAGCAGTCAGAGACAGAGATAAGAACAGTGATTGCAGGAGACCAAGAGATAAGCACTTTTACCTGGGGCACTAACCCGGAGCTGCAGTGGACGTGGGATAGAGCTGAGTGCTCAATGGTGAGTCCAGGTAGGTAAATGGGACATTTGAGGAGACAGAAGGAATGGTGTGAGCATCAGAAGAGCCAGTGAGAGACAGAAACCAGATCAGAAGAGGATTTTTTTTTCAGTCTTTTTTGTTTATGTTTTGGTTTTTGTTCTTGTTGAGACAGGGTTTCTCTGTGTAGCCCTGGCTGTCCTGGATTGGCTTTGTAGACCAGGCTGGCCTCGAACTCTCAGAGATCTACCTGCCTCTGCCTCCCGAGTGCTGGGATTAAAGGCATGTGCCACCACTGCCTGTTTTTTTTGTTTTTGTTTTGTTTTTGTTTTTAAAGAGAGGGTCTCACTGTGTTGCTCTGACTGGACTGCTCACAGAAATCCTCCTGCCTCTGCCTGCTGAGTTCTGGGTATGTATCATCACCTGCCCAATCAAGGATAGGCTTCTGAGTAAGCAAAGATGATGGGTTTCACTCTGAGAATAATGAGGAATCAAAAGAGAATAAAAGAGAACGACAACTGGTTACCTATGCTGCTTCAGAAAATGATGATGCTTGGCCAGGACCATGAGAACACTAGTGATGATACGTGTTCTCTTGTACACTAGATTTCATGACCCTGTAGGAGCTGTTTGGAGAATGTATCTGAAATCACCTCTACAGAACTAGTACACTTCTATTAAACCAATATACCTTCAACAATCAGCAGAGCTAGAAAGATAGCTCAAGTTTTTTTTTTTTTTTTTTTTTCTGAATTGCTATAAAGCCCATATCACTCCACTGACCTCGTCTATCAGCTCTGTGATTGAGGCAGCATCACAGTCTGACTTCACTATCAACATTGTCTTTGGCCTCTGACACAATGCTTTTCCCATAATGGGCCCATGATATTACTACCGTTATGATGATGAAATGCATATTTATTGAATAAAATAGATGGAGCTATCAAGCAAGGAGTCAGATGGTTGTAGCTTCTGTTAGCAGCTAATTCCGACCCATATTTATGAGCCTGTAAGATGAACAGACTGACAAAGCAGAAGTGGCAGCAGATGCTGGGGGCAGAGGGAGAGGGGGTCAAGTTGTCATCTAATGTAACAGTGGGTGCCGCCTGATGCATGACATTTAAATGAGTCATGCCACTTCCTGGGGGCCAGGGCCACTTTCCGTAGTCCTACATCCCTTTATAGGCTGAGTAATTTCGGTGGCCTATGAGGACCATGATTCAGAGGCTACAAATCAGAAGGATTTTTCTGATGGATCAAGAAAAAAAATCCAACTCAAAAGAAAGAACAAGTGCATGCAATGAGGTAGTGCTTTCTCCTTAGTTGAGACAGGGCTTTAAAAGGAGGCAAAGTAGAAAGCACAGAGAAAAAAAAAATCCAGCACTGTGATCACCTTGAAGGTACATCCAGCCCCAGAAATCACTGCATCTCATTATTACTTTCTCAGTCCTAAAGCATAGTGATCCATAGCAAGTACATGGCCCCTCCTCTCCATTCTCTCTAGCAAAGAGCTCAGTTAGAAGCAAAGCCAAGTAACACTTTTGCTTGACTGTGAGCTATGATACAGACCAAAGCTGAACAATGACATCCTCCCAATGTCAGCATCCTCGGAAGGTTCAAGGTTAAAGATCCCACTTAGAGCAGAGCCTGTTAAGAAAAAAATAAATGTTTTTCTGTCTTCTTCAGAAAGCCAGACTCCTCCCCAATGGATGAAGTCACCATTAGTGATCTTCATTTTAGGACAGCATTTATAGTCAAATGGAAGCATCTATGGGAAAATTTTCAACCCTGGGCATGTGGATGGCTTTCCCATTAGCAAACAGATTTAGCACTGTATTTTAGAAAGGTTTTACATTAAGGTTAAGACTTGGGTTGGACTCCTGTCTCTTCCTGGTGCCTTTTGAGTATTTACTGTGGTCAAAAACACACACCTCTCTGGGCCTTGGATTCCTCAGCTGTAAAATCTCAAAGGAGTTTTCAGGATTAGAAAATAACGTGGGAAGCATACATCTTTGGCCACGGCACATCCCTGAGTGTTCCAGGGACAGCACGGGAGGTAGTGGTGATGATGTGATGAGAAAGACAGACCTTGTCATTGTTTTGTTCTAATGCAACATAAAGAAATATAAGGTCAGATTCATATGTACAGTACAACAGGGAGGGGTGAGCTGGACCCTCCCTAAGTACCATGTATCCATCCACTAAATTCATTCTACTTCCTTCCCGAAAGCAGCCAGACTTCATTTATAATGTCAGTAGCATCCGGGGTCTAATTATGCTGCCTACCAGCCTCAGATGTAGCACCACCCTTCATTGTGTGAAATCCCCTATCCCATAGCTTTTCAATAAACACTGCTCCCCCTCCAGGCCCACCCTACCCCCAGCACAATGAGTTCCTTTGCGTTTCTGCTTTATGCAACCCAAAGATTTTTGGCTCAGATGTGCTGATACAATGGGGGACATAATGGCTCCGAGGGTGTGAGAAACATGGGGAGGATAGAGGAAAGCCAAGCCAGGCACCAGGTGCGACTGTACAACTCATTCGGGACCAAAGAGATTTCCGTGGAGGAAAAGGAAAGAGCAGAAATACAACTAATGTTTAAAGGACTTAAGGTAAATTCTTAGATGACTGAATGAAGCCATGCTACCACTAAGCACTTCATGTACGTGATACAGACCTGGGTGCTGAGAGGGAAAGCAAGGAAGGCAATACACAACCTCCACTTTCAGGATTGCCCAGCTCGCCCCTAGCTACTGAGCATAGACAAGTGCAAGGGCTTTGTAAATCTCATCGATGCTAGTGTTTAAATTGGGAAGAATGAGGTCCAGGTATGGAGGGCCAGCCATGCCAAGTGCTGAGGCAAAGCTTTGTCTGCAGCCATCTTTTGAAGGAAAAGGAATGCACCATTAGAATGTCATGAGAAGCTGTTTGGTAGCACTTGGCATGATACAAGTTGGAAAGCAGTCTGGCATTTGTTATCACTTACCCCATAACCCAGCGATTCAATGCCTAGGTGTTATGAATGCATATACTCCCAAAATTTATAACTAAACGTGCATAATAACTATATTTGCAGTAATAAAATGAAATTGGCTGTAACTCAGTGGCTAGACAGATGATAGTTCACTACATTATAGTATACCTCAACAGTAAGATTCAGCTATCCACATATCCATCACCAGTGATGTCTTCCTTCATACTGAGCGAAAGGAGGCTAGAAACAGAGCACCATATACTGTACGATCACCTGTGAGCCTTGGAAAAGGGAAACAAGCTGTCCTGACAGAGAAAGAACAAGGTTTCACGGGGCTGTGGTGAGGAAGATGGCCGGTTGAGAGGGTAGAAATTTTCTTGGTAATGTTTTAAATCTTCATTGTTAACATTTATCAAGTTATGTGTTTTCTAAAATGTTTTAAGTACATTTAAAATGGGTACCTGTTTAACATGTAAATACATGTAAATTATACCTCAAAAAATGATCCTGGAAACCAGCCTAGAGTCCATCAACAGATGAGTAGATAAGAATATATGGTGTCCAGACAGGATACAATTATGTATGGTGCAGAAAAAAGAAATCATGAACAGTAGGTGGAAAATGAATGAAAGCTTGAAATCATGTTAGATGAAATGAGCCAGACTCAGAAGGCAAATATTTATTATTTTCTCTTACATGTGAAGCCTAGGCTTAAAATTATGTCTCTCTGTATGTAATTTTTTTATTTACTTTTCTATTGGTGTGTTAAAACACAATAACCAAGGCAAGTTTTTTTTTATTAATTTATTTATTTTTATATCAATCACAGGTTAGGTACTTTGCATCCCAGGCATAGCCTCCTCCCTCATTCCCTCCCACCCTCCCACTCCCTCCCTCATCTCCCTCCTCCCCGCCCCTTCCAAGTCCACCAACAGGGGAGGACCTCCTCCCCTTCCATCCAACCCCAGCTCATCCTGTCTCCTTGGGGCTGGCTGCAATGTCCTCCCCTGGGATCTAGCCAAGGCAAGTTATAAAGAGAAAGTTTTTAATAGTGCTTACATTTTCAGAGGGTTAGAGTCCATGATGGCTAGACATAGTGATAGAAACAGCTGAGAGCTCACATCTTGATTCAAAAGAAGGGAGAGAGAGAGAGAGAGAGAGAGAGAGAGAGAGAGAGAGAGAGAGAGAGAGAGAGAGAGAACACTAGGAATGTGGGAATGATGTGAATCTTTTGAACCTCAAGCTCACCCCAATGGCACACCTCCTCCAACAAGGCTACCCCTCCCAATTCTTCCCAAATAGTTTTGCCAACTAGGGACCAAGTATTCAAACATGAGCCTCTGGAGCCATTCTCAAAATGGGCAGAAGTGGAAGTCACTATTAAATGAAAGAAGCCAGACTCAGAAGATACATTTTTTTTGTATTTTCTCTTATATGTAAAATCTAGATTTAAAATTCTCCCTCTCTCTTTCCCTCCCTCCCTGCCCCCACCTCTGTTTGTGTTGTGCGTGTTTGTGTGTGTGTGTGTGTGTGTGTGTGTATGCATGCATGTGTGTAGATCATGAAACTAGAAGGGATCATGAGAGAGGAGAGGGAGACAGGTGAGAAAAGGAGGTGCTGCTAGAATACATGTGATGAGAAAGCAGAAGTTGGAGAACTAACTAGTGGAGGAAGAAAACCAGCCAGGGATGAACATGGGAGGATGACAGTGTGTGTTGGGGGTGGGGGTGGGGGGGCGGGGAACAAGTGAGAATATAAGAGAATAACGTAGATAAGAAGATGGCAAAATGAAATCTATTATTTTGTTAACATAAAACATTAATTGGAGGGAAAAGTTCAATAAACATAAAAAGACCAGATCCTTGGAACATGGCAGTATGATCTACTGATGCCAAAGTATGAAAAAGGGAAGGGAAACACAATGTAGAAGAAACATAGAAGTTAGGAATGAGAGAGCTAGTGGGAACACATTAGTAGAATCACAAAACAGTGCCAAGACCCTTAGATCTCTTAAAGTTTGGCAATCTGTCAGCTCTGTTAGAAACAGAGCGCTGGATTGGGTGGCTGGAGGAGAGGGCACAGTGGAGAGAGTGGCCCCATTTGGTTCTGAGCACAACTAACTTCATAGCCTCTCCCCTCCTCCTCACACCCCCTACCTTCTTCCCTTAGGAATCTGTTCTCTCAGCCTAGTGACTGTGTGTGTGTATGTATGTATGAGAGACCTGAGCCTTTCATGGCCTCCTTCAAGCAAGCCACAGGAAACAAGCTAGAATAACCCCACCAGCCCTCAGACATTCTCATAAGTACAGTACTGTTCTTTTAAAAAGCTGGAAGGTTGGTTAAAGAGTCCGGAGCTATTCTTAGCACCAAACTCTATAAAAAGGAAATGCCAATGATAATCTTAGATGTCTGTATTTTTACAAGGGATAATTCAAGCTTCTCTCTGAGAGTTCCCAGTCCGCAGAAATCCTCCATAAAAGCGCTACCTCAGGTCAGATCCTCAACCCCCCTTAACATTACTAAGATTCTTTGGAGACTAAGAGTTAGGGGCTGACTGGAAAAACTCAGATTGCATCCACTTACAGAGAAGCCTCTTCCGGAGCTGCCTATGTTCTGTCAGAGGAAAATAATGAGTGAACCTACATACAGACGTTTATTTATACTAACTGTACAGGGGCCGCATGCCAAAGGAGTTAGTAAGCAGCAAGCTCTTGTCAGACTCAGCTCTGTGCCAGTCCTATGTGGCTCTATTAGAAGGTCCTTCAACCTCCCTGAGCTTCTCATATTGAATGGTCAGTTGTGGGTCCTGTGAGCCAATGTCTGGCGTTGCCACTTAGCAAATTTCCAGCAGAGGTTAATTCATTATTGTTATGATGTGTCCGAAACATAGGGATTATGAAAAATGCATTCTTGCCTTGAGAACTTCCTGCTGCTGACTGTTACAGGTAGCATACAAACGGGATAAGAGAACAGAACTGGTGACGGCACGTGGTAGAGAAACTACTGAAAATATGTTTTGGGAGGAACTGGAGAGAGGATTCAGTGGCTAAGAGTGCATGTACCACTTTCCCAGAGAACCCAGGTTTTGTTCCTTGAATCCATGCTGTCCCAGGAGGTCTGATACCTTCTTTTGGCCTTCGAGGACACCTGCATTCCCGTGCACATACTCCCGCCTCCAGGCAGGCACTTATAAATGCAATTAAAAAGAAAATGTTTTTAAAAGAACATTCCCTTTGATTTTCACACAACACTAGTCCCTTGCTTTGAACTTTGTTGAGTACCAATTTGTTAATCTCTCTCTGTCTCTCTCTGTCTCTGTGTGGCCTTGAACATACTAAGTATGTACTCTCCCACTGAGCTACGTACCCCTCAAGAGTTTTTGAATTGCTTTTTCTTTTGGCCTACATTCCCTCTTGAAAATTTCTTGAGAAAACAAACTCATCGTGGAAGACTTAGCCTGGATGTTTTAATTCAGAATAGCAAAAAAATCAGAAAGAGTCTTGATGTCTAAGAGTGGAAGTTACAATGTAATGCAGATATTAAAACTAATGACAATTTCCATAAAGCAGATCACAAACCCATAGCTGCAATGTGGGTTCATTCTGAGGCTATGACCTGAAGTATTATTTTTATTAAGGATTTATTATAACCAGAAACTCTAAGAAGCCTGAATTTTTCCACATAAAAGCACAGACATCGAGATACTTATATACACACATACAGAAAATGTCTATAGACTTTGGCTTAACAATGGTTTGATATGTAACTTTTTTTTGTTTTAGAAGTAAACCTTTTTTTTTTTTTTTTTGAGATAAGGTTTCTCTTTGTAGCCTTGACTGTCCTGGATTTGTTTTGTAGACCAGGCTGGCCTTGAACTCGAATTGATCCACCTGCCTCTACTTCCCTGAGTGCTGGAATTAAATTGTGAAGCACCACACCCAGGTTTAATGTGTAACTTTTGAGAGGACTTTTTGTTTCATTTATATTTATTTCTATAGAGACTATTACTTTTATATATTTAAAGAAACAGAAGCAAAAATAAATGAAGGTGGGTGAATCCACAGTGCCTTTGTTCTCACTTGACATTTCTTTTTTTTCCTTTGTATTGTTTTGAGACAGGTGTGTGTGTGTGTGTGTGTGTGTGTGTGTGTGTGTGTGTGTGTAGCTCTTGACTGCCCTCACAGAGATCCACCTGCCTCTGCCTCTAGAGTGCTGGGATAAAGGCATGTGTCACCACTACCTGGCTTTCACTTGACATTTCTAAGAACTCTACATCCTTGATATAGCTTTCCCCAAATACACTGATTGACTGTATGACATAGGCCAAGTTCTTCCCACTCAAAATGCACATGTTAGTCAAGGTCAGAGATAGCAAATGACTTTCATCCTGAGAGCAGTTCCACATCTCTGGAACTATCAGGGCCACCTCTGTAGACAGAAGGGATGTCTCAGAGAAGGTGAGGACTAGGAATAACCAGTAATGTCCTCTGTGGATCTAAGACTGAGAAGCAACATGGGAGAGCCTGGCAGTTCCCGTAGGTAGAATAGAAAACTCTAAGTTTCTTTACAGCCTTATGTGTCTGTAGCGTCTTTACACAAAAGTGTAGCTTCTGCTTTGAAATTCATAGGTGTCAGAGATACAAAAGTTTATACTTTTAAGTTCTGGCAAAATTGTACTAGGTCACCCAATCTACTATATACCACAGATTCCAAGACATAATCTAAAATTTGCTAATTGAGGGCTGAAGATGGCTCAGTGGTTAACAGCACTTGCTGCTCTTGCTGAAGACTTGGGTTTGGTTCCCAGCACTCACATGATGGCCCACAACCATCTGTAACACCAGTTCCTGAGGATCTGACACCCTCATCAGACCTCTACAGGCACCAGGCATGCATACAGTACCCAGACATAAATGCAGGCAAAACACTCATGCACATAAAATAATTTTTTTTAACAGAAGGAGAAAATTCACCATAGCATTGCCTCTTCTGTATTTACACTCATTGCTTCTCATGCCAAGACCAAGAGATAAACCACAGCTGTTAATTCAGCTTCTTCAACCTTAAAGCAGTTTGAAAGCTACAGCTGTTGGAGGCATAAACCTGACCTTGCCTTTGTCCTCGATCTGTGTCTCAAGTTTCATGGAGTTCTCTGAAAGCCACACTTCAGGAAGTTGGTTCAGAGAAGCGTGTACTTTTAACACCCCCCCCCCAAAAAAAACCCAGAATATTGGCATTTCCAGCATGACACTTCCATCAATGATCCCAGGTCTACGAAGTGCTAACACTATTTGCAAAGTCATATGTTAAATTCAATCAATATCCAACCTTACCCACTGGCAAGCAAACATGGATCCTTTGGCAAAAGTCAGTAAAGGGCTCTGGAGGCTATTTGGAGGGAGGGGCAAGCTGGAGGGCTTGACTGCATCTCAAATTAACTATGCGAATCTGTCAGAGCTTCTGCATAGAATAGCAGACTGTATTCAGGGCTCTGGGCAACAGCTGCGCCTTCCAAACCAAGACACTTCTCAGAAAGATGATCCAAATGTGGGCTGTGTGTTTCAGCAGGACTTGGTGGGACTTTCCCACTTAAATGGCTCTTTGTGTTTTCAAAAGTTGGGACACTGACCTCACGAGTGGCTAACGCATGATGTCTTGGAGGTCTTGATTTACATTTGGCTGGTGGCCAGGGCTTAACTGTCAAAATGCTCTGATGACAGATGGACAGTGCTGGGCTTGTTCAGGCTTGTTTGTAGTGGACTGGGTGGATTATAGGACATTTGCTCTGTCCAGGTTTGATAAGCTGAAAAAAGCCAGACTGTTAGGAAGGGCTGGCTCCAGGGCTCCTCTCTGGGTGCCAGGATTTAGTCTTTAATCAGTCATCCCTTTCATTGTCTTTATTTATATTCAGCAGCTTTACCTACTTCTGGGGTCTACTTGAGCACTTGACTGTTTGTTGCAGCAATTGATCCTGACCAAGACTGGGGATCCATCCTGTACCTGTGTTGGCCAACTCTACTCATCTTAGAGACATTTGCTAGGTCCTATTTTCTTAGGAAGACACTTTGCAGGCAAGGTGTGAGTCTGGATTCACTGGCATTCTGGGCTATCACACGAGATATGGGTGTTAGGGATTGATCAGCTGCCCCCTGCCAGTGGGCAGAGTCAGTGAGAGTGCTCCATACATCTAGGAAGGAACAAGCAGCCTTTTACCCCCTTTCTTCTCCTTCAAACCAGAATGGAGGACTATTTATTTACCTCTGGGGGAGGAGCTGAAGTTTTACAGTTCCTGGGATAGTTCAGGGGTCATTTTGTGCTCTCTGAGGCACCTAGAGACAGAGCCAGGGTTTACAGCTGCCTGAGTCACAAAGTGGTATGGCATAGATTCTGACCAGGTGTCCACAACCACGTGGGCCCAGGGCTGGAGGAACTCAGATCTTTAGGCTATGAGGTAAGCCTTCTGATGGCAGAGCTGTCTCCATAGCCCCTGAATAAAGTTCTATTCAGATGTAAAGATGAAAGTATGTCATCTGCAGGAAGGCAAATGAATGAGAAAAATACTGTATTAAGCAAAATAAGCCAGATTCAGAGACAGAAACAAATGTCATGTTTTCTAACGCGTGTAGAACCTAGATTTTCACACACCCCCCCCACACTGGGTGGGGTGTGGGGATGAATATAAAGGGGATCCACTTTCAGGGAAGAGAAAGAAGATTAGAGGGAAGAGAGAGAAAAGGATAGTGCAGTGTGAATATGCTGAAAGGACAGAAAAATGTACTTAAGAAACCCTTCATTTTGTACAGTGAATTTACCCTAATACATTTTTTTCTTAAACATGTAAAATGTCGCTCTGTCTTTTAGCCCAGGCAGAACTCTCCCGACAGCTGGTTGACAGTAAAAAGCACATTTGCCTCTATAAATTCTTGAACACACTGTCATCATTCATTTAAAAGCCTGTTTAATAGCCAGAGATGGATTACAGCAAGTACAAGTTTCAATTCTTTACTCTTTTAAGACTGTTAGACACATTTTTTTTAAAGTTTATTTAGACCCTGCTTTTGTTTAGCAAAGCACTTAAGGTAACATGGAAAACCATGTGTGAAGTTCACACACCAAAGCCACCAGCTGTCATTTGCCAGAATTTTTCAAAGTGGGTACTGGGTGATGTCAATAGGTACTGTTAAAATCAAGAGTGTCAAGAAGGCCAAGTGTGAAACCCTGAGACATTACACTTTTGTGATATTGTAATGATAATGAACAGTGTTCCCTTCTAAGTGGGGCGCAGCACCAGCTTCCAAAGTTGTTTGACCAAATCAGTCTCATTAAGCACAGAAACATTGTTCTCTCCTTTCTGACTCCGCTTCTCACTAAGGCACCATTTCCCATCTCCTTGCAGTAAAACTGGTTTTTAATTCGCAAATGCTTGGGGCAGTTATGTCTGGAGTACAGAACACTTTGAGTGACATTTGAAGTCTACTGACATTACAATATACTCTGAAAAGGAGACAATTTGCATAACAAATTCCACAAAGTGCAACTTAACATAAGAACAAACAAGACAATGAGACGGTTAAAAACCACTCCTGGCTTGGAGTGTTGAGATTTCCCACACTGAGAAGCAGATGCCCTTGGGGGAGGTGTTTTTTTTTTAATTAATTTTATTTTATGTGCATTAGTGTGAAGGTGTCAGATCCCTTGAAATTGGCGTTACAGTCAGTTGTGAGCTGCCATGCAGGTGCTGAGAATTGAACTCCGGTCCTTTGGAAGAGCAGACAAGTGTTCTTAACCACTGAGCCATCTTAATCTGCAACTTCAAGTCTGTGGCTTGAAAGCTTGTAAATGAACAGGTATGGGTACTCTGAAGGTGTGTGTGATTACCTTACCTGTGCTTGGTCTTCCCTAAGTAAGAAATAAGCAGGTTTCTAACCCAGCATACACTGTGGATCTATAAACAATCTGAGCTCTTGACCGCTGGAGCTGACCTGGAGAAGAGGAGAGAGCTACGCCATCTCCTGGCCTCTATGCCTGCATGCATGCCCACCCTCACATACCATGTGCATACAGAAAAGAATATCAAACCTGAAAACAAAAATTAGAGAAGTGCAAACCTTATACACACAACTTCAGGGTGCTGAAATGTATCCCTAACAGTGACTTTTAGTTTAGTAACAAGGCTGGTAACAGAACTGGAAGCTTCTAAACACTTCTAAAGTTTAAGAAGACTTCAGTTTACACAATTTACACACATCAGTGAGGGAAGTATCCTGATTTGTGGCAATTTCCCACCAACTCACTTTCTTCCTTGTAGATACCTTTTAAAAATGACCTCAAATCTGGTGCTCCTTACTCTGTTTGGAAGGGGTTTGCTTTATTCACAAATGGATGCTTGCCAGGCTGTGACATCACAAATGGTGTTTTTGTTGGTGTTCACTGTGAGTTCAGTTTCCATGACTGTAAATAAATTCCATGATCTTCAAGCCAGGTGAACCCAATATCCCCTTTGGAGAGTGTTTAAATCATATGCAGACTTTCAAAATAGCATTAAATATACACACACATCTTTGTAAAATGTCAAATCTCATACAAACTAACATTTTCCACTGATTGTTGACCTGACAGGATCTCCAAATCACCTAAAAGACAAATTTGTTGGCATGTCTTAGGAAGTTCTAGATCAGGTAAACTGAGATGCGATGACATGCCATCAGCTCATGTGGAAGGCATCATCACATGGGCCGGGGTCTCTGACTGATAAAGAGGAAGCAAGCTTAGCACCAGTACCGTCTGCTGCTCCCTGAGCACATGTGGAATATGACCTCATGTTCCTATTTCGGTGCATTCCCCCATGATGGACTGTACCATCCAACCAGGGGACAAAATAAGCCATGCCTCCCTTAAGCCGAGTGTCTCAGGCACTTTGTCACAGCAGCAGCACACAAGAGTAGTACACAAACCAACAGGGCACTGCCACTCTACTGGCTGCTAAGCAGAGACGCCTGCGTGTGGCACGAGAGCTAGCACCGCTGGGCAGCTCATTGTGCTCATCTCCCTCCTCTCAACAGAAAACATTTAACAAGAGCGTTTTCATCCGTTTATTTAGTTACAACAACAATATAACAATGCATACCAAATGGGAAAGATAGTTAAAATGATGATAAAATGTTCAGTAACAGAAATGACTATATTTGAAGGAACTGCCCAGGTGTCATAAAAATACATTTTCAACTTATAATTGGTTATTTGTGTAAATAAATTTAGCAACTGAGTTGTAGTCCATGTCTACAAGTTATCAAAATATTTTCAAAATGTTACATAAAAACTGACAACATCCATAAATATATAAACACCAAAATTTTTCAGAAAAATAAAGTAATGTACCCTGAGATAAAATGCTAATCACACTTGCCATGCCAGATATATACTCACATGTGTGTCCTCACATGCCACTGGGAGCTTTCTGTATTTCACATGTTCCAAGATAAAGTAATGTTATCACATGTTGGTGCAAAATTCAGCCATGAAAGGAACTACTTTAGATTTTAAGATCCCTATGCTGAGGCATCGGGAGTCCAGGGTCTCACTAATGAGAACTTGGGAAGACATGAATGGCTTTCGGGTCTGACTCCTCAAATCACGGCTGAAAACACTCAGCAAAGCATTCTAGGCTTTTTTTTCTCACACCAACTGACCCAGAATATATTTTAAGAAATGTTTATTTTCTGCGCATATTTGTTTTAAATTATAAATTCCTGAGCACTTTTTCTTCTTCCTCCTCGTCGCTATCAGTGACGTTGACTTGCTGGACGCCAGAGGGAGCTGATGCTGGGGCTGTGAAGACATTTTCCAAGGCTCCAATGTCCAATGGAGGCATGGGGTTCAAGTACTCCTCCCCACTGTGGCCATGGCTGTTGTAGTAAGGGGGCCCATCCATGTTCTCACAGCTCCGAGAATCTTCACTGTGTGTGTGCTCATCTGGGTAGTCTCTGAAAGGATAGTCTCTGTTTAAAGCTGAAAATATAGCTTCATGCTTTTGGTACCTATCTTCATAATAACCAAGACATTCTGGCATTGAACTTGGAAAATTTCCGTAGCCAAAAGGAGGTCGACTATAAGGGCATGTGCTGTGGCAAAAGCAAAAACAAACGACAAAGGTTACATCAGGTCTCGCCCACATATGCCCGGCTCTATGAACTGACTGCATTCCCTGCAGGGCTTAGAGAGCATTCCTTTGCCTTCTTCCCGCCGACTATCTACCACTACCGAAAACTTACAGCAAAGGCAGTCTGGATGGAAGCCACCCCCAACATTATCACCTATTATTAGTTTCTAGCTCCTTATCTTTGATAACACAATAAAGAAAATCCCACTTTGGCCTCTATACTACCTCACACCCCATAAAATGAAAACAGCAGGTGTAAAGTGTAAACTGTAAAGTGGCCCTGTTCTTCCTAGAATGGGCTCAAAGAAAGAGCTGCTAAATACTGCAGCCCTGGAACAGAAGACTCCAGCTAAATTTTACAGAGTAAATTTAGAATATTCTCAGTACTATAAAGATTTAGAACTGATACTACATAATTCTTTTAAAGGACGTTTGCCAACAAACACAAACAAAACACCATGGGGCAAGATTGTGAGAAAAAAAATTGCAGTTTAGATCTATGACTTTTTAAAGGCAAAGCTAATAATCTTGTCATTCAAAACCAACTGCTAAGTCTCTTCTAAGGGGAATTAAACAAAAGTTGTGCTCATGAGCGCCATCTAGTGACAGCTATTACAATGATCACATTCATTTGCAAAACCCATGGAATGCCAGGTGCTTACTGCTTCTGAACTAGTAAGGAGAAAGGGAAGGAGGGAGGAAGGGGAAGAAGGAGAGAGAGAGAAGTAAAACAAAGGAAGACAGGAAGAATGGTAGGAAGGAAGACCAATTCCCTTTCCTTTCAAATGTATGACACATGTACCAAAGCACTGTCTCAAACTCTCTGAAGATGTCAGACTCCCAAACTTCAAAATGCAAGGTACCTTGCTAACATTAAATACCACAAATATAAATTAGTGTTTCCATATTTTAGGTTTGCAACCATACTGCAACATTTTACTTCAGGTATTTAGAATTTAAAACCTGTGCCCTGAGACATTGTCATTCTAGCTGACATGACTCTGTTTGCATTTCCACCTTCGGGTTCTTCTATCACTGACCTCTATGGGTATGTCAGACAGGACAGCACATCTACAATTCATGTAAAGCCTCCATTTAATGTAGACACAACTCAGTCAGTAACCATCTTCCACAAGATCCAATTTCAAGGCTCGGTGGAAAATTGAAAAACCCTAAAAATTTTATATATATTAGACATGTGCTATAGTTTGAAACACCAGCATTGCAATGACTGTATTGTATGGGAAAACAAGTTAGCATTATGTTCAAAAGTCAATTATGACAAAGCAGGTCCAAGGTTAAATGTGTAAAAATGAGTTAGCTATAAAAACATTCCCTCCATTAGGAAAAGCAAGCGTTAACTTGATTAGAATAATAAGATTTGTCAATACACATTAAGAATATTCTATACCTTCTAGGTACTGGCTGAGGATTTTACCCAGAGCAAATGGACATTACAGACATTTACCTTTCATCCAACAGATTAGAACACATGCTTCTCACCAGCACATGGAACATTCTCTAGAATTACTCATAAGAGTCGTTACACCCTAAATCAAGTCTTGATAATGTTTTTAGAACTGAAATAATATCATACATATTCTCAAAGCACATGGTATAAAACTACAAATCAATAGCAAAAAGAATGGAAAGCATAAAAAATTAGTGTATACTGTGTAACATAAACTAGTGGGTAACTGGAGAAAGTAAAAGGAAAATAAAAATTTTCTGGTAGTAAGTGAAAATCTCCCCAAATCTGTATAAAATGACAAAAAGTAGTTTTTAGAGAGACATGTATAGTAATATCTCCATACATCAGAAAATAAAACAACCTAAGGACTCAGAAGAGCAACAACAAAACACACACACACACACACACACACTGGGGGCAGAGAGAGATCTCAAATACACAAAACCAAAGGTGAAAAACATAATAATGCAGCAGACAGCACAGAAATACAAAGGGCCATAGAAACTATTACGACAAATTACATATTGAAATAACTAGGAGCCTAGAAGAAATGGATAAATCCATAAGCACACACACTATCAAAACCAAGTCAGTGATAAATAGAAGCAGACGTGGTTTGTCTAGAACTCCAGGACAGGAGGAAGTGGCCGGGGGACTTGGGCTTGAGGCCGACTAGGATTCATATTGGTTTCAAGGACAGCCTGAGCTGCACAGAGAAACAAAAACACAAAAGAAAAAATACAAATAAAAAGGAAAATAATACCTAATGAATTGACTACTGTCAATAGTTCATTTAAAGAAGAATTTTAATTCTTTTAAAACTATTCAAAAATTTGAAATGGAAGGAATTCTGCCAAACACTTTCATAGATCCAGCTTTTCCCATTACCCTGATACAAAAATTAGGAAAACTATAGACCCATATTTTGGATAAACATAGCTGCAAAATTCTCAACAAAGTACCAGTGACCTAAATTTATTGGTACATGGAAAAGATCACATTCCATGATAAAGTGGGATTCAAGGATGGTTCATCATACACAAACCAATAAGCATGTAACACATCACCAAAATTCAGTACTGTAGTATATTTTCATCTCTAGAAACAAGAGTATGCAGTAAGATTAAAATTTTTTTCATGGCAAAACACTTTTACCAACTCATATTTAGAAGGAAATCCTCTAAATACTAAAAGGCTATGTGTGCAACACCCACATCCAATATGACACTGAGCAAGGAAACTGCAAACCTTTCCTCTAAGATTGCAAACCACACAGGTTCCTGATTTCACCACTCCTATTCAATACAGTACTGGGAATTTTTTTTAAATTTAAAAATATTTTTAATATTAATTACAGTTTATTCACTTTGTATCCCAGTTGTAGCCCCTCCCTAAGCCCCTGCCAATCCCACCCTTCCTCTTCCCTCATCTCCTCCCATGCCCCTCTCCAAGTCCACTGATAGGGAAGCTCCTCCTCCCCCCCTTCCATCTGACCCTAGCCTATCAGGTCTCATCAGGACTGGCTTCATTGTCTTCCTCTGTGGCCTGGCAAGGCTGCTCCCCCCTCTGGGTGAGGTGATCAAAGAGTAGGCCAATCAGTTCATGTCAGAGACAACACTGAGAATTCTTAGCATGAGTACCAGAAAAGAGAAACTAGAAAACCTAAACTGGAAAAGAAGATGTTAAATCATCCATATTTGCATATGACATGATTTATATATAGAAAATCCAATTCCCCATCAAAAAGTTGCTAGAATGGATACATAAATTTAGTAAAGCTGAAGAATATGGGCTAAGCATACAAAAATTGGGCTTTCTCTATGCAACCCTGGCCACCCTTGAGCTCAGTATATGATCATGGTTGTCCTCAAGCTCGAATTCTCTCACCTCATCCTGATGTGCTCTGGGATTTCAAACATAGGCCATACAACAAAGGAAATGAAGAGTTCAATCCATGCATAAAAACCACAAACATGAAATATTTAGAGTAAATTTAACCAAGGAAGTGAGATATTTCTGCAACGAAAACTGATACATTGATGAAAGAGCAAGTTTGAGGTCTGGCCGTCTCCATCAATGTCAGCCTCTTGGATCATCTCAATGAAGGACACAGACAGTGAGGAGGAGATACAAGAGGCCGTCCATGTCTTTGACAAGGATGGGAATGGCTATATCAGTGCCACCGAGCTGCATCATGCCATGGGGCATTCTTAATGTCACTAGAGAGAAAACTAGTATTATGTACTCCTTCATGTAATATACTACCACCTATGAGACATCACTGAAAAAAAAAAAAAAGAACTTGGCTCTAATCAAATTTTAACATCTGTGACTTTATACATAAACAAAGTAAGTGACAGAGAAACATGTCAATACCCCAGGATGTAAAAAGCCACATCCAGAAGTTTTTGTTTCTTCGTAAATGCCCAGCACTGAGGAAGGTGGAGAGCCACTGGTGAAAGCTGGGGAAACAATCCAAGCAATGTGCATACTTGGTTGGCTCTTGATTTATGCAACTGTTGTAAAATGACAGGTTTGAAACAATAAAGGAAAAGCAAAGACAGATGAACTTTTGGCTAATAAATAAGCACATGAAAATTTCAGCTATGAGACAGTTGGCAGTCATTTCATTAAGTCTGTGAATATAAGCACCTGTGTGTGTGTTTATGTATGTATTGTTTTCTTTATCCAAAATGTTTAGAACCAGAAGTGTCCTGATTTCATGATGTTGTTGCTTATACTGACTCACCCTGGGGGAGGAGCACCTGTACTATAGTGCATAGGAAGGTCAAAAGACAACTGAGGAGTTGGTTCTCTCTTTCCACCATGTAGGTCCTGGGTATGGAACTGAGGTCATAAGGTAATAAAGGGCCTTTACCCACTGAGCCATGCCCCCAGCCCTAAGACTTGTTTTGGTTTTTTAGAGTTTAGATTTGCATAGGATTTAGAGTTTAGATTTGCATAGGTTTTCTATATAAATATTTCTGCTCTCCACAGTTGAAATTAAAAGTGTTCTGAAATCCTGAACACCAACAGTAAAAATACACTGATTTGAGCTGGGCATGGAGGCACATGCCTTTAATTCCAGCACTAAGGAAGGCAGAGGTAGGCAGATCACCATGAATTTGAGGTTAGCCTGGTCTACAAAGCGAGTCCAGGACAGCCAAGGCTACACAGAGAAACCCTGTCTCAAAAGTTATTTGATTTGGATTTTGGATGAAGCGTATGAAACTGTACATGAAATATGAAATCTATGATTTGCTTTAAAATACATCCTTGCTCCCAAAGTAAGGGGAACTGAGGAAAGAATAGTAAAATGTCAACTTCTGAAGCTAGGTGCCAGCATGTGGGGTGCATTATGCTACACTGTTACCTTTTTTGCATATGACATTTTCTGTAACAAACTGTAAATAACATATTCACAAAAAAGTAAAAAGTTTTCCTCCATGGTGCCTGCGATAATCATTCTCTGTCCTCACATTCTCTAAACTGGACCTTTGTACTCACTGTGCTGGTCACACTATCTCCACAGTGGCCACTATAGCTGGTGGCACAGGTCATCCTCAGGTCTAGCTGAACGGAGGGTATCATAACTCTGTTCTTTGAGAACACTCAGGAGCTGGGGAAACGCAGGCACAAGATGCAGCAGAGAACCCTGCACATTTATTCCCCCTCCATTAGCTGCTCTGGTCTATAGAGCAGACCTGTGTCTGCTACTCCAAAATAAAGTGTACCTTGAGTCATGGAAACAGAGACACTGGCTTGAAAAATGACTCAGGGTAGCAAGTCAACTAGCCCCGGCCACCTTTGTTTTAAGTCCAATCAGTGGGCTAAAGAGTAAACCCCCCTTCAGTATGCATGTCCACCTGGAACCTTAAAATATGACTACAGATGTGACTGCATCGAGGTGACATTGTATTGGGCAGAACGTAATTCCAATGACTTGTGCGCTTATATAAAGAAGGTGTATGCAGGAATGAACTTTTCAAAGAATTAGTATTTTGTGAAAGGGGGATGAAGGGAGGTGTTGAGGAGACAGTTCTTACCATAGAAGCATGAGGGCAATTCAGGCCCCTAGGACCACTTAAAGATCAGAGTAGCAGCACAGGCTTATAATCCTAGGGAACTTAACACACAGCAAAGCTAGAGATAGGAGAGTCCCTGAAAGCTCATGGGCCAGTTGTCCCAGTTTAAGCACTGACAAACAACAAAAGGGACCTTGTCTCAAAGAGGAAGAAGATAAGGAGAAAACCTGAAGTTGTTCTCTGATATGTGCCCTCACTACACACAGAAACACACACACACACCAAACAAAAGATTGAAAAACAATGAGAAGATACAGATACAGATACAGATACATACACAGGCATGCAGAAAGAGGATGGTCATGAGCCAAGGGCAATTGAGGCTTGCCAAGAAGCTAGGGAGAAGGATTCTTTCCCTGAATCTTCACAAGGGAGCACACAGCCCTGTCAAACTTAATTTCAGACTTCTAGACTCCAGACTCTGAGACTAACCGTTGATTTAAGCTCCACATTCTATCAGCCTCAGCAAACTAATCTGTCTAGAAACATATTTCAGCTTTCAAAGACAGTAACTAATTTATATCATTTACACCACTAAGTTGACTATAGTTTGTTATAATGGCAATGGTAAGCTATCTGCTTACTATTCAAGTTTTAGCTTTCTATCAACCCTGCAATTGACTATTTATAATCTAGCTATATATATATATATATATATATACATATATATATTCTATAAATTTCATTCTTTAGATTCCTAACAGCCCTACTGACTATTTACATTTGTCTGTGCAGATGTTTTTCATAATGGCCAGTTTATAGCTTGCATATAGTCTTATATTATACCTAGGAGAGAAGTTACTACTCACTGTCCACTTAATATTCTAGAAAAGTGTCAGTTTTCTGAAAAGCCTGTGTCACTTTCTTTTCCACCAGCAATACATGTGGGTTCTAATTTCTTCGACATTTTCATTTAAACATTACTTTGGCTAATTCTAACCAGGGAATCTGAAGTTACATCACTATGTTTTTACTGTGCTATTCTATAAGGACCAGCGAGCCTGACATGTGCTTACTGGCCATACAGTCATCTTCTTCCAAGAACATCTTACTTGGATTTTGGCTCACTTATAAGCTGAGCTGCTTTTTACTGTATTCAGAGTATTCCTTGTATATCCTGCTATAGGATTATGCACACATGATCTGCATACTCCCTCCCATTCTGTGAATTCTTATCTCTTTGAAACTTCTTGATGCAAGAGGTATCAGTAATTATGATCAAGTCTAGTCTACTATTTTTTCTCTGTTGCTTGGGTTTCTAATGTAGCACCTAGGCATCACCAAAACCAACGTTATAAAATCTATCCTTACAAGAAGCCCTTATGTTTTCTTCTAAGAATTTTATGGGTTTAGCTCTTATGTCTTGTTCTTCAATCATTTGAGATAACATTTTTGTAGTGAGAGCTAGAGTACAATCTCACTGTGGGTATGTGGACATTTAATTGTTGTTCATTTGATAAACACCTTTCTTACCCCCACTAAAGGGTTTTGGGTACATCCCTGCTGAAAATGAAGTGACCAGAGATTTCTTTTTGTAACTGAATTCTACCCCCATTACTTAAAATGTCTACTTTCATGTCAAGACCACATTGCTTATTTGTTTGTTTAAAAAGTACAGAGAACAAAAAACTTTTACCTTTAACAGAAATTTTAGGCTCATAACCAAACTAGCATTTGTACAAAGACTACCTATAAAATTCTCCCTCCTGATATGTACAGGATCACCACAACACATCTCACAACAGAGTGATCTATGTGTTAAAAAACCACTAGCCTGATAAAAGAAAGTTTGCGAAGATGGCTGCCACGAGAGAACACTGTGTCTGAGGAGTAGGAGAGCAGAAACAACGCAGCGACCAGGAGACTGAACTCTGGGACCTAAAACGCCAGCATTGTGAGTGCCAGGTGAGCGGAACTCCTACGGTGAGAAA
>CM053757.1:34186644-34265795 GCA_028658305.1 Pachyuromys duprasi | reverse complement strand
CCTGAGGAGACAGGATGATCTGGGGTTGGATGGAAGGGGAGGAGGTCCTCCCCTGTTGGTGGAGTTGGAAGGGGCTGGGAGGAGGGAGAGGAGGGAGGGAGTGGGAGGGTGAGAGGGAATGAGGGAGGAGGCTATGCCTGGGATGCAAAGTACCTAACCTGTGATTGATATAAAAATAAATAAATTAATAAAAAAAAAAATAACCTGAACTAAGGCATTTAATTCCCCCCAAGATACTGGGTTTTAGCAAATGCTGTTTCTCCATCAGCAGATATCTGTGGCTTTATTACTAATCAACTTCAAACTGTGAATTGTGCATTCATTCCTGAGGTAATCTGACTCACCATCCTTTTCCTATTGCTGCTGGATTTGGTTTGCATCATTTTGCATTTTTATTCATATAAGGTATGTAGCTTTGATTCACTCTCTAACTTTGGTAACAGGGTAATGCTAGTATTCCAAGTATTCCTTTCTATTTTTCTTGGAATAGTTTGAGAAAGGACTGATGTGTATTCCTCTTTCAAAATTTCATAGCATTTACCAATGATGTCACATGGTCCAGGATACTTTCCTTTGCTGAAAGGTTTTACATTATTGATTCATCTCTTACAGTCTGTTTACATTTTTTAAATGTCTTCTAGAAGCACCTGAGGGAAATGGATCTCTGTGCATGGTTGTATGTGATTGTCTCAATTGCATTCATCAATGTGGGGAGACCTGGCTACTGTGGGTAGCACCATTCCCTAGATAGTATATTGGATTGTATATAGGGAGAAAGGGACTAAGCAGCAGTATGTATTAGTTGTTCTGCGTCCTAACTGTGGAGAAATGGCATCATCTGTTTCAAGCCCCTGCTGCTTTGACTTCCTTGCCACGGTGGACTGCATCCTTGAGCTGACAGCAAGAACAAGCCCTTTCTCCTTTAAGTTAATGTTCCAAAAACATTTTATCACAGCAACAGGAAAAGAGACTAAGCTATCTGTCACGCTGGCTTGGATAGTATTCTTATTTCTAACTTGTTACAACACCAACATATACAGCATTTTTATTAGCCACTTTTCTTACTGCTATGAACAAATACCTGACAAGAAACAACTTGTAGAAAGGAGGGTTTATTTTAGCTTTTAGTTTGAAGAGATACAGGATAATTACAGCAGGTGAGGAGGCCTGGTCACAGGAGAGTGAGATGCCTGCCCACAACTGTGTCTGTAGTTAGGAAGCACACAGATGGTAGCAAAAGTCCCATTTACGTATCTTACACACCTTAGCAATTTTTGTGATTTTCCAGTTTTCTCATTTTTTTTCTATTTCAGTCACGTATGCTTTGATATCTATTTTCTTTCTTCTGTACTGACTTTTGTTTGTTCTTTTACTAATTTATTAAAGCATCAGGTCAAGTGGTTGATTCCGTGTAGCTGACCTCAAACTCCCTATGTAGATGAAGATGACCTTGAACCTGTGATCCTCTTTCACTAACCTCCAAGTGGCAGCACTACGGACATGTGTCACTGTGCCTGGTTTATATAGTATTGTGGACTGATGCCAAGGCCTTGTGTACATCAGGTAATCATTGAGCCAACTGAGCTATAACCTCAGCCCTGGGGATCTTTCTTTTTAAATACAGGCCATTACAGCTATGAACTGAAATCTGAACACTGCTTTCAACTGAATACCCCACAAGCTTTTGGATGTTGTATCTTCATTCTCATTGATCCCAAAGAATTTTATATTCTTTATGATGTCTTCTTCAATATATTAGGTGCTTGATTAGCATTCTTTTCGTTTTCCTTTTATTACTAATTTGTAATCACATTCCATTGTAATCAGAGAATAAACTTTACATGATTTCAATCTTTTTAAATTTACTGAGGTTTTTTTGTAATCTAACAGATGATCTTATCTGGAAAGCTATATGGCACTTGAGAAGAGTGTATGTTCTGATATTTATGTGTGTATGTTTAATAGGTCTATTAGGTTTACAGTGTTTTTAGTGTATCTCTTTATTGATCTCATTATTGATTTTGCTCTCCATTTTAGCAACTACCTACCTGGTTTCTCTAAAATCATTGACATTCATTCATTCATTTTATGTTTTGGGCAGCATGCATGAGCTATGTATGTGGAGGTCAGAGGACACTTTCCTTCCATCATGTGGGTCCTGGAGGTTGAATTCAGGTCATTAGGTTTGGTGGCAAGCACCTTTATTTGCTGAGCCATTTCACCAGCATCTAGCTCTCTTTTAATTACCAGCTAATCTGCATTCTATTACTACAGTAAATATTTGAAATAATTCAACTTATAAAGGAGGGGAAGCTGGCATAAAAGTATAGCTCAGTGACAGCATTTACCCAGAAACTCCAAATCTTTGAGTTTCAAAGGGTTTGATCTATGGCCATTTAGCCTTGTTGTTCAGGGCCTATAGCAGCACCGTGTATCATAATAGCTGCTGCTACAGAAACTTTCATCCAAAATGCAAGCCAGGCAAAGCCAGTTTAAAAAAAAAAAGAAAGAAAGAAAAAGAAGAAGAAGAAGAAGAAGAAGAAGAAGAAGAAGAAGAAGAAGAAGAAGAAAGGCAGTCCCATTTATAGGACAAGCATACAATATTTTTATGCTCCATATTCAGTTGCAGGTTTTGGTGATACAGTAACTCTGATGGTCAATGTGTCAGCAGTGGAGAGGAATCCCATTTTGTCACTCTGATGCAGAGAGAAAAGGGACTATTGTTTGAAACTGAGATGCCCTGGGGCCTGAGAACAGGGAACCAATACAAGTCACAAAATTAAACGTATCTTGCCACAGTCCCAGGGTAAAAGAGTTATGGAGGGGCAGGGCAACTGAAAACCAGAAAGTGCAGGGGCTGTGGTCTCAGATAAAGAAAGTGTAGTTATGGTAATCCCAGCTCAGGAGCTGGCAGCAGACCTTATCAACTGAGCACAGACTGTGAGTGTTAGAGTCTTGAGCCTGAGGTCAGTGTACAGTTGAAGCTCTGGAGCCACTTAGCTGCGTTAGAAGCTGAAACAGCAAAGCTCAGCAGAATACTTGATGTTCATGGCTGTATCCCTCCAGGAGGGTGATTATCATGACTTAGGAGGTTTGGAAAGGATGAAGACATGTCCTGTACCTGTAAAGTTTTCAGTGCTGTGGTTATTCCCTATAAATATAAATAATAGATATGAGAAAACTCAATAAATTAAATCATTTCCTACAAATATAAGTAACGAAAATAAAAAACTCAATAAGTCAAATTAAAAACACAGTAGAAACGACACTAACAGAACCCAATAAGCAGAAGGAAAAGTATTAAGGATGAAAAGCAGGTAGAGGAAATGGTGCAAATATCTGTAAAGACAATAAATGAACATGACCACAAAGTCATGAGAATCAGGAGACTAACCAAACCTAAGATTCAAAGGATAGATGGAGTTGATGTAAAAACTGAAGATAGAGAATTTATTCAATGAGTTTATACAAAAAAAATCCTCCAAATATAGAGAAATGGATATGCATCCACAGAAACATTTAGACCCTCAAGTTCACATGATCCAAGAATGAACTTCTTGCTGACACATGATAGACCAGTGGTTCTCTACCTTTCTAATGCTGTGACCCTTTAATACAGTTCTTCATGTTGTAGGGATCCCAACCATAAAACCACTTTTGTTACTACTTCATTACTGTAATTTTGTTACTGTTATGAATTGTAATGTAAACATCTGATATGCAGGATATCTGGCATGTGACCCCAAAAGGGTTGAAATCCACAGGTTGTAAACCATTGTGATAAAGTCAAGACGCCAAAAATACAAAGAAAGAAAACTATTAAAAGCTTTAATGGAAAAACTGCCAACTCATCTACAAAGGCAAACACATCATCATCATCATCATCATCTTAGGTCTCTTACAAGTAAACCTAAAAACTACATAAGCGTGGAATGATATATTTCAACACCTGAAAATAAATGCCAATCAAGACTACTACATCCAAGGGCTGAAGAGATGGCTTGTCAGTTAACATCACCAGCCGCTCTTCCAGCTCACAATGCTCTATGACTCCAGTCCTAGGGATCTGATGGCCTCTTGTGGCTTCTATGAACACTGCACACATGTAGTACATATGCATGTGCAAACCAAACAGCTATACAAATAAAAATAAATTTTATTTTTTCAAAAAGATTGCTATGTCCAGCAAAGCTATAGTGTAAAAATATAGAGAGAAACTAAGACATTTCAGGACAAGTACACACTAGGGCAGTTCATGACCATCCCACAAGCACTGCAGAAGATACTTACAGGAATACTATACTCAGAAGAAAGACAGCTCAGTCATGAAAACATAGAAAATAATTTTTATGAGGACAAGATGAACAAAGGAGAGCTAAGAGGAAACCCATCATATTCAGCACAGTAAACCAGCAACCTCTTAAGACTTGTACACCTGAAAGGACACAATGAACAAAATCCAAGCAATAGGATTACAGGAATTAGTAGACACTTCTCAATGACACTTTAAATATAAGAGAGTCTCAACTCACAAGTCAATGATATGAAGCAGTGAAAAAAACCAAGATCAAACTATCTATAGTTACTAAGAAACTCATCTCACTGGTAAAGATGTTCACAGAATAAGAGTCAAAGGATGGAAATCAATACATCAAGCAAAACTGAGCCAAAAAAAAAAAACCAAGCAAATTAAAAACCATACACAGAATCCATCTTCCTCCAATTGTAATGGCTACCATCAAGTAAATCACCAACAAATGCTGGTGAGGATGTGGAGAAAAAGACAGGTAGGAAAGGAGACCCATACACACTACTGGTGGAAATGTAAAATTAGGTTAGTCACTATACAAAGCAGTATGGAATTTGCTAAAACAACAACAACAAAACCAAACCTACCACATGACCCAGTTACAATTCTCCATGGTATATACTCTTAAGAAAAGTCAGTCAGTGTTTCTCCAACCAAGATCATGTATGGATAACCTAGAACCCTTGCTTGAATGTAGTAAATGGTAGCTCAGTATCCAAGCGGGTATCCTAGTAAGGGGAACAGGGACATGAACTCAATGGCTGGCTCTTCAACACCTCACCCCCACTCCCGAGGGAGGAGCAGCCTTGCTAGGCCACAGAAGAGGACATTGCAGCCAGTCCTGAAGAGACCTGATAAACTAGAGTTAGATGGAAGGGGAGGAGGTCCTCCCCTATCAATGGACTTGAAAAGGGGCAGGGAGGAGATGAGGGACGGATGGATGGGATAGGGAGGGAATGCAGGAGGGGGCTATGGCTGGGATACAAAGTACATAACCTGTGATTAATATAAAATAAAATTAAAATGTTAAAAAAAGAAAAAGTCAGAAAAACACAGATATTTGCATATCTATTAACAATCGATATGAAATCATCCTAGATGCCAATTAACAGAGGAATGGATAATAAAATATGAGACATGTATGTGTATGTACATAATGGGGTTTTATTCAGCCAAAGGAAGAATAAAATTATGTCATTCACAGGAAAATAAATGAAACTGGGAGTTATACTAAGCAAAATGTGCCAGCTCATAAAAAGACAAATATTGCATAGTCTTTTCTCATATTAAGAATCAACCTAGATTTTTTAAAAGTATGTATACACAGGACATGAAAGTATCAAGGGGATAATATGAGGATGAGGAACAGTTTTAAAGAGATGGAAGAATAAGAGAGTAATAAAGGGAAGACAAATATTGCATGGTTTCTTTTATATATGCTATTTAGATTTACACACACACACAGACACACACACAGACATACACCTAAGTGTACATATACATATGTGACATGACCTGAGAGAGAACTATGAGAAGGGAAGAAAGAGAGCTAGCAGTACAGAGAAGATTTGAGAGAAAGTAATAGGGGTGAATGTAAACAATATGATAATGTACATATATGAAAAGAACATAATGAAATCCATTATGTTGTACGTTAATAATAATAAAAATGTTGCTTTTATATACCTGTCATCTTCCCCCTTTTATGACTATGATAGAAAAATTACATTTATATATATCGCAAGTCATAATATTACTTCACATAGTTTTCTATTTACTAAATAAACCAAGGAGAGAAATGACATTAAATAAAGACTTATATAGTGTATATTAACACTATTATTTACCAATTCCAGGTCTCTCTATTTACTCCTGTGGGCTCAAATTATCTGGCTTAATTTCCTTTCTCTGAAACAACTTCACATTTAATAGCCTTTGTGTGCTGCTTCTGTCAATGTGTAACATTCCTATGTATTGAGGTCCTCTGTCTCAAGAAAAACCAGTTGTTTCATACAATTTCTTTTGAAATCAGTTAAAAGCCATGGATTAAATATATATGTATATACACATATTTTGTTTTTTGTTTTTCTAGATAGTATTTCTCTGTGTAGCCCTGGCTAGCATAGAATTCACTTTGTGGACCAGGCTGGCCTCCAACTCAGAAATTCATTTGTCTCTGCCTCTGCCTCCTGAGTGCTGTGATCAAAGGTGTGTGTGCACCACCACCACCTGCCTATTATACTATTTTTGTGTTATATAATTACCTTTACTGGTACTCTTTGTTGTTTGGATTCATGTTGCCACAGGATTCATTTAGTTTCAACATAAAGAAAGAACATCCGTTAAGCCAGGAATAGTGATGCATGTCTTTCATCCCAGCAATCAGGATGCAGAGGCAGGCAGATCTCCAAGTTCAAGGCCAGCCTGGTCTACAAAGTGAGTTCCAGGACGGGAAAAACTACATAGTGAAACCTTATTTCAAAACAAAATAAAAATATCCCTCATGAAAAAACAAAAGAACAGCCTTTAATATCTGTTTCAATCCCTAGTCCTGTAAAACATATACATGTGAAGATACACTCACACATAGAAACACTCATATATGTCTTACAAGTTTGATAACAATGAATTACTTCAGGTTTTGATTTTATGAGAACATAGTTTATCTCAATTGAAAGTTAAGATTCATCAGCTAAAAGATTCTTGGTGAGCAATTTGTTCTTTTCTTGAGTATAAAAGCTGACCTCCATTGTTTCCATGAAAAGTGAGTTTTGGGTTTTCTAAGAGTTTTTTTGTATATGGTGATCCAAGATTCTCTGGCCACTTTCACGATGACTTCATCTTTCAGCATTTTACTGTGATTATGTCTAGGTGTGAATCTCTGTGACTCAAAATTCACTGAGCTTCTTGAATATAGTTTTCAACACAAATAGGGAGTTTACAACTTTTTCATGTATAGCCTTTAAACTTTATTATTACTAGTTTGTGTTTGTGTTGGTGCTGTTGGATGCATGCATGTGGCAGGCAGAAGACAACTCTCAGGAATCAGTTCTCTCCCTCCACCATGGGGTCCAGGGTCCCAGGAATTGAAATCAGGTTTGTGGGAGGTAGGGGCGGAGCGAAAGTAGCTTAAACCCACTGAGACATCTCAACAACCTTTTGCCCATTATTTTCATGCTCCCTTCTTCCTTTTATACTTCAGTTTCATATAAACTGCTGTGCTTACTGATGAATCTGCACTCGAGTGGTTCCGAGGCTCTCCTGATTTTTTCTTCATTCTTTGTCCACTTTCTGTTCTGACTGTGTAACATGCATTAGTCTAATTTCAAGTCTGCTCTTATTCTCCTCTGCCAGTTGAAGTCTATGTTTGAGGTACTCGGCTGAATTTTTCGTTTTGGTTCAACTTCAGAATTTCTATTTGTTCATTTTTTAAAATTTACATGCCATCATCAATTTTTCCATTTGATTTTAAAAATTATCAGGGCTAGAGAGGTTAAGTGCTCAAAGGTTAAGAGCACTTGGTTGCTCTTCCAGACAACTAAGATTCAATTCCCAGCACCCATATGGCAGCTCACAACTGTCTTTAATTCCATCTCCAGAGAATCTGACACCTCAACACGGACAGACATACAGATATGTACATACAATGCACATAAAAATAAACTGTTAAAAATAGTTATCATAATATATTAATGTAATTTATCAATATAATTTCAATCAAATTCTGAAGTCTACAACCAAATACTTGTTCAAAAGAATTTTTATCTGTGGGGCTTTGTTTTGTTTTGGTTTGATTTTGGTTTTTTGTCTAAAATTTTACAACTGGGTTGCTATGTTTCTATATATCAGGAATTCTCCCAACTGCCTACTGTACTATATGTATACCATTTGAGTATATTTTCTCTTTATTTGAGGGTAATAAGTCCCCATTTGTCTTTCCTAACATTTTAATATTTTTCATTGCAACATTGAATGAATAACAGAATGAAGACTCTATATATCTTCTTGAGTATGAAGATAAGAATATACTACAGTGGTCTGAAGAGATGGCTCACTGGTTAAGAGCACAAGCTGCTCTTCCCAAAGACCAGAATTTTAAGTTCCCAACACCCATATCAAGCAGTTCACTCGTTATTCCAATTACAAGGGATCCAACACTCAATCCTGGCCTCCACATACACATGCTAAACACATACATATACACAAAAATAAAAATAAATCTTTAAAAAGAATATGCTACAAGAACGAGACAAAGGAATGATGAAAGAGAAAAGAACTAAACAGAAGAGTGAATGCTGTCTGAAGAAAAAGCAAGTTCCACAAGCCAAAATGAAATGGTTAAAAGTCAAAGGCAGGAAGACAAGATCTCAGAGAGGTATGACCAGTCCAAGTATCCCTTTCCTTTACAAAATGACTCCATTAAAATGCCTAACCAATTTAATTTTGTTAAAATATGTAAAATATAATAAACACATGAAATACATGATATGTGTATTTCTATTTCAAATACCCATTACAATCATTGTATTGAAGTAATTAGGGAAAATATTCTTTATAAAATTCCATTATCAATTTAGAGACAAGGATTACTGAAAGGAAATCAGCTATTTTTGCCACTTAGCCATATTAGATTTTCTACTTCAGAAAGCATAAGTAGATTACTCATTCCCTGGTAAAAACTTGTCATCAGAAATATATGGACAAAATCCGAAAACAATTATAAAGGATTTCAAGTATGAAATTATAGATCTTACTTTCCTTTTTGAAGAAGATTATTACCTTGATATTTATATCTGATATACTGCTTTGGCATTCCTAAGCCCAAATTTTAAAAAATGAACAAATAGAAATTCTGAAGTTGAACCAAAACGAAAAATTCAGCCGAGTACCTCAAACATAGACTTCAACTGGCAGAGGAGAATAAGAGCAGACTTGAAATTAGACTAATGCATGTTACACGGTCAGAACAGAAAGTGGACAAATTCAAGTTTAAGAAGTACAATAATATTTATCCACTTTATTTACTATTGCCAGTTAGAGATATTGTTACTGTACTCTAAGTGACTGCTGTGAAATGCCTTTTTATAAAATGTTCTTTAAAGTATCAGATAAATTTGCACATTAACAGTCAGATCCTATAAGCCTTATCATAATAAGCTAAACTTCCTATTATTTAATCAATTTAACAATAAAAGATTAGTATTAAACGTTTCAATACTCCAACCACAACATAAACTATCTATAAAAGTAACAGCAACAGAGAAGTTGTGGATATTTGCAAAGTAAAGTTTCAATTTGCTTTCCCAAGATATTTCCCTATGAAAATCAACTTCATTGCTGGTAATTTACATTGGAAATTCTCTGGTTTGGTAAAATGGACAGAGAGGAAGCATAATTATTAACAGGTCATTCCACCTCTCTTGGCTTGAAAACTTTTCCTTTTCCAATCTTATTATTCACAATGTGATCCATAAGCAGACAAAAGTGGCACCACTTAGGAGCTTATTAGAAATGCAGACTCTTAGGTATGTGAAGGCTATTCCTGTACCCAAGACTTAATAGTCAGGATCTGCATTTAACAAGATGCCACACAATTCATGTACACAATTCGTGTTCCGGAAACTCAGATCCAAAATGGATCATACGGCTTCTCGTAACTGTTTCCTATGAAACCACATTCTCACAGGGAAAGAGCTGGAGTGGAGAAAGAGCTGCCCCAATAGATGACAGTGAATTCTTTCTAGCTCTAGTTCCCCAGGTCCTCATGTGGCCCCCTTTACCCATTTATGTGGACTGCTTACTCAGCCTCTAAAGCTGACTGGAAGCCCGACTAGGGAAGCCCTGTCATCAGCAGAAAAGAAGTGTCTCCCAAAGTAAACTTGCATTAGCAGTTTTAGGTAAGAAGTAGAAAACTGTTCATTTACCTTGATGGGAAGTAATGAGGTCCAGGTAGGAAGTAAGGGTGATGAAACGAGAATCGAGGTGGCGTCCCAAACAGTGTGGCTGGGTGGCCAATGGGCGGAGGCTGATAGACGTGTGAGTGTGGAATGGGAGTAGCTGGGGGTATTGGAGTGCTTCGGGGACAAGTGGAAACGCTGGCATACTCCTTGGGAGGCTGGATAGGTGAGGTTGCAAATCTGGCATGGGCAGTACTTGCACCAGCTGGAATCCTGCTGGTGCTCTCCAGAGAGACTGGAGTGGGTCTCTTCACAGAGCGACTGGTTCCCGAAGGTAGCCTATGAACGTCAGTTTGGGAAGGCCCAGTAAAGCGCTGAGGTGGGAGAGATGGGCGGGGCGTCAGGCTTGGAGGCGGGACGGCCACCGGGCCCGTGCTGGAGACGGTAGGCTGGAAAAGTGTGATGGGGCTTGGGCGCTGGACTGCAGGTGTGGGCAGCTGGATGGCAGATGGGGCTTCACCTTCAGAAATAAAAACAGCAGAGGTTAACCGTTATAAGGATCACTACTGGCATCTACCACACTGTGAACTTGGAACTTTTAAGGACAGTTCAATATCCACCTTCACCTAGTAGCAGCAATAAAGACTCTCCTCTTTATTAACGCTATTCTGACATTACAGTATACTGAAGTCATTGTAATTTCTTGTGAATTTACATTGTGATCTTTCAAAACTAGTCTCTGAGTGTCATAATAGAGACCTTCTGTTTCATTCACTACTTTAACCCCAGGCTTAGCTTTTATCTAGCACAGAATAGGAAAGTCCTCAGCAAAGTTTTGGATATGTTACATAAGTGAATAAAATTACTATTGGTAAATTTAAAAATGAATAAATTAAAATGTTGACTTACAAACAGAAATAACATAAAACTACTGACAACAGTTACCATTAAAGAATAATCATCTAGGAGTAGGGGGACATGATATATGTATAGTAGGAATTTCTAGTTGTTCGTTACATAGTATTTGGGTTTTAGTCAACATGAAATATATTATTTTTTAATGTAAACAGAAGATTAAGAGTAGCACTGTGGGTCATTTTTCTTTCATTTTGCATACGTCTCTACATTAACAAGTATGATACTTCTTAGCTGGAAAAATTAATCAAGAAAATTGTTCCACTTTACTGCATTCAAAGTGAGTATAGCCCAAAATCTCCAAAGAGTATAGGATTTATTATGGGTTAGCCATTTCTGACAGAACTGGAAAGAATACTAGCAGGACATGATTGGTAAGGGCAGAATTCCTAAAGTAAAAGTCATGTGATTTACCCTTCCATTCCCAAAGAAGACATCACCACTGGTTAACATGTCATTATTGAAACAACACACTCAGACTAAATTTAACTAAGCTTTCATGACAAATACAAAGAGAAGCCTTTGGAATACAGTCATACCTAGTGTCAATTCAACTAGGTGTCTGTTAATAAAAACACAGTTCAAGTACAGGTGCTGCAGTTAGAAATATCTCTGAGGCCCCAAATGCTTTCTTTCCACCAGATCCAGATGAGATAAAGTACTCTCTCAGTAAGATAAGGTACTCTCAGTAGACGTGGGTAATGCCTTTTTAATCCTCAAAGTAGGCATAAAGAAGCCTACCTATTCATTTCAAGATGGTTCCCTACCCAATGAAGCACAGAAAGAGAGTGTAAGTGAAGCTCTTCCAATCTTTTCAGCCCAGACTGTCCTCAGGCCCCCAATCATCCTACCTCAGCCCCGAGTGCTGGGATTACAAGCAAGTATCATCATGTTAAGTTCTTTTATTTATGTTTGTTATTACCAGAATCTACTCAAGAACCTGATTTTTAAAATAGTTTAGAGTTTGGAAAGATGGTCCAGTGGTTAAGAGCACTTGCTTTGCAATCATGAGACTTGAGTTCATATCCCAGCATTCACGTAACAATCCAGGTCTCTTACAAACATCAGTAACTCCAGTTTCAAGGATTCAACAGTCCTCTTCTGGCCTCTGTATGCACAGGAACACACACATATACACACATACAAATGCACATACAAACTTTTTTTTTTCTGAGACAGGGTCTCTCTGTGTATCCTTAGCTGTCCTGGAACTGGAAATCACTCTGTAGACCAGGCTGGCCTCGAATTCACAAAGATCCACCTGCCTCTGCCTCCTGAGTGCTGGTACTAAAGGCATGTGCCACCACTGCCCAGTGTTTACATTCACAAATCTTTAAAGAAAGAGTTAGATTCAACTGAAGGAGAAACAATTAAATCTAAGCAGATACTCCTACACTGATCTGTTATAAGGACATCGAAAGTGCCTTGCAACAATTACAAGCAAGGCAAACTTGCAATATCTCTCAAAATTTTTTTCTTCAATTCTTACCATACTCAAGACATTAACTTGACAATATATCTCTAACACAGAGTTATTTTTTTATAGCCAGTGTAAGCACTTAGTTATCAGAGCAAGTCTCATTTTAAATTGGTATGGATTTTTATATAAACTCAAATGTATATGTTTACAACATGCTGTTTATATGATTCAACCCTGGTTCAAAATAATGTTTATATGATGTTGAAATTTCAAGGTTATAAAGGTCTATTCAAATGAATGAGCTAATTTAAAATATATGTCAAAGTACTGTTTTTTACTAGTTCTTGGATGCATGAATGAATGAATGCTGTTTCTCCCACCACCTGTGATCTGGGTTCACCATTAGCTTTCTGGCCAATGAATCTGGTATAATAAATTCATTATTTTAAAAAGTTGTTTTATATATATTAATTTTAGAGATTCATTTGTTACAATGTTAAAACTTGGTCATTACTCTTGGTCTTCACTCTCAAAAAGGTTAACAATCATTGATTTATAAATATGCTTAACCTTGTTTTCTAAATTATAGCCTGAGACTTTTATAAGCTATGGACTTTTTATAAACTAAGTCATACAGGAAACTGTTATACTCTCTTTTTATGGACTATTATGATTTTTAAGGCTTCAACTTAACAGGGATGAAACCTAAAATCCTAGGATTTTATGGCTAAGAAATGCAAATTAGTCATCTTATAGATGATCAAGTCCTTTAACATGTCCAAAATATATTTAGGGTTGTACAGAGGCAGACACAGTTTCACTCTCATCTTAACTAAACAGCTGAGGATAATCCCTGAACCCCCAATCCAGGAGTTGGTAAAGATGATCTTTAAAGTCTTTAAGGCCTGATAGGAGCCTTCCCAACAGGCTCAGCTATAGCAGAAAACTCTGCTCCAGGCCTTGGCTGCTGCCCTGAAGCTGTCAGCATTCCCTCAGAGGAAACAAGAGTTCTGTGATGCCCCACAGGGGTCCAGCCTAAGTCTACTCTGCTAAGGACCGGTTTCAAATGCAGCCAGGAAGGATGCTGATCCTGTGGCTGCCTCAACAAGCTATGCCTGCTGCCGGACTGGCCTCTGGAAGTCAAAATACTCCCATGCAGGCTTGTCCCCTGTGCCCAGCCATGGAGGCTCAACCAGCAAAAGCACCACAGACCTTCCAGCCTTTGAGCTCCTTGACCTGGCAGAGGACAGATGGCTCCATGATTCAGCGACCTCCACCACCCTCGCTGAGCCCAGGGTAACGCTCCAGGTCTGTTTTAACCCCACAATCGGGTCCCATGGCAATATTGCCAACTTCTGTCGTGGGAAGCTTCATTTGCCCTCTCAGTCCTCTTATGCAGGAGACCAGGCATTAAGCCTCAAGACACAATCTACTTTGTTACCAGACTCAAAATACAGATCTCAAATGTAACCTTTTACCATTCCTTTAGCTAAAGGACAAATGAATGCTCACAGCAATCTTACCTATGCCTCATAGTAAATATTAAAAGTCCTAAGGATACAGAAGTTTAAATGATGAGGATTTTAAAAAGTGTCTGTGTGTCTAAGAAGGTGTTTTAAGGTTGATAAATGCAAGTTACTGAGGTTGAAAGGTCTAAGGTGATTTAAGGTATCCTAAATAGATAAAAATGCTTCATATTTCTTCCTCTTGCTATGCTACTGTTGTATTAACTGTCCAGAACTCTGACATTTAACACTAGTGCTCTGACTTCTCAATCCAACTCTGCTAAAACATTCCATTTTACGATCCACTATCATGGGTCCAAGCTCAAGATTTTAAATCTCCTTTGGTTTGTCTTTTAAGTATAGACTTAAAAGTTGTTTCTCATTGTGCTAGACTTATATCCATCCAGTCTTATGGATAGAGAGAAGAAGCCTCTCACCCATGATGTGTAATCATAATAAAAGTCAAGATCAAGTGCTAGTATTCTTCATGGAAGGCTTCTGCCTTTCCAGAGCTCACTTTAAAGAATGTTTATGATGTTAACACAAAGGAGTATGTCTACTGCCTTCTACAATGTATATTTCACCATAGATCACAATGGTGATGCTAACACATCTAAAGTTTATCTCATCTGTAAACTTAAAAGGGATTATTTGTGAGCTGCAGGAAATCCACCTGAATCCCCTTCTCAGGATTCCAGAATGGAGTCCAGATAAGTACTGCCAATCAACAGCTTAAGTTTCCCACCTATTGCCTATCTCAGGGTTGGATTCCTTCCCCCATTCCCTGGTTTTGAGACTCCCCTTTCCTGGCTACCTGGATCAATACATTACTGCACCTAACGCTGGCTGATTAGTGAGTCTTCTCTTCTGGTTGGCATCAACACTTCCTGCTGTTCTCACCAACCCACATCCAAACCCTTCATCTAGGACCTTCTCTCTTTGGGTGAGATTTCCTCTCTACCAGCACAGTTTCAGCTCCCTCTCCCCTCCTTCTCCCTCCTAGCACTAGGTAACTGTGTCTGATCAGGCAAACATGCCCTTGGTCTCACGCTAAAGCTGAGGAGCTGTTGGAACAGATTGTACAAATCGACTCAGTTAAACCTTGTCTTTGGGATTCCTCTGGCAGGTCACTGACTCCCACCTGCCCAAAGGCAACAGTCCGTTCCTCCAGGCTTCCCACTGAGTTGTCTGGAGAATTTTCGAGCACCCGCATTAAGAGCTTCCAAGCTTCCACACCTCTGCAACCAAACTTGGCCTCATTTCCCTTAGATGACAGATCGTAAATGAAACCTTTTAAATTACTGCCAGTAATCAGGTAAATGTTCAAGTTCTTTTCTCTTCTTCAGTCCCAAACCTTCCCTCACTGCTCGCTCTACCAAAAAAAGTTTCAAATGTACACCTAAAAGGAACTTTCTCCTTAATCTACTTAACTTTGTCTTCTGCCCATATACATGTTCCAGTGTCGTGTTCCAGTGCAGGTGTCTCCTGCACTCATGACTGCACAAGCAGCTACCACAGGTGCCCCAGTCAACCTCGCAGACTGCACACACTCCATCAAGCTTGTCCTGCACCTTCCCTCCCAGCCACAGATGTTCTCACAGACCCTGGACAATATCGAAACAGCCTATTCTTCCCAGAATTGGCCAACATTTCAGCCTTTTGCCCTACACCACCCACAAAAAAATCAATGCTCCCAATGTCAGCTGGAAGTAACCAGAAAAGATTCTTCACCCATTATCCGCTTATTGTCAACAAAAGGCTGGAATGTTGTGCTTCAGACCCAGGACAAACAGCTCCAGGTTCTCCCAGCATTCCTTAGTCCCTATGTGCTGCTAGGCACGGCTGGCAAACTCCATCCTTTACCCTGAACTTTCTGGGGCAGGAGCTTCCCTTTCGCCATATAATCAGGACATTTTGGTGCTCTTACTTTTTTTTCTGTCTTGCTCTCTAACACCTTTGCATGGCAACCAAGAGCTGCTGCTTTAACTTGTCTTGCATGAGAAGTCCAATGTCTACATTCCCACCTCTCCCTAGTTCCTCATTTTTAAAATTAAACAAAAGGGGAGGAATGTTATGATGTACAAGCAATTCAAGTGGCCTGCCCTAAGGGGCCTTTAGGATCCTGACAACATCCTGTCACCACCTGCATCCTATGTTACCACCTGGGCCAGGTGCTCCAGATATAAGCTCTTTGCCACTCCCACAGCAGAGCGCTCTCTCTCCCTCTCTTGCTCTCTTCTCTGCTTTCGTTTCTTTCCCCTTCCCTCCTCTCTGACTTTTCTCTCTTGTGTGTGTGGGGGGCACCATGCTCCTTTTTCTCTTCTCTTCTAACTCCTGTCCTGTTTCCTTCCCTCAAATAAATTGCTTCATATCCAGAGCTGTTGAGTGTGTAGTATTTTTTAATATATCCCAACAGTTATCAGTTTTATAAAAAGAAACCCACAGAAGAGGTATAAAGTTTATAAGGATTAAAGACATAAAAGCTTAAGTTTTTTTTAGGATCTAAAATAATGTTTTAGGGTCTAAAAAGATGTTTTAAGATTGATTCAAGCTATGAAGATTAGAGGATTTGAAAGGTTAAATGGCAATAAGAAAGTGATACAGATACAGAACTTTGGACTCACCAAGTTAGGACAGACAGTACTTTTTCCAAGGTTGCAAAATATATATGGATGAGACACTGTGAATATAATTTTTACTCTGATTCTTTTCATAATTATTCCTGTTCTATATAGCTTATTGATGTTAGCGATAAAGCCATCTCTTGGACTAAAAAGGAGAGATGTTGGGATGACCTTTCCCTCCCACTGAGGTCTGTTCCTGTATTTTCAATTGTTAATTCTGTGCCAGCAGAGAGCCAAGTGCTGCCACAATTTTGGTACTGTAATTTCTATGGTTTTCTGTTTGTAAACAAATGCTTGTCCTTCCTCACCTGCCAAAGGGCAACCCATAAAAGATGGATTGGGTGTTGTCTTTCTGCTGATTGATTCAAACTAGAACATGGCTTTTTGCATAATAAAGAGCTGACATTAGCTGGGCAAGAACTACGGGGGCGGGACTTTTAGGCAGGCAGAAAGACTCAGGAGAAGAGATGATGTGAAAGAAAGAAGGAAGACAGACGGAGCTCGAGGCAGGAGTGAGAACCATGTGCATGTGGGGAGATAGAGTGGTGGAGATGTCAGCATAAGTTTAGAAAGCTAGCTAAGAGATGGCCCCCAGCAATAAACCAACAGCTTTGAAATATATAGACGTCTTCGTGTCCTATGAGCTAGATTCCAGAAAGCTCCACAATAATGATACCTTGTGAATGTACAGCCCCTCCCTTTCATGGTTGTTGACAACCACAGCTGCTATAGGTTCAAAGTCAACATGGTTGTGTCCTACCTAGAATTATACAACTTTTAGGAGATTTTTGTCCAGATTTGAGTTTCTAGTGGACATAACACCTTAGAATGGTTCTCAAGACCTGCTGACTTTTGGATCAGAACAGTACAGCATCATGAAATTTTCTTTCTTCTTGTTTTATTTAAGAAGTATAGAAACTAAATGGCACACAGTTGCAAACTTGGTCATAAATATAACTAAAACATTTAGAGGGAAAAAGTATGAATTCTAGAGAGTAAACTAGTGTCAACTGAGTGATGATAAAATCAACAAAACCAATTTCAGGCTGAACAAACAAAATGTAGAGAATTTACATTCTTACATACTTAAGAGTAGGTAAAATAAATGTATTTTCTACAGCAGTCCCAAAGTTTGCATGTAAATGTGAATGCTGATATAAAAAGAGGAGGACGGTATAGTGGCATCTAATATATTTGGTAAAATATGAAAAAGATTCTAGACAGTCATGCCATAAGCACTTTCAGAGACTAAAAGCAGAAGAACTTAGACTGTGACATTAAACATGAGGCATAGCAAACAATGCAATGTACATAAGAACGCCAGACAAGAAGCTGTTGTAGCGTTTAATCAAATAAATAGAAAGCTTAGTCTTATCTGTATTTATCTTGTCTATAATAACATTGTAAAATCTTTGATAAGAGGGTATATGGAAACATATTGGTATTATCCCTAACACTACCTAGCTCAAAGCAGGTGTCTGATAAATATCAGACAGAAGGGCAGTCAGACAGACAGGATTGCAACTATGGAACTGAATTCACTCAGAAGATAGTGGAGACAGATTCACAGAAACAGAAAATCCTGAAGTGCACTTTCAGTTTTCAAGTATATTTAGTATCTTAGTGTTCTGGGCAAGTATGGGGCAGTGTAAACGGTTGCTTATTAGAACAAAGCAGGCTTAGTAGAGTACACAGAAAAATGAAGTAAACTTGACAGGGAATCAAATAAAAAAAGATTACTAGAAAATTCATGAATTTGGTGTGAAATATTTAATAACGCATTTTAAACCATTAATAAAATAGTGAGGGTTTTTTTCACTTTTTGCATCACAAATGCTGGTTAAGGTAAGAAGACTGACAAAAACAACTAAAATAAAACATTCATATAAAAAGTTGTTGTTTACATGATAATGCTAAAGTCAAAGAATAAAAAACATACTCCTAAATTATGAAGCTATTAATTGGTCAAATGAAAAGAAACCTATCAAAATCTTGTGTGAAAAAATTAGTCTACATATTTTAAGTCAGTACAAATAAGAAATTAGGTAGTTTGAGGCTGGAGAGACAGCTCACCAATTAAAATCACTTAATTGCTCTTGCAGGGGACCCAAGCTTGATTCCTAGCACCCATGTCAAGTGGCTCAAAGCCATAACTCAACCTCCACAAGTATCTGATCCCTCTGGCCTACTCAGGCAATCCAACCAGCACACACATTCTCATATACACTAGCATTCTTATACGAACATGCACACATTTTTAAGAAGGTATTTGGAAGGAAACTGACTTAACAAAAACCAAGTGACTATAAGGCAATACTACCTGATTGCTAAATTCTTCACCAGAAAGAATAAAATCACTGAATCTGCTTAGACAAATGGTTCTCAATCTTTCTAATGCTGTGACTCTTTAATATAGTTTCTTATGTTGTAATAAGCCCTGATCATATTTAATTGCTCCAATTTTCTGCTGCTGTTATGAATTGTAAATATATGATATACAAGAATATCTGATATGTGACCTCAAAGGGGTCACAACCCAAGGGTTGAAAACTGCTGGCTTAGAAATTAATAGTTTCAAGAGGCAACTGAACAGACAGTGGAGATTCAACACAATCTCTCCTACTAAAGATCTTAGGGTTTCTGAACCTAATTTTCACAGAAGGAATTTTGAGAATCCTAGACCAATACAATATAATGGGAAGTTTACAAACTGACAACTATAGATCTCAGCTATCATTATCATAATTAGTGTAGGGAAACTCAAAGCTAAAGCATAAGATATTAGATAATATAGATAGAAGTAGCTTCTGAGAGAGCAATTTTGCTAAGTCTACATCACTTCTGTGATAGCACTAAATGTCAATTTCATACAGCCTAGAATCACTTGGGAAGTGTCTCAATGAGGAACCGTTCACACTGAGATGGCCTGTGAGTGTGTGAAGACTGTATTAATTGATATGAGAAGATGCAGCCCACTACCTAGGCAGGAAGTCCTGTTTAGAGTAAAGATATTGAGCTGAGTGCAATCCAGCAAGAAACCAAGCAGCACATTTACTCTCTCTCTGATCTTGATGGAGGATATGATGTGACTAGCTGTTTAGGTGTCTGCTGCCTTTACATCCCTGAGATGGACTCTGACCTAGAACTTTAAACTAAAATAAACCCTTTCTCCCCTAAGGATATTTTATCACAGCAAAGACACACAAAAAAAGAACAATTTCTAGTTACTAAATGGTTATCTGGAACACAGTAGATTAGTGAATTACTTTCTGTACCTAAAAAAGTTAGTCGCCTATACAGCATCATAAATGTACAAAAATTACTAGAAAAAGAATTATTCTGTAAAAGAAAAATTATGCCTTATGACCTTGATAATCTTTCTTCCACAAGAATAAATGTCTAAAAATCAAAATTACCATGACTTTATATTTAGAACATAAAACTAATTAAAAGAAACAAGGTATTAAAATCAGTTATCTGTGAAGATTAAAATTGTTTTGTTTTTTGTTTGTTTGTTTGAGACAGGGTGTCTCTGTGTAGCCCTGGCTATTCAAGAACATGTTCTATAGACGAGGCTGGCCTTAAACTCACAGAGATATACCTGTCTCTGTCTCCCTAAAGGTGTGTGCCATCATGTCTAGCCAGTAACTATAGTTATTTAAGGGGCTTATGATATAGTCTATTAACTAATTTTAATAATTTTATGGATATTTACAATGTGAAATTTCCTAGTTATACTATGATCTCTAAATAATATAATACCAAGCTGATAGGAATAACTAAAGATATTTCAAAAGTTGCAAAACTGTACATCATGGTAGCAAATAAATCTTCTCACTATGAATGATACTTATCTAAAAACAATTCTCAAATTATCCTTATAAAATGTTTGTGCTTATCATTTAAGATGCAGAAAGTAATCTTTACCATCTCTGGCCCTCACAAGATATATATGGTCTTGTAAAGAATTTTTTAAAGTAGCCAACAAAGACTCATTATCACATTTTTGTTTACTGTTTTCTATGTTTCTAAACTATTTCGTGTTATTCTGTCTACCATACTTAAATAACAAAGCCATGATTCACAAACTCTACCAATATCAGAAAAAAAAATCTATAGTCTTCTTCCAACCCATATTTTTGTACTGATGGTATAAAAGTGATACACTGTATAAAATCTCAACTGCTTCAAATAAGAACATTGATAAATCTGTTCCTGAGAAACATGAACATTTAACAATGGAGAATACAGATGCAAGTCAAGTCTTCTTGGGCAGGAGGAAGGGGAAAAAAAGAAGCATGTAATAAAATTAAAAAACCCAATTTGATACGTAGTATTAGAGGCCACACTAAGAGTGCCTGGCTGTATTGCAAAATTGAGGCTTCAGATCAACTTTCTACACCTTCCACCTGAGATATCTTGAGTGCACCTGTTACTTCCACTGACTAAAGTGACACAGTTTAAAAGACACTGAAGTGATTAATATAAAATAAAAATGTTAAAAAAAAAGAAAGAAAAGAAAAGACACTGAAAATAGGGCTGGAGAGACAGCCCAGAAGTTAAGAGTACTTGCTGCTCTTGCAGAAGACCCAGTGCCCAAACGGTAGCTTACAACCAGTTCCCAGACCCAAATGGCAGAATGCAACTCCAGGGCTAGGAGACCTGACACCTTCTTCTGATCTCCACTGGCACTAGGTACATACAACCATGCATGCGCATGTACACATACACACAGTGTAATTATTTAGGAAAACAAAACACTTGTATACATAAAAGAAAAATCCTTAGTTTAAAAATTCTGAAAATGCATTATATTAATAAGTCCATTTCCAAGATCTATCCATCTCTAACTCATAAGGCCAGCTTTATCATTAGGAGAATCCAGGCAGTCAGAAACTGGAAAGAGCAGCTTTAAGACAATGAATAGCAATTGTGAATAAAGGGTTCTCTTCTTAAGAGAGGTTATAAAAGTTCTGGGGGAACAAGCCAATGATTGTTAATCTTAACAAGTAGTTAAGATTTCAGAGTATCAATTTAGCATTCCTACCATCCACAGACCAGAGTGTAAGGAACATGAACCAAACAGGTATTTATAGGAAATGGTAGCTTCCCTTGCTTTTCTGGAGCACCAAAAGAATGACCTTCAATAGATCAGTAGCAGTACTAAGTTCCATGACAGGATGCCTCATACCCCATTAGGAAAGCATTCTTTAAGGCTGGAAGTGAAAAACATCCGAATTTTCTATTTAATTACACCACCAATTTCCTTCATTATCTGACTAATCTAAGAGATCACCTTGACTTGCTTAAAAAGTCAGAGTGTTCTACATGGAGCTGCTCTAGGTCCTTCTCCCATTTACTGTTTCATTTTCTCTCTTCTTGATTTTATTTATTTACTATTGTTCTAAATTCTAAGTTTAACAGAAACTAAATTTCAACTTAAGAGATAAAATTCTGTTATAGGTCTTTACAAATAATCTATAATAAGACCAACTCACCAACTGGATGAGTGATGGTGTTCTGAAGGCCAGGAATTACCACAGAGTAGGTAGGTGAGCGATAAGGATAAATTGTTGTAGGATTTGTAGAGATAATATTCTGTGTGGTACCAGAAAATACATTGGAAACACTTAGAGGGAAGCGTTTTCGCTTCCCTGGACGAGGCTGATAAACCCAACCTACAGAAAAAGAGAGACTTTTTAATATGAATACACAGACTCTGCTCTTTTCATGTTAAAAATACAGGACACTAAGTTTTAAAAAATGGGTCATCCAAAAGTACTTTTTCAGCTCCGTGATGCTACTATGTCTGTGAAAATCCTCCACTGTGCATTTTAGCATCCACACAGCTTCTAATTCTGTTAATTTTGTAACCCATAAAAGAGAGGAAGGTCAACAGACACAGACTGACTTTGTGGCAGAATCTACACCAGACTTTGAGTTTGAAACCCAAAGCCTTCCCTCTACTGAAGAAAAATACCCTGTAAGATATTGTTTATCTCCTCCTCTGTCCTCACTCTGTAAGATATCAGTGGCTTACAATGTAACCATCACTAATAACCAGTCACTATTTTTATGCCTCATTCAGGGAGTCACTCTCTGAGACTTAGCAATTACTAAAACCATGAACAACTTAATTTCCTCCCAAAGTCAGAAATGTGGCATTTGTCACATAAACAAATCACTGGTTCCATCCAGTTGATACCTAAGAATCTTGCCTAAAATATTTCTGCTTACTATCTAAAAAAAAAATCTGTTCCCATTTTGTACAGTTATACACACCACAAAGAATGCAGAGTTTCCAACCTTTATCTCAATGCCCTTACTGCTGAGGGCAAATCACTCATTTCAAACTGTATTGTGATAAGAATAAATCTATTAATCAAACGCCGGATTATGTTCTGATAACCACTTAACATTAAAACAGAACAAGATATCAATTCCTGCATTTTAATTCTTTTTAAGTGTAAACTATATTTTTTCTGTTGTCATTATTATTTAATATGTCTAGTATATTACAAAATAGAAACATGTAGATTTACTGTTAAATTTATAGCTATAGGTATGTACATATGTTAGTATGTAGATATATGTATCTAATCAAAACTACAGTAAAAAAAATGTATATCTCCTGATTTGCATTAGCTGGTAAATATGAAACCAGATTATTTCACAACAGCATTCTATTTAAGAAAATGTATGCTTAGTATTAATTCAATCATTATTATGTTAGCCATTATTTTCTTTCTCACACATAGATTAGGAAATCTCAACCTAACTTAATCTTTACCTAAATAAATTTAAAAGAAATTGGAAAGAGCCTTTGTTCATTTCATTTGATTACCAGGAAATTCCTCTCTGTGCTTTTCTTTAATCTTTTGTGCTTCATCATAATAAGGTTTCTTTTGTTCTTCACTAAGTTTGTTCCACTCTAACCCGAGCTGGACACTGATTTCTGCATTGTTGGCGGCTGGGTTAGCTTTGGCTAGTGCTGGTCGGTGGATTCTTGCCCAAACCATAAATGCATTCATGGGTCGCTTCACATGACCATTTCTGTCCTTACTGAAGGGAGTATCAGGTATTCCTATATGACAAAAATTAAGACACTAAGTTAATATGCCACTTATGCAATTTTAAAGTGATGTGTACCTTCATCTATACTTGTAAAGTATCTGAAAACATACAGTACAATAGAGCCAAAGTACTGCCAATATTCCAAATTTCCTTATAGTCCCTGAACTCAACATTCTAAATTGTAGCTCAGAGTGACTCCTAGAGAGTATAATATTGTTGAAGTAATATTAGAGACACAGTGGATGGCTAATTTATTTCTTTTAGCTTCATTAATATCTTGAATAGTAGTTAACATTTAGTTTATTTCCCACTAAAACCAGGGGGCAGGAACTATGACTTATAACTATGCACCTAATACTATGTAAGTGTTAGTTATATAAGTATTTAAAAGAAGTCAATTATTGAAGCAGCTGTAGTGTCCTTTAATGTAAAAATTATGCTAACCACAGTTTTCCACTACAAAGATAAAACTTCTGAATCATTAAAACTAGTCTCCTGCCTGGAAGAAAAATAAAAGTGGTACAATTAAAATTCCTATAAAGGAAATTTACTAAAATTATATCCCTACATAGTTCATAAAAGTACTATCTATGAGCTTCTCAGATTAATTCACTGCAGAGTTACTTGATATGTAAAAACGTTTTAGTTGTGCAAAGGATGTTTAGAATAAATGATGCTGAACTGAGGATGAAGCTCAGTTGGTAGAATGCTTGCCTAGTATGCATAAAGCCCTGGGTTCAATCCCCAATGCCATATATATATCAGGGGTAATAAGTGGTGTGAGCCCAGAAAGGCTTGGGAAAATGCACGTGCATGAACACACAAAACAGAAAATGGGTATTTAAAAACATAAGAGAAGGGTGGGAAGCATCAGCACTGAAAATTTTTAAAAAGTTCATTAAACCATTAAGACATTCAGTGACACGAACTAATCCTATGGACTTGCTTGATAAACTTGAAAATATTGGAAAGTCATATTTGGCTGTAGGAACTATTTCAACTACAATTATTTCTTTAAAAAAAAAACAACTTAGCTCCCAGCACTCAGGGAGGCAGAGGCAGGCGGATCGCTGTGACTTCGACACCAGCCTGACCTGCAGAAGTGAGTCCAGGCCAGCCAAGGCTACACAGAGAAACCCTGACACGAAAAACCAAAAGCCACACAAAAAACAAAACAAACAAAAACAAACCCTCAATTTAGCTTAGCTTATTCAGTGTTTTTATTAGTATTTCTAAAAAGCCTTAGCTTTTAGAATACTAAAATGCTGTATTTGAATCATGACTTTGACAAATGTTACCGTTCACTCTTAAGGATACATTCTATCAATGTTAAAATCTGTCATCATTTTTCATGAAACACTGACTTTGTTCTATTTCTTGATACACATAAACCTATGAAGCTGGAAAGGAAATGTTACATATTACTTATGTATAAGCTGGGGGGATCTGTATTACCTAACAACGCATTCTGTAGTGTCTATTATCTAAATCTGTTTACTAAGTCTTAAAATTGACTTTAATTAATTAATTAATTAATTTTTTACCAATATAAGGGCAAAGTAACCAGAAGCAATCCCTTTGCAGCACCATGATTCTATTTTTCGAGCTTCAGCTCCCCAACTGGCAATATGTTTGCTATGGGCAACATAAACATAACTGAAACCCAGACTCCCCTGCCTTCTAATACCTGCGTCTGAGGGAAGCACGGTGAGGGGGACATCTTTGGTTTCAATTTTTACAGAAGGCTCCAGTAAGGACTGCATTTTAATAGGCACTGGTGTCAGGGGGACCTTGGACAACCGTATCAGCTCTGAAGGCGGAGGTCCCTGAAATTGGATGCGGGCCCCAGGAGGGACCGTGTGGAGAGTCAAAGGGAACCTCAGGTCTTGCTGGTGCGGACCAAAAGCACTGGGAGGCTGGCCCAGGATGGCCTCCTTGCTGCACTGGACCAGGCTATTGGACGTGGCCTCCGTGCCCATCCTGCAGTCGTCCCTGAGTCTGTCTGGCTCCTCAGTCTTGATGACGCCTTCTCCCATGACCAGCAGGTTCCTGCCTTCCCCGCCTTTCAGTGCGTCCCTTGTTGCCTCCTCTGCCTCCAGCTTGGCTTTCTTCTCATCCCCTCGGCGGCCATCGAGGGCCTTCCCGGTGCCATCCAACTTGGCGGCCCTGGAGGCTCTGGGGCCGGCCTCGGCGGTCCTCCGAGATCCCACCGACAGGTCCAAGCCGGCCCCCAGCTCCTGTTTCTCCGCCTTGACGAGCAGCGTCCGGGGCTGCATGGGGCGCAGCTCGGGCCTGCAAGGGCCTCCGTCGGCCGCAGGCTGCGGCGGCAACAGCAGCAGGTCGGGCCTCAGCTGCAGCAGGCGCGCCTGCGCGGACGAGGCGGCGGCGGCAGCGGCGGCAGCGGCGGCAGCGGCGGCGGCGCTGTCGTCGGGAGCCTGAGGTAGCAGCGGTCCGGGGGACAGCAGCAGCAGCTGCTCCTGCTTCACTTGCAGCAGGCGCCGCGTCCCAGCCTGCGCACCTACCGCCGCGGCCTCCCCGCACGACGAGGCCACCGCACCGATGGCGGCCGAGGCCTGGCCCGGCGGCGACTGGGAATGTTCGACGGCCGCGGCCCGAAAGGTGGCGGCCTCGACGGCCTTGGCGGGCGGAGCGGGACGCAACGGGCGCGGCGGTTGGCGCGGCGTCGGCGGCGTCGGCTCTGGCCTGGCTCTCTCCATGGGGGAGGGGGACGGCCGGCTAGGTCGCAGCCGGGATTGTGAGCTCAGCCGTTTGTTGGCGGCCTCCCCCTCCCCCTTTCGGTTAAGACCCTTCCAAGGCCTTGGCTACCCAGAACCCTACGCGCCGCCTCGCCCAATCATGAGAGGCCCGCTGCCCCCAGCCAGCCAATCACAGGCACGTTCCTCGGCTCCTCCCACTCTAGCCTTGTGCGAGAACACTGGAATCATCCGCCATAGCCCGGGCCGAAGCTCCTGTGTCCCCTTTTCCACGCCTTTTTACTCTCCCTCTCTTCCGGATTCTCTTCAGTCCTTGTCCTTGGTTACCCTGCCCGCTGCCTGGAGCGCGACAATGGCGTTGCCCAGGAAACCTTTCTGTTCCACGCCTCTAGCTATGACCTCCACAGATGAGGGCGTGGGCCTTTCTTGCGGGCTGGGAAACACAGCCCTGAGTCTTTATTGGGTGGGAATACGGGAGGGGCTTCTAGCCGTTCGTGAGGGATGGTGGGGACCTCATGCAACGTATCACCAACCTCACTGATCCATCTCATTGGAACCGGGGCTTGACCCGGTAGAGCTAGTTCACTAGTTAAATTTTTCAATCACTCTACTTCCAAAAGGTGACCCAGGTTCATCTAATTTTTGAGGTCCCACCCGCCGTTATCCTGGTCCTTCACGTTCATGTGGATGTAGCTGTACTCCTGTAGTCTCGCTCTTCACTTTGGTCCCACCACTCCCCAACAGCTAGTAGTTCTAAAAAGACAAGTCTAAGCTTGTCACACTCCCTCCAAATCTTTCCCCTGCCCCACTGGTCATGAGAGAAAAGTCTGAAATTCTTCGCAGAGCCTGATAAGTCTGATGGTGGCATGGGCCCTTCCCACAGTTCCGCCATTAGAGTTTTATGCTCTTTGAGCAAATTGCTTCCCATGCTATCCTTTTTCAACGCTGGACGTTTTAGCATGTCAAGCTTTCATGTCTCTGTAACTCCTTATTTTATCTAATTGTAGCTGAACTGGCACTTCAAAGAAAACAATGTCTCAGCAGCCGTTCGAATCTCTTTTATGCACTCACACTGATCACATCCTTTGAAGTGCTTTCTTTGTGTGATTATTCTGTTGCCTCTTCCAGTTGATTGTTACCTCTTTGGGGGAAGAACTGTTTGTGTCTTCCTCATTATTGAATCCTCAATGCCAATTGTTGAGTAATAGTTCAATAAATGCTTATTGAATGAGGAAAGGAATAAGAACTGCCATGGCCCAATAAAATAGTAATACAGTGTATGTTGAGCTTTTTACATGTGTGTGCCTCTTCTTTTAACTAGGATTGTGTTTGGTTTTCATTAAATTATCACCAAGTAAATGAGAAATTCTCTTAAGTTTTTACTGCATCACTAGACGTCCTGACTCAAAGCTACAGCTCTATTTTGAAGTAGATGAGCCTTATATTCTAAGACAAGAGTGAATTTAATTCTTTCTAACCATTGGTTATCAGCTGTGCTAAAATAGAAGTTCATACATTACACATGAAAGAACACAACACTGAGACAACTAAACCTCTAAAATGTGCTTAGGCTGAGGCAGGATGGTCGATTACCACGTGTTTGAGGCCAGCCTGAGTTATATGCCTTTATAGTCTAACACTGGCTGCCATATGAGATTCTGTCTCAAAAAGACCGAACTACAGTAAACAAAACCGGATTTTTAAAACCTTGCTGGATTCAACACCCCAGCATCTCAAAAAAAACAAAACAAACCACCACCAACAACAACAAACGGTGCTTAGCTTAAAGAAAGCAACATAATTTAATTGATACACTAAAAAAGCCTGGTGAAATAAAAGAAAGAAAAGAACATGGCAGACGAAGCAGCATATGCTGGGCATCGTTGGCCTTTTCCTGAAACATCTCAGCTTTACAGGAAGTTATATTTTTATAATTTCTAGCATCTAATTGTAAAAGACTGGATTGTGAGTAAAGGTGCGGTATTAACTATTTTATTGTTGCTGTGATAAAATGCCAAGAGCAGCATGTGGAAGAGTTTATTTTGGCTTATGGTTCTAGAAAGATAAGAGCCCATCATGGCAGACAGGCAGAGGAGCAGGTGGCAGGCATGAAGGCAAAAGGAGGAAGCTGAGGGATTTCATCTCCAACTACAAGCAGAGAGCAGACTTCACACTGGAAGTGAAGCTATGACTCTTAAAGAGCACGCTTGGTGATGTACCTCTTCCAGCAAGGCTGTACCACCTCCCCAAACAATGTCATCAACTGGGAACCGGGTGTTCAAATACTTGAGCCCAGGGGGAACATTTTAACTTCAAACCACCACCGCACACAGAAAACAAAATAAACAAAACGCCTACTGAAGAATGGAATCATCCAAGACTACTATATGGATGGGGAAGCCCATTGCCCCGCTTGACCCACTCTGTGCTCTGGAGGGTATATTTACTTCCCACTTTTGCTTTCTCACCTGCTAAAATAAACTCTGATGACATGCTCGATTTACGCTCCACCCATATACTGGTTTTAATGATTTTTTTTTCTGTTGCTAAAATTAAAGAGGTCGTCTTGTTGAGTTACAAGTGGGAAATAACCCTCTCAAGCAAACCACAAATCCCATACAGGATTTTATTACTCTTTAGTGTCCACTCTATGAGCATGACAAAGAGTACTAGCCAAATGGAATTCAACGCATTTCAGATTTCACATTTAGACTGGAGTGAAGAATTCAAATTGACTTGTTCAATAACCCTAGACTATCCATTTGAAAAACTTAAATTGGAGTATATCTGCCTGTGTAAATCTGGCTATCTAATTAGGACCCACAGTAATTATGAGGCACTACATTTCACAGCTCTATAAATAACTCCTAATTACATTATATAATTTATAATTATCAAGCATGTCTCTGCCTTCACATAAATTATATTTATATTGTTTCAGAATGTCTTAACACCTTGCCTTTTAAAAATAGATTAAAAATTGTGATTTAAGACCTGAAAAACAATTTGGGAAGAACAAATTCTTTGTTATTTTTTTTTTAAATCAAACTCTGCCTTTTAATCCGTGCTGCATAGCTGAAATATCTAAATAGGTTCTCGGCTGACCTTGATGCCTTCAGGTTCCCCTAGCTCTCCTTTGCTCCTCACACCTCAGCCAAATTAATTTAACTAAAACATCAGACACCACAGAGCCAAAATTCTTGGCTCGTACTTCATCTCAAGTCCTCATTGTCCCATTCCCCCCCCCCATCAAAAGCCTGCAATCCACTCATACTGGACTCAGTTCTCAGCAGCAGTAGTGGTGCGTTTCAACAATGGCCATCTGCCTGCTGGAAGAAGTGGACCCCCATTGCTTTTCAGTCCACCAACATAAATGTCTCCGCTGTGCCTGTCTGGTGCTGAAGGCTGAAGCGCCCTGCAGTGTTGCTGGCGTGAAATTCACATCCGAAGGCCCTAAGGGCTGGCATCTGATGTCTCAGAAATGTGGAGGCAGCAATGACAGAAGCACATGTTTAGGAAGAAGCCATGGCAGCCTGGCACACGGAGCTGTTTACTCAGCTCTCTATACTTGGGCGTCCTTGGAAAATTCCACCCAATAAGCAAATCCTCTCAGCTCATCCTCTCTAGAAACACTCTAACAGGGAGCCCAGAAGAATCTCTCTGAGGTGAAAATTCTAAACCCCATCAAGCTGACAATCAACAGCAACCTTGTACACATCCTGGATTATCACCAGTCTCTTTTTAGTTCCCTCCATCTGTATGAATGGCTCCTGTGATACTGTCAATTCTAAGATTCCCCTAAAACCTGATAAACACTACTTGAATGAGTTGTCCTAGTACTTTGAAAGCATGTCAAGGGCTCAAAGTTGAAAGGATATAACATAGTCTATTTCTAGGTTAAGAGACCTTAAGAAATCACTGGTAGCCAGACTCGGTCATTCCCGCACTTGAGAGGCAAAAACAGGATGATTTCTGTAAATGTGAGATTTCCAAAACAGCCAGGACTATATAGAAAGAATCTAAGTTTCTGTCTCAAAAGAAAGAAACAAAGAAAGGAAAGAATGTAAGGGAAGGAAGGAAAGTAGGAAGGAAGGAAGGAAGGAAGGAAGGAAGGAAGGAAGGAAGGAAGGAAGGAAGGAAGGAAGGAAGGAAGGAAGGAAGGAAGGAAAAAACCATTTGGGTGGTGATGGCACACATCTTTAGTCTCAGCAACACTCCCATCTCTGTCAGTCAGATCTCTGTGAGTTCAAGGCCAGCCTGGTCTACAGAGCAAGCTCCAGGGCAGCCAGGGCAGCCAGAGAAACCCTTTCTCAATAATAATAATAACAACATAATTTTAAAAAGAGCCCACTGTTAGTTTGTATGCATCTCCTTGAAGGGTTTGGTGACGAAAGCAAATCTGGTCAATATTCTTTTATTTTACTTTTTGAAACCACATTTTTATTTACTTTGCAGATAGAACCTACAGGAGCATGTTTTATGACTTTTTCTTGATTCTTTGTGAGTTTCATATCACGTGCCCCCGTCCTGCTCATCACCCCATCCCCTCCTATTTGCCCTTTGCCCTTGCAACCTCCTCCTTCCCAAATAAAACACACAAGCAGGCAAGCAAACAGACAACAAACCCGAAGCATAGAAAACATCTCACTGTAGAAATTGTAACAAGTCACAGTGTCTCACTGTGTATCCCTCTGTCCACACATCTTCACTTGCAAATGTTCGTTGTCTGGTTTGAGTCTCTGGCTTCCGTGACACCATCAACATTGGCTCCTCATCAGGACACCTCCCCGGTTATCTTGTTGTTGCCCTGTGTCACGACGAAAATCCTGCAACTTTCGAATGGCGGGGCTGGCCCGGGCACACGTCCGAATCACCCACAGATGAGAGAGATTTTGGAGTGGGCCAATTCAGAGCCCTGGATGTGGGCCTGAGCGATAGCTGAGCTGGTCTGCCTGGGTCTTCTTTATTCACACCACGAGGGTGAGCTCTCCAGCTAGGCCACCCAGGAGGCTGGGTCTACTCTCCTGCTCTCCTGGCCTCCTCACCCGCACCCACACCTCCAGAGCCAACTCCACAGTGCTACCCAGTCAAGGTTCAGGGCCCACTCCCCCACGTGCTGCAGCCTGTGAGAGGCTGGGCCTGCTCTCCAGCTCTCACACCCTCGGGGATGGCTCACCTGTGCCTTTGCCATCAGGGACAGCTCCACTGTATTGCCCAGGGGAGGTACAGGGTCCTCTCTCCCAAGTGTTACAGCCAATGAGCGAGCAGGGAAGCTCTCTCTCTCTCCCACAGGACCCCAGGGTTTGTCCTCTTGGTGGCTAGGAGGATGGAGGGAGAAGATATCGTTCCCGCACCCACGCCATCTACAGGGCCAGTTCTCCAGGGCTCTCACCCTCAGTACCAACTCACCTGTGCCCCCTTGGCCAGGGCTAGCTCTACTGTGCTGCCCAGGCAAGGTGCGGGGTCTGCTCAACAGATCTCACGATCCCAGGGTCAGCTCTCACAGGAGCAGGTTTCTGTGATTTTGTCATTCAGGGTCTGAGCTCAGATTTTCAGGCTTGGCAGCAGGTCACTTTACCGGCTGACCCGTCTTGCTGGGCCCTGATCAAGATTTTTTTTTTAAAGGTAAACTAGCAAGAAATGAGAAGAGGGAGAAGCATTTATTGGAAATTTGTATATTATTTTACATATTATTTGCACCCTAATAAATTAAGCATTCAAAAAACCAACTTCCATACACAAAAGAGGCAGATAGGCCCTTAATAATTTGATTCCCAGTTGCTTCCTGTGTGCCAGGAACTTTTCTCAGCATGAAGGCTAGAGCCTTGAAAGTAAACAGAACCTCTTATGGTGTTGTGCACTTGTAATCCCTGCACCACAGGGGAAGGAACTGAGTCGGCACTGTCATGAGTTTGGGGACAGCCTGTACTGTGTAGGGAGTCTCTGCCTCAAACAGAACACCCTCTCTCACAAATTAAACAAAGTTCTTGTTCTCCTGGGACTTAAAGGGCTCCGGTCCATGGCATTCAAAAATGTCATTAGAAAAATTTGGCACAGTCTCTCAGATTTCCTTCCCTTTATAGGGACTGTGCTGGCTAGTTTTCTGACAACTTGACACAAGCTAAGGTCATCAGAGAAGAGGGAGCTTCAGTTGAGCAAGTGCCTCCGTAAGACCAGATTAAAATTAGGCGTGCAGAGTATTTTCTAAACTAGTGATTGATGTGGGAGGCCCAGATCGTTCTGGGTGGGACCATGCCTAAAGTGATGGTCTCGGATTCTATAAGAAAGGGGGTTGAGCAAGCCATGAGAAGCAAGACAGTAAGCAGCACTCCTCCGTGCTTTCTGCATCAGCTCCTGCCTCCAGGTTCCTGTATGAGTTTCTGTTCTGACTTCCTTCCATAGCACTATGGAAGTTTAACCCAAATAAACCATTTCCTCCCCCCAAGTAGCTTTGGTCATGGTGTTTTCTCACAGCAATAGTAACTCTAACTGAAAGAGGGACCTAATTTTTGAATATGTTCTTCCCTAGTAAAGGCAATGTGAACACCTATACAGCAATTCCAGTGAGATGGGAGCCCAATGTGAAACACTGAACTATTCCAATCACTTGTCTTGGGTCAGATATGCATCTCTGATTCTGTCCATCCATGTCTGAGAGACTGGGAAGGCCACTAGAGATATTTGTATTCGTTACAGAGAGAACAAATACGGTATGGAGATCAGAGCGGGCTGTACTTAACAAGCCTTTCTTCCCAGCACAGGTCTAAGTTGGCTTGGGGAGGGGAGCTCTTCCCTAATTTGCACTATGCTCAACCTGGAGCATAGGTAAGCAAAGGTTATCTCTGCCTGAGGCACCTGCTCTGCATATGAGAACAGATAGTTGAGCTGCTCTGGCCTAGATAGTGATGGGTAATCAAAAACTATGGCTATCTACTTTGTCTCTTAAACCATAAAGAAGCAGAGCGGTACAGAGGACACTCAACTTGGAGGCAAGAGGACTGATTTCTGACTCCAGTTCCAGAAGCAAGATTCTAGAAAGCCGCTTCATTAACTGCCCCTCCCAAACTTTTTCTTCAATGATGTTGAGAGTTTCTGTCTCACCTATAGACTCATTGGGAGGAAGAAGTAAGACCCTGTATGAGAGAATGGTTTGGAAATTCTTATTCTCTTCTACTTGTGTGATGGAGTTCCAGAGAGGTTTGACTGAGGAGACAAGACGAGCCTGGATGTGACTCTCACAGTCTCATGGCCAGGGTCCCAGGCTGAATAAAAAGGAAAGGGAGAAAGACTCAAGTGCCAGCACTCATCTCTCTTGCCTCTTCACTTGAGATACAACATGACTGCCTGCCCAAAGCTCCTGCTGCCATAGGTTCATCACCATGGCTGACTGTATCGCTTCAAACTGTGAGCCCAAATAAACTCTTCCTTTCTTAAGCTTTTCTTTGTCAGATATTTGGTCACAGTAGTAAGAAAAGCAACTAACAAGGCCTGAAGTTATTGTCATTGTTCGTTATTTTTCCAGACAGAGCACCCACTCACAAATCAAAGGTGTTCAGTAGATATCTACGAATTGTCTGGCCCATGATGTGAAAACTCACTTGTTCCGAGTACTTTTCCAAAATCTTATATAAGTGAACAGCCTAGGCAGTATGTTCATTCAACAATGCAACAGAAGATTCCAGGAGCTTATGAAGCAAGCTGTCAGTCTCATGTCAGGCCTCAGCTTATATATTGCTTTGTTAGGAAAATTTTCATGGGTAATCCTAGCTCCCTAAACAGGGTAGAGACTACAATATGCCTTAAAACATTATCTCAGCAGCCCAGGAACTCCATTAGGCAGGCACCATTGGCATTTCCCCCCCTGGATGGGCGTACAACATAGTAGGAAACTAAGAAATATTTGTCCAATGATTGAGTCAATTCACAGAATTAATGTAACAAGGTCTAGTGAACTATGAAATCACATCTGTTTTCCCATTTCTGTTCTTCTAACTTCTTTTTACCCAACCCTCTAGCAACTGAATTCTTCTGGAATTCTGCTGAATAGAGCAGTTGACTAAATGTATCCATTTAAAGACATACAACCGATGACTATCTTAAAATAAAATCATTCTGAGCTATATAAGAAATATCTTAAAGTACAAAAAAAAATCTCCAGGCTCTGTAATCACTCTAGAATATGTATTCTAGATTTAATAAACTTGTGCACCGTGGTAGGTCCTAATGTGTCTCTGTGTTTGGAAACTCTGACGGAACTGAGTAGCCTTTCCTGGAAACATATGCACGACTCAGACAAAGATCGGATTAGAGGGGTTCAGAGGAAGAAGGAGGAGTTGGTGGCATGTTACTCCTTCTTCATACCTTCTCCCACCACGAATCTCATTTGCATAATGCAGCTCTTAGTGAAATTGAAATGAGTCAGCATGAAGGAAGACAAACTGAAATATGATTTCCAAACCAAAGCCAATTACTTTTCTTTCCATTAAAGTAATAACAACAACAACAACATCAAAATAGGGGCCAGTATAGACATGGACTGTAAATACCTGTCATGTTCAGAATTCTTTCTTTCTTTTAAACAGTGGGGAAATTTACATAAAATTTACCATGTTGGCCATTTTTTAAAGCATACAATTCAGTAGTGTTAAGTACAGCCACATACTTGTGAACTGATTTCCAGACCTCTTTTCATCTTATAAAACTAAATTCTGCATCCATTAAACAAAGGAACTCTCCACCCCCATCCCACCGTCAGCAACTGCCATTCTACCTTCAGTCTTTGTGGAGTTGACTGCTCCAGGTACCTCAATGAGTACAACCACATGCTAGTTGCAATTTTGTGACTGGCTTATTTTATGTGGCATGACATCCTCAAAGTTCAGCCATGTTATAATACATGTCAGTGTTTCCCTGCTTTTTTAGAGAGAAAAACATCTTGTAAAATTTTTTCACATTTCATCTTGCCTAGTCATCCATTATTGGTCATTTGAGTTATATTTTCGTATTAGCTATGGTCATAGGTGTGCAAATATCTCTTTGGAATCTAAAACATATTATCTATCCAAACAAAATCTTAACATCCCTTCGGGATGAAAACCCTGGAGAGACTAGGAATGAAGGAAACATATCTCAGCATACCAGAGTGTCGAAGACCAGCTTCAGCATTTCAATGGAGACAAACTGAGTCAGGCCGTGGATCCTGAGGCTGGCTGCCTGGCTGGTAAACCTGCAGACTTTTTCTGAAGGTGATTTTCCAGGGCCAGAACTGGTGGTTACCAACCGTGGCTTCCGTTGATAGAGGCGAACTGAGGGGCCAGAATTAAAGCCAGTGCTGACAGCTTCTAGGCGGGGGCTTAGAGCTACCATATAAGAGGGTAGGGGACTGGAGCTGTTAGCTCCCAGCAGGGGATTCCACTGATTATGGCAAGCTACTAAGAAAAAAAGAAAGAAGAGAAGAGAAAAAAAATCACACACACACACACATACACACACACACACACACACACACGCACGCACGCACGCACGCACGCACGCACGCACGCACGCATGCACGCACATACACATGGAAGCACTCACACACTCTTGATGATGATGTAAGACAGACACCAGAAGTAAGATAAAGTTCCAGCAAGCTTCTTCTTTACCTTTTTTTAAAATCTAGCTTCTCTTACAGGCTTCTTCTATTTTACACATGCATATGCACATACATACATACATATATACCCACATACATACATGCATACAAGCATGCATACACATCCACATATTGCATGGATGAAGTAAACTCCAAAAAGTGAGGTCCAACCCAACCTTACATACACACACCTTGGTGGATAGAACAAACTCCAGAGAGCCAGTTCCAAAGCACGCTTTTACTTTTTTCCCCACAGCTTACATATCCCAGCAAAATCTTTCAAGCAATACAAAAATCACAATGTGGCTACATTCCATTTTTCTTTAAGTGAATGAGTATGTGTAAGAAAAATATGTTCCCCAATACCTTCACATGATCAAATGTTTTATGTATTATGGGTGGAAAACGAATATGAAAAACTAGTTGTTTCCAAGAACCCATATACACTTGTAACTAAACGACTTGTTATAAATTAACAAGGTGAGCAAGCAAGGAAATTCCTCAGCCAGCTTTTCTTTCCTAGCAGGCTGAAGTTTGCAGTTACAGAGAAATAATTAATGGTCTTTTAAAAAGTAATCTTGATTTGCATTTCCCTAATGACTAAGGACTTTGAGCATTTCTATAAGTGTTTCTCCGTCATTCTATATTCCTCTATTGAGAAGTCTCTGTTTATCTCTGTACCCCATACTTTAATTGGATTACTTGATTTGTTGCTTTTTAACTTCTTGAATTCTTTATATATTCTGTCAAATATAGGGTTGGTGAAGGTCCTTTCCCAATCTGTAGACTGTCTTTTGTCCTGATGGCAGTGTCTTTTGCTTTACAGAAGCTTTTAAGTTTCATGAGGTCAAATTTATTAACTGTTGATCTTAGAGCCTGAGCTGTTGGTATTCTGTTCAGGAAGTTGTCTCCTGTGCCAAAGAGGTTAAGGATCTTTCCCACTTTTTTTTCTAACAGATTCACTGTGTCTGGTTTTATGTTGAGGTCTTTGATCCACTTGGATTTTAATTTTGTGCAGGGTGATAAGTATAGATCTATTTGCATTTTTATACATGTAGACATCCAGTTAGACCAGCACTATTTGTTGAAGATGCTGTCTTTTTTTCCAGTGTATAGTTTTGGCTTCTTTGTACAATCACTTTGGAAATCAATCTGGTTCTCTCTCAGACAATTAGGAATAGTGCTACCTCAAGATCCAGCTATACCACTCCTAGGCATATATCCAAAATATGCTCAAGTATACATCAAGGACATTTGTTCAACCATGTTCCTAGCAGCTTTATTTGTAATAGCCAGAATCTGGAAACAACCCAGATGTTCGTCAACTGAGGAATGGATACAGAAATTGTACATTTACACAATGGAATACCACTCAGCAATTAAAAACAAGGAAATCATGAAATTTGTAGACAAATGGTGGGAACTAGAAAAGATTATCCTGAGTGAGTTATCCCAGAAGCAGAAAGACACACATGGTATATACTCACTTACAAGTGGATATTAGACATGGAATATAGTATAAACATACTAAAATGTATACACCTAAAGAAGCTAAGCAAAAAAGAGGACCCTGGGTAAGATGATCAATCTTCGTTCAGAAAGGCAAACAGGATGGACAACGAAAGAGGGAGAAAACAGGGAACAGGACAAAGGCCTACCACAGAGGGTCTTTGAAAGATGCTACCCAGCAGGATATCAAAGCAGAAGCTGTGACTCACAGCCAAACTTTGGGCAGAGTACAGGGAATCTTATGAAAGAAGGGAGAGATGAAAGACCTCGAGGAGACAGGCCCACAAAGAGAGCAACAGAACCAAAAAATCTGGGCCCAGGGGTCCTTTCTGAGATTGATACTCCAACCAAGGACCATGCATGGAGAAGGCATAGACCCAGCTTCCTGTGTATCAGAAAGGCACCTGTAGTGATCTTTTTAAAAACCCTACTTTATGTGGGGTGTTGAGGCCTCTACCTCCTTTCCACCAACCTCTCAACTTTAAGTAGAGGAGAGAAAATGTTAGTGGGTAGAGGGGTCCAGACTCCTTTGCTTCTCCTGGCTATTTAGGGTCAAGGGGTTCTTTTAGAAATTTATACCAATCTCTGCCAACCCCAGATGCAGCTAGCAGTTTCCTCTATGCCACTACAGCCCAAAGCATTTCTCCCATCTGTCTGCTCCAAACCATCACAGCACCTCTGGTCTCTCCATCTGTCCAAACTTCTCCACATCACAGGCCAACACCAAAGGCCACATGGAACACCACACTGTCTCTTTCTCAGCCTCATATTTATACCCTGAGTCCTAGACCATGCCCCTCTCCATGCCAATTGTGGAAGGCCTTTACCAGCTGGCAAATAGGACAAGACAATTGCTCCAAACAAGAGAATTAACAGGTGTGGAAACTATAGCCCAGCTGAAATCCCACACTCGGGATCAAAACAAGAACATCTTTATGTAACGTACAAAGAAACCAAAACTTCCATTACATGCCTGTTTGTTTTTCATAAAAACAAACTATTCCACAAGCTATTGTACAAAACTTGTACATAGTTGATTCAGGGGAAGAATGATTTTCAACATGGAGGCTGGGGTATGAATTCAGATGCCGTATTTTGAATTTGGCTCAGTATCAGGTAATATGATAGCTGATAGCTGATGGAGAGAACAGTATGACACTCAAAGGGTAGCTCAATCCCTAACTTTTTTTACAGTTTGTTTGTTTGTTTGTTTGTTTGTTTTTTCATTTGCAAAATGGGTTGCTCTGAGGATAAAGAGAGAACTTTGCTGGCCATGGCGACACATGCCTTTTATTCCAGCTCTCGGGAAGCCGAGGCAGGCAGCTCTACAGAGCAAGTTTCAGGCTAGACAGGGCTGTATAATGAGATTCTGTCACCTGCCCCCACTCCCTGCAACAGGAGAGCTAATCCGTGAAGGGTTATTACACAACATCACACAGCACTTGGAAGTGCTCAATAGAAGTCAATCATTTGTGTTATCATTGGGTTGGGACTCAACTTGGTAGATGAAACATGAAACTATTTATCAATTGCGTTTTCTGTTAGTGCATGCACTAAAGTGTACCCTGTCAAATTACTGATTCAGCCTTTATCCACATCGTTGGTTGATCCCACACTATTTCATTTGCTCTGATAACCTGACCTCTGATTTTGCATCCCTAGTCTGTGACTACAATGCTACTGAAACTTTACTTCTGCTCCAGCACAGACCACGCTTTCTGCTGAAGGGCTTGCAGTGGGAGACTGGGGTTGCTATTTCCTTCTGCCCCCACACACCCAATTGGAGTGAAGGTGGGATACCTGGACTGGTTCTGAGATTCTCTATGCCGATGCTCCATTTTTAAGATATGATTTCTGTGGAGGCTTGGGTTGCAAGGACCCTCTTTAGGTGTGTGGCCTTTGACTTTTGGCATTTAGGCTAGAAAATGTATGCTGAGTTGCTGTACTTGGGACATTTTTGTCTCACCTTGACCCTCCATTGTTTTTCATGTTTCTTGGGTGTAAGAATAGCTTTAGGTCCCTTTGGCCCTGCCAGCTGTATGTCACCAACTTCATCTAAGCTTTCTCAGGGCTCACATAGGCTACTCCTAGTTTCTGACTTGCCCTCCACCTCTGAGACCCTTATTGAACCTACCATGACATTTCCTGGGATTCATGGGCTGTGAGGGACGGCAGTGAGGTAATCCTACTCTGTCTTTTGGCAAACCATACCTTTCTCCTCCTTTGGTCGAGCTACTCAAGAGAACTGTAAATGTGATGCTACTAGTATGGGCTCCAATGCTCATATACATCACCCAAACTCGGGAGACCCTTGGAAAGATGGAGTCTTCAGGGCTCTATGGGTGGGTCTCCCGGTGCCTTCTTTTATAATGATAATACCAGGAAAATGCAGCAAAGTCCAAGATTCGTTTTGGGAAGTGAGAGGACTGTTCTCCCTCCTAAGCTTCGCTAGGAGCCTCGACAACACATCACCACCTGCTGCTGCACTGGGGGACAGGGGTAAAACAGGTGACAAAGGCGAAGAGTACACAGAGGCAAAAGATCATTTTACCAAAAAGTCCCAACACATTTGGTTTCCTTTCTTTCCCTCTCTCTTCTGCTTTTATAGATGGGCTGTGCATGACCCAAGTTAACTAACTTTCCACTAGCTAAACTAACTAACTAGCCAACTAACTACCTAACTAACTAAGTACCTAACTAACTAATTCATTGTGCACCAACGTCTACCACTGATGGAAATTTCCAATCTGTCCATTAAAGCAGTAGCTTGCAGAAAGGCGTTCTTACTACCTTAACCCAGGGCTGCCTGTATGATTATGCCAAAAGTGAAGGTACAGGAGGCTAAAGCAGGTACAGAGGTAAGGGTACAAATGTGAAATGAAAGGACTGGTGTTTCCAAAGAATGGACAAAGCTTAGATAAACATCTCAGATATTATATTGATTAGTTTGCAAGACTATCAGGGTTACAAAGCTGAAACAATTAACATATGATGCAGATGAAGCCAGAAGTCTGAAGCATGTAGGGAACTTTCAGAACACACTAAAATTAGTACAACAGACACATGTGGTTCTGGAGATGATGAAAGAATCCAGTTTGATATTAGAAGTGATGATGAAGACACTGATGACATAAAATTCTCTACACTGTGTTGAAAGTTTTCGGAGGTCATTTTTCATTTGTGGTTTTGCTATCACTTAGCTACAGCATGCTTATTGCTTATCTAAAAGCATTAATTTTCAGTTAAAAATATTTTTTGAAAAATACATGTTAATACCTTGTTCTTCTAGTATAATAGAATTTAGGATGAAAACGTTATAATAGGCCCCGTTAAAAGAAAGAAAGATAAAAGCCTTCCTATCTTTGAGTACTTCATTTCTGGTAAATGAATGTTTGGAATTAATTGTTTTGTAGCCAATACAGATTATGGTAATCCCCAATTCCAGCAAATCTGCTTGCCCTGCTCTGTTTTCCAATTACTAGGAACTCTTTGGAGATTTTTTTCTATCAAATTTAAACACAGCATAAATCCACATGTGGGGCCAAAGAAAATAGGACTACTTTCCATATTTATGTAAACAAATTGTTTTTGTACTAACTTCATATCTTATACATTTATTTTATCATTTATATCACCTTCATCTAAACATATCAAACATGAAGCTTTTAATAATGGGTAGCAATTTGGAGTAGGTAAAACTAGAGCTTGCAGAAACTGAACACTAAGTGTCAATCAGTTACCTTAATATTATAGATAGTGATATACTAGTTGAGAGTATTTCTACTTGATGTTTACTTTTTTAGGTGTATAAGGCATACCTAAAAATAAGAAATGAAAAGAAGATGAGAAATAAATATGTTGTTTTAATATTACTTAGAGAACCTTTCAAATACAGTTTTTAAATTTTTAAAAAGATTTTGTTTTGTGTGCATGTGTGTGAGGTCTTAATATATGTGGGGGAGGGGTTCTGAATGTGTGTGTGTGTGTAGACACACTCACACGTGTACCACATGTATGCAAGTGTCCACAAAAGTTAGAAGACATTGCTGTTTCCCCTAGAGCTGGATTTACAGGTGCCTGTGACCTACCACATGCTGGGATGCTGGGAACTGAATCTGGGTCTTCTGCAAGAGCAGAAAGTACTCTTAATCACTGAGCCATCTCTCCAGCCCTTCACCAGCTTTAACCATGTATTTGTATGTATGTGCGTATGGGGCTGGGGTTGGGTGGACCTGTTGACCATGATGTGCATGCGGAGGTCAGAGGACAGTTTGGGACAGTTGGCTCTCACCTTCCACCATGTGTTGTTCCAAGATTCTAACTCGGGTTGCCAGTCTCAGTGACAAGCACCTTTTCCTGCCTAGCCATCTTGCCAGCCCAAGATGGCTAAGACAGCTTTTAATGATGCATTAAATATTTTTCACTTTGCAAAATAGGTTGCACAAAGAAGGGCTGTTTTATTTTCAGTGCCATCTGCTATGACTCTCAATTTTGTTCTTTATGGATGATGAAACAGCAATGTAAAAACAAATATCAATTTTTTAAATAATAAATTCTGGAAGCCTTTCTCAAAATAAGCTGAGGTTAAGGAAAAGTAAGGCAAATCTTAATGAAAAAGTAGTTTCTGAATGGAAGGGTCTCAGAAATAGAAATATAACAAAAACATGTTGGCATTAAAAAAAAAAAAAAGACTTTAGAAAGAAAATCTCATTGCTGGAGACAGCCAGGCGCCAGGCTAAAAAAAAATAAAATAAAATAACCTGCATGTCCTGGCCTTTTCTGAAGATAAGAAAGACCAGAAATATGTAAGCAGAATTTGTGCCACTTTAGTGAAAAACCCATAAAGAGAAATGATTCATCGAGAGGCGTGGCCTTTAGCTGCCTTTTCCTTTCCTCTGCCTGTCTGGAATAGAGACGCAGTGGTCACAGCTCCAACCACTGACGATAGAAGCCGCACAGCAAAGCTGGAGGTCCCAGCCTCTGAGGGAGATGTGCACAGTGCATGATTATGTGTTTGCCATGTGGTTAGTTCACAGTCAAGCACTGAGCAAATACTTAATGGATGGACTAGGGGATATCAGCCACAGGATATCTGTTGGGATTTTAAGGTATGTTGGTAGGAAGGGACACAAATTTTCTATCATGCATATAGAAAAGATGAAAAACTAAAACAGTGCGTATCTCTGTAACAACCACTAGAATCAGTAATCGTTAACATTCTGCCACTTTTGCCTTTTCTTGTTTACCTTGCCAACTACTTCGAATATCTCCTAAATTTAGTCAACTACTATACAAACACATAGCTGTTATCTTTCATAATTCCCTACCTTTTTGTTTTTTTTCTTACTTGAGACAGGGTTTCTCTGTGCAGCCCTGGGTGTCCTGGAATTCACTCTGCAGACCAGACTTGCCTGGAACTCACAGACCCCACAGACCCGCCGGCCTCTGCTTCCCAAATACTGGAATTAAAGGTGTGCACCACCACCGCCCACTGTAATTCCCTACTTTTGCTTACTGAACATTTCCAGATTGCATTCCTGTTCCAAATTATTTACTTCCTCCTTCTGTGTAAGAGGATAATACTGCCCTGCTGAACACTCCTCGCAGGAGGCTAGACTGTGTCAGCACATACTGAGTAAGCGTTAAGTTGCTGCTAAGAACAGGGGACTGACCACCCAGTCCTCCGCCCTAAACAAAACATCGTGGCTCCAAGGCGCAGGGAGCATCACGGACCAGTAGGCAGAACAAAAGACAACGTTGTGAAACGTTGTCATGATAATGGGGTGGCCATTGCAGTCGTGAACATGCGCAGCAGTGGCTAACATGCACAAGACCCGTGCCAAGAAAAACAAAAATCTGAAAGTAGGGGCAGGAGGCTAGTTTGGGAAGAACTGGGTCAGGAGGGGTGTGAGGTAGATAAAGACGATAATGGGGAGTGAATATGATCACAAAACATTGTATGTGTGTGAGACTGAGAAGAAAAAAGATTAATTAGCAAAAAGACTGGTATCATATCACTCGTATCACTTCCTGGATTTTGCATCGAAGCAATTTGGGGATCAAAATGCCTCTCTGGACAAAAAGCAGTGGTAAGAAATAAGCTCGATTAGACAGTGGTTATTAAACCCTGCTTGTAATTAGACTCCCCCTCCCATGTGTTTAAAGCAGTTTTGAAGGTAGTACTGAGTCAACATTTATACATTTTGTTTGGTTTGACGTTGAAGTCCCTTTCAATCTGCAACAGCATACTGATTGGTTTTTTCTTTTGTCAGCTCGACACAAATTGGGAAAAAGGGAACCTCAGCCGAAGAGTTGTCTCAATCAGATTGGCCTTTTGCGCCTATCTGTGGGGAAATTTCTTGATTAACGGTCGATGTGGGAGAGCCCAGCCCACTACGGACAGTGCCACCCTGGGCAGATGGTCCTGGATTGTGAACGAAGGGAAACTGAACCAGGCATGGCAGCACAGGCCTTTAACCCCCAGCACCCAAGAAGCAGAGGAGGGAGGGTCTCTATGAGTTCAAAGCCAGCCTGGTCTACAGAGTGAATTTCAGTTTCAGGACAGCTGTAACTACATAATAGACCATCTTGGAAGGAAGGAAGGAAGGAAGGAAGGAAGGAAGGAAGGAAGGAAGGAAGGAAGGAAGGAAGGAAGGAAGAAAGGAAGGAAGGAAGGAAGCTAACTGAGCAGCAAGCCAGCTTTCCCTGCCTCTACCTGCTGCTTTTGTTTTTTTCTCGCATATTTGTGCTCTAAAAAAGTATGTGTAAACCAGGTGCAGTGGCACACGCCTTTAATCCCAGCACTCAGGAGGCAGAGGCAGATGGATCTCTGTGAGTTCGAGGCTAGCCTGGTCTACAGAATGAGTTCCAGGACAGCCAAGGCTACACAGAGAAACCCTGTCTCAAAAAAACAAACATCAAAAATGTGTAAAAGAGGGAAATAATAGGGGAAGAAATGGGATCAGGTAGAAAATGTGTGAAGAACAGGAGAGGATAATGAGGGGTGAGTATATTATATTCATGTATGAAATGAAACCATTATTTTGTACAGTTGTCACACACTAATAAAAATATTCATAAAACAAATACAGTACAGCATCAGTGCATCAGTAGTTGCCTGACTTCCTAGAAACTCCCATGATGACTCCCTCCTCATTCTGCCTCCTGGCAGAAACCAGGAAAGTAAATACAAAGTTGAAGTTCAAATCACAAAACAATGGACACCCCAGAACTGCCACAAAACACTAAGAATTTGATCGATGGAAAGAAAGTGGGAGTTTCCTGGGCAAGTCAACACTAGGACTTGATGACTATCTCCACACAGGCCTATGCAGTCCACCTGCCCAATGCTATGCTAACTTATCCTAGTGTGCATACTGCTTCCATCTACCGTTTGTTTGGTTCTTTGTTTTTGTTTTTTTAAGTTTTTAAGTCTTTCAAGAGACAAAAGACGTGTGGGGCAGCTGGCCTATTGGTTAAGAGCATGTGCTGCTCTTTCAGAAGTCTGCAGTTCAATTCCCATCACCCACATCTGGGATCTCACAAGGACCTTTAACTCTAGCTCCAAGGGTTCTCACAACCCTCCTGTGGTCTCCTTGGGTACACATGAATACACAAGTATTTTAAAAAGCAAACTTCTTTTAAAAGATGCAAAGAAAAGGGGCTGGAGAGATGGCTCAGAGGTTAAGAGCACTGGCTGTTCTTCCAAAGATCCTGAGTTCAATTCTCAACAACAACATGGTGGCTCTTAACCATCTACAGTGAGATCTGGTGCCTTCTTCTGGCCTGCAGGCACACATGCAGGCAGACAGAACACTGTATAAATAATAAATAAGTCTTAAAAAAAGGATGCAAAGAAAAACTTACTTAAAAGAAAGAAAATACACTATTGCTCAATCTTACTTGAAAAGGTTCTGTGATCAGCTTGGGACCTGGCAAGTCAAAAGTATTCTCCAATTTTAACATGTGGGGAAGACTGTGGCCCATTGGCTTAATACTTGAGTCCATTGTAAACTACCCTCTTGTGTTTGTCACGTGGCACTGACCAGGATCTCCAGCGGCTGTAGGCTTTAGCAAAATCAATAGCACTCTCTTGGAGACTAGGTGAAGGTGGGAAGCAGTCTTGTTTGTGACTGTTTTTCTCTTTGTGACTAGCAAATGCACTGTGGGACACCATCACCAGATCTGGGAAATGAGGTGCTTTTCATAAATTATATAAATCATGGTTTTAGTATCCAGTAGTGATCCATGTGTGATTTAAATTATTTTATAGATGTTTATAGACAACACAAAACAACAACAACAAAAACCTGATTCTCTGAGCCCATCATTCTGTGTTTGAAGTTAGTGAGCATTCTTTTGCGAAGCATTTTCCCTTTTCAACGGTCATTGATTTATAGTTGTATAAAAGAGACAAGATGAGGCTGGAGAAATGGCTCAGAGGTTAAAAGAACTGGCTGTACTTCCAAAGGTCCTGAGTTCAATTCCCAGCAACCACATGGTGGCTCATAATCATCTAAAATGAGATCTGGTGCCCTCTTCTGGCATGCAGGCATACATGCAGGTCAAATATTGTATAAATAATAACTAGATAAAATATCTTTTTAAACAGAGAGACAAGGAAACCACCTGTTCCCTTTAATAATCAATTGCCAGTGTAAGAAGTTAGTGTAACAATTCTATCCAACACTTTCAACGAGCTTTCCCTTCTTTGAGGATTGCTGTGGTGCTGCCAGCTTTCACTTTCTCTGTGCATCATAATCAACTGCTATTGTCCTTACTGATGCTCAAATCATCTCAAATAGGCCCAGTGGAAGAACTCCTCATCTAGACCCATTTTTGTCACATCCTCTTATTACTCTTTCCCTTTTGGTTCAACAGGTGTCCCAATCTCACTTGTGTTTTCTGTGACACAACTAACTTGGAGGCAGTTATTTCTTCTAGGAGTTTATTCTAATGGGGAGGAGTGTTGTCAATCAAGATTTGGATGCCTACTGCTTGCAGGGTGTCACTTCATCTTTGCTCCCTAAAACTTGCTGGCTACCTAGGCTAGCCGAATCAGTGAGAGCTGGGTTCAGTGAAAGACAGTCTCAAAAATTAAGAAGGAGAGGGATCGAGGAAGACATTTGATGTCTACCTCTGACCTCCACAGGCACATAAACACAGATGCAAACAAACTCATACAAAAGCTTTTAATAGTGATGAGTACAACATTTAAATTCACATGATGGCATACGGCAAGGTAACATGCCTCTGGCATCAGCGACTGGGAAGCCTGAAGAAGGAAGGTCACACACACCCTGCGGCTTCCAGGGATCAAATGTTAAGTCACCACACTTGGCGTCAGGCACCTCTACAGACTGAGCTGTCTCGCTGGCTTCTTCTTTGTTTAAATCACATTTTGGAACAAGCAGTAAATAACCCTGGAAAAAACAAACAAACAAGGTCAATAGAAGAAAATACAAAACTGGACGTACAAATGACCGATTTTATTTTATGTTCCTTCTGGAAGGGCCCACCCATTTAGTGTATTTTTTTTAAGGTTTATTTCATACAGTATTTATTTATACAGTATTCTGTCTGCATGTATGCCAGAAGAGGGCAACCAGATCTCATTACAGATGTAGTTGCTGGAACTTGAACTCAGGACCTTTAAAAGAGCAGACAGTGCTCTTAACCTCTGAGCCATCTCTCCAGCCCAGTGTATTTTAGTCTTTGCAAGGAATTTAGAAAAGCTACTTAGAGATAATTTATAAATGCTATTGCGAATGCTACTTAGAAATGAGAGACAAGAAGTCACAACTACACTTTCAAAGTTGGTCAAAAAACAACGTTTGATAGCTTTGTAAGACTGGTTTGTGGCAGGCTGGGAGCAGAAAGACGCAAGCTCAGGAGAACCAACAGTCCTGGCAGCTGGCTGAGTTGAAGACAGGAGAGTCAAGAGAGAAACCTCCACGGTGGCTAGAGCGGCTCTGACAGCCACAGGAACTTCCGGGGTGGGGCCTGTCCATCGCTTCTCCTGGGGCATGTGGGTGTTTGGCACAGCTAACATCTGCAGTCCCTTTGCCGCTACTTCCATTGCATTAAGACGGTGCCTGAGCTTGGGGGTGACCATGGCAAAGAGCAAGTTTGAATACGTGCGGGACTTTGAGGCTGACGACACATGCCTGCCGCATTGCTGGGTTGTGGTGCGGCTGGACGGCAGGAATTTCCACCGGTGAGCTGGAGGGTGGGGGCCCGCGTGGTGTGGCTGCACTTCCGGGAAGTGCGCCGCCCCCGGTCACTAGGGTAACGCCGCAGCCAATGAGTACTCAGCATTGAGCGTCACCGTAAGGGCTTTCTAGGCTCAGACTTTGCTGATGTTTAGTAGAGCCGGGTACTGTAATTAGTGATGAGCGCGTGCTCCTTAAAAAGAAACCAGTTTGCAGGAACTTTTGTGTGTGTGTGTGTGCGTGCGTGCTTGAGGGTGAGGAGTTACTTCCTGGTCCACTACTTAAACTTGAGCCAAGTGTGCAACCCTTTTGTTACCTTTGAGGGCTGACTGTTGAGAGGCCTGCGAAAGCCTAGCTGTGGGCAGGAGTTGACAGTGTGACCTTCTCTCGTTGTCAGTTCTATGTCATATGAACTGACTGTTCTAGGATGGGGGTTGGGAGCGGGGAAGAGGAGACAATGGAAACCGATGGGGACTTAATTTCAATAAAGGACTGTTATTCAGGTTTTTTTAAAAATCATTTTATAACTGTGTAAGCTCATAGAGCTTAGTGAGCACTCAGTAAGAGCCAGGCATAATTACATTTCGATCTCCTTATCATCAATACAACCTGATAAGGTAATATTCTCTATCCACACAGTAAGGCGAAGCTTCACAGGAAAGTGAGTTGAAGCCTAGAAGTTGTATCCCTTCTGGTCAATTGGTCAAAGCAAGGGGGGAAAACTTGCAAATTTTTTTCCTGTATATGCTTGTGTGTAAGTGCGGGTCGCTCCTCAGAGCTGTCCATCGGAACTCACCAAGTACTCCAGCCTGGTGGTCCTCTAGCCCCAGGAATCCCCTTGTCTCCACCTCCCCAGAATTACACCAAGGACTAGAACCTGGTCTTCCTTCTTACAAGACAGTTTGCCTAGTAAGCTATTTCTCCATCTCCATGCCACAGTTCTTAAAGAAATATGTTGCTGTTCCTAGCAGCTGTGATAGCGGCTTCCTTTTTCAACTGCCTCTGGATGGTATTGGTAATGACAGACTCTCCACTGTGTGTGCCCAACTTTTTCCTCTATGAAGGTTTGCTGAGAAGCACAACTTTACGAAACCTAATGACAGCCGAGCTCTCCAGCTGATGACCAGATGCGCCCAGACAGTAATGGAGGAGCTGGAAGACATTGTGATTGCCTATGGACAGAGTGATGAGTACAGCTTTGTGTTTAGGAGGAAAAGCAATTGGTTTAAAAGGAGAGCCAGGTGAGTTTCAAAACCAGCCTCCAGTTAGGGCGTTTTCTCCCGGTCTCTGGTCTTCTGGTAACCATGACAACAGCTGAGATCTTACAGAGGGCTGCTGGTTGCATCTACAGAGTGTCCATTTCTTATTTTGACTGTTTCCTTTCATTGAGATCTGGGCATTCTTGTGCTGTCTATTCTTTTTTTAGATGCTTTCTTTATCTGATTTTTCCCTTTCTATATCTCGCCAGTCCAGCTTCCAGACTGACCTATATTGAATATTTAGACTATAAATAGAAACTAGAAAAAATAGAGTATTAGTGACTCATAGGTAGTTTTGCCACTGTCATGCTTTAAAGTATTATTTAAACTTGTTGAAGCCTAGAAGTTGTATCCCTTCTGGTCAATTGGTCAAAGCAAGGGGGAAAAACTTGCAATTTTTTTTTTTTTCTGTATATGCTTGTGTGTAAGGGCGGGGTCGCTCCTCAGAGCTGTCCATCAGAACTCAGCAAGTTAGCCCCAGGAATCCTCTCGTCTCCACCTCCCCAGAATTACACCAAGGACTAGAACCTGGTCTTCCTTCTTACAAGACAAGGAAATAAATCTGATATTTAATTTAATAGTATATTGAAACTCTTAAGGAAATTATATGATGAATTGCTTTGTTTTTAAAATAATGGTTCCCTTTCTTCCAAGACTGAAAACAGTACCAAACCCCCAAAACAACAACAAAATCTCGAACCATATATTTATGCCACATCCTGTGGAGAAAAATTTGCTGTTAGTATACTGGCTAGTTTTATGTCAGTTTGACACAAGTGAAAGTTATCTCAGAGGTGGAACCTCAATTCAGAAAATGCCTCCATAAGATCAGGTTTCAGGCAAGCCTGTAAGGCATTTTCTAAATTAGTGATTGATAGGACAAGGCCCAGTCTATAGTGGGTGGTGTCATCCCTGGGCTGGTGGTCCTGGGTTCTATGAGAGAGCAGGCTGAGCAAGCCAGTAAGAAGTTCTCCACATTTGCTGGATCAGCTTCTGCCTCCAGGTTCCTGCTCTGTGTTAAGTTCCTGTCCTGATTCCCTTTGATGATGAACAGTGATATGGAAGAGTGAAACAAATAAGCCCTTTCACCCCCAAGTAACTCTGGACATGGTGTTTCATCACAGCAATATAACCCCGAGTAAGACAGGGAGGAGGTTAAGCAGAGGCTGGCTACATTCAAAACATATAGCCCAAATATTAAAAGTTTTTCTTAGCGGATGTATTTTATCTTCCAGCTGGGTGGGCAGTTTATATGATCTCTCTGTTGCATCCACAGGTCCTTTCTTGGTGTCGAATTAATGCCAAACACTTTCTCTTTCCTTGTTCCACCGAACGTGTCTTGCACTTGCAAGTAAGTTCATGACTCTTGTGGCCTCCCAGTTCGCCTCCAGTTACGTGTTTTACTGGCGGGATTACTTTGAAGACCAGCCCCTTCTGTACCCCCCAGGATTTGATGGAAGAGTTGTGTTGTATCCTAGCAACCAGACTCTGAAGGACTACCTCAGCTGGCGACAGGCAGACTGTAAGTGGCACTAAGTACACAGTTCAAGTCAAACTACCAACGCTGTACATTAAAGTCGGAGTCTGATACAACAGAGTGTTGCTCTGTAACTCGGGCTGACTTCAAATCCTACTTCCACTCTGAAAGGCCTGTGTTATAGCCTGTGTGCCGCTACACTTAGCTCTCTCTCACACACTACTTAGTTAACAATATTGGAAAAGTTAAGAGATTTTTAAGGGGAAATTATCTGTACTTCTTTGATCTCTCTCTCTTGTGTGTGTGTGCATATGTGTGTGGTGCATGTTTATGAGTGTATGTCTACATGCATGCACTTTCATGTGCTTGCCTATACAAGTGTTGCAGAACCAGAGGAAGAAGTGGGGTGTCCTGTTCTGTCACTCTGCTCTGCCTTATTCCCTGACTGAACCTGGACCAAGTCTGGCAGCCAGCAGGGTTGCCAGCAGCTCCAGGATTCCAGGTGCACGTCGCTATGCCCAGCTTCACGCCAGTGCTGGGATCCGAACTCAGGCCCACGGGCCTGCACAGCAAGAGCTCTGACCCATTTAGCCATTTCTTCAACGCAGGTTTGCTTTTTAAATTCAGAGGATGAGGCAGTCTTGCATTTCCACTCAGTTTATGTAAAGCCTCTGTGGTGGCAGCTCCCTTTTTGCTTTGCAACACACACACACACACACACATGTGTGTGCGCATGTACACACACAGTCATAAGCTGCACAGTCCCTGCTATTTCCTGCCATTCCGCTGGAGTTACCCACCGCTCTGTGGACTTAACGTTTGTACCAGCATCAGTGCTGTTTGAGTTGCGATGCCTGCCTTTCATGACTGCAGTGAGACTTGTAGTTGTTGGTGTGTTTTTGTTTTGTCAGAAAAACAGAAAGAAATAATATGAGTCAAGTAGCTTGGAAACCATTTCTAGTACGAATACCTAAGTCAACCGATTTGCACAAGGTGTTACTGAGATGACCATGTGAAGTCGTTTTCAGGAACAAAGTTTTACGTGCCTACCAGTTTCCCTGTCTATTCCCTACGTAGGCAGACTGGGCAGGTGCTAAATGTCTCAGATCTGGCGAGAGAAGCTGGGTTGTGGTGTTCTTGGAAGCATAAACAGTCTATATAAAACAAAGCTTATATACTATAATACATATGTAAAAATAAGATTCGGTCATATATAAATGTTATTTTGGTTTTTTCGCAGGTCACATCAATAATCTCTATAATACAGTTTTCTGGACCCTTATCCAGCAGGCTGGACTAACACCAGTCCAAGCCCAGCAGAGATTAAAGGTATAAAGATCCTACGGCAGAAACACAGCAGAGGACATTAGCTCTGGTTTCTTGTAGCATTTCCGGAATGTTCCCTTCGTTCCTTAGCTTCCTCTTCAGCTCTGTTTTGAAAGGATATAAAGATCTCATGAGCAGAAGCTCTCGCCTTGCTTGCTGTCCGCCGGGATAGATTATTACTTCTCCCAGGGCCGCTGTGCCAGCGTGCTCACACTTGACTGCAATCACGCCTTGGCTCCTCTCTTTTGAGGGTGCCTGCCTTCTTCTCCTTGGTCTTGCAAAGCCTCTTCCCTCATACCATGCCCTGCTGGGCTTCTGTTCCTTCTTAAGACTAGAACCTGGGTAAAGTGAGAGTCAGAGAAGCAGACTTCTTTGTATCCTCACTGCTTCAGTAAACTTTAGGAATAATAGTTCTCAGCTCATAGGCGTATAGAAAGAGTGAGCCTTGATGCGTTCACATACATGGAGATGTAAGTGCTGACTGCTAGCCTTCCATATTCGATAGCACTGCTGCCTGTGGGGTGGCTGATTCTTCAGCGAGGTAAGGCACTGTGACAGGTCCTGATACAGTGTCTTCTACATTATGATTAGCGACATAATTGTGGTCCTTACTAACAGTATCAGTGGTGAAGACTTACCTGTTGACACCAGTAGGAATGCCGGCAGCCCTGTCTGGTCAGAGCCAAAATCAGATTGTGCTTCCTCTTAAGAGAGTACGGACAGCTGGGCAGTGGTGGCACACACCTTTAATCCCAACAGAGGCAGAGGCAGCCGCTTCAAGGCCAGCCCGGTGTGCCCGGAGGGAGTTCCAGGATAATCAGGGCTACATGGAGAAACCCTGTCTCAACAAAACAAAACAAAAGGAGTAAAGATAGCCTTCATCTGCTCTTTCTTCTCGGAAATGGAATGACATTGTGAGCAAGTAGGAAACATTAACACCAGGTTTCTGTACACACAAAGTTCTTGTTGCTGTTAGCTCCTAATCACCCCGCACAGTCTAGGCAGTGCATCCAAGGTTTATAGCAGAAAGGGATTTGATGAATGTAGACATCTAGATTAGATTAGAATAGCAGGGACTGGGGAGGGGGGGTAGCTCAGTAGTAGAGTGATCTGACTTTCAAATAAAATGAAAATTCATTAGTAACTGAGACTAGCGCTGGCAGTCCTTCCGCTTGGCAGGAGAAAGACCTACTGAGACTATTCTCTCTACGTGTTTCCTCAGGGAACTCTGACAGCCGACAAGAATGAGATTCTGTTCTCTGAGTTCCACATCAACTACAATGACGAGCCACCCATGTACAGGAAAGGGACAGTGTTGGTATGGCAGAAGGTAAGGCTACATACTCAGAGAGGAACGGTAGCCGGGGCATGGGAGTCCTCATCCTTCCCAGGTTGTTTCTGCCCACCACCTCGTGTGGTTAAGATGCTGGTTGCTAACGTGACATAGATACTTTCCAAAAGGAGGCACTGTAGAGGAATAGTTTGTATGTTCGTTTGTCAGGCAGTTGTGGCCTGGAGTCTCTCATAGCAGGTGTAAATAGTAGCACAGAATTTTAAATTGGTGCACTTGTTTTGTGTGTTCCCTTGTCAAATAACCCCTCTTCATGGGTAGAGTATAGAGCTGGAGAGATGGCCCAGCAGTTAAGACCACTTGTTCCTATTTAAAGGACTTGGGTTCTGTTCCCAACACCCATGTGGTGGCTCACAACCATTTGTAACTCCAATCCCAGAAAATCCAGAATCTCCTCCTGACCTCCTCAGGCACTGCTTGCATATGCCATACCTATTTTGCATTCATTAAACATTTAAAAAATACTTCTTCCCGTGCTGGATGATATTAAATGGTTCATCCCCTTCAAGACAGCTGAAGTACTGAGCACTAAGAGATACTGTAAAGCAGGAATAGAAGTAGCAAATAGGACACTTTGACTTTCAGCAATTTTATTAGGTTCCCCAGACATTCATCCTAACCTTAATATTCTGGGATGTTGACTTTCAGCAATTTTATTAGGTTCCCCAGACATTCATCCTAACCTTAATATTCTGGGATGCCTCTATACTTATTTCTACCAATATGTTCTCTGCTATCAGCCCATAGCCATTAATTATTTCTCTAAATTCATTTCTTTTCATTTTAGTTCTTTTTTTCTTGATTTCTTTATTTGTTTATTATGTATGCAGTGTTCTGCCAACATGTAGGCCTGCACCCCAGAAGAGAGCACCAGATCTCATAATAGATGGTTGTGAGCCACCATGTGGTTGCTGGGAACTGAACTCAGGACCTCTGGAAGAACAGACAGTGCTCTTAACCTCTGAGCCATCTCTCCAGTCCTCATGCTAGTCTGTCTATCTGTCTGTCTGTCTGTCTTTATATCAGGCAGAGAAAAAGTGCTTTTAGTTCCATAGTTTGCTAACTCTAGGAAACGAATTCCCTTCTTTGTAATTCCACTCTATTAGTCAGTGCCTCTGAAGAAAAAGAAAAATAGGATGAATATAAACACGTATTTATGTAAGTATAAATACATATTCATATGTATATATATTGTATTTTATTTTTTTACTAAATCAACTTACACTAAAATAGTAACAACAGTTGCCTCTCACCTAAGAGGGTGAGAAGCCATTAGTTGCCTTGTTCTTGGGCTAGGTGCCTCAGCACTTAGAGTTGTTCCTCAGACGTTGTCTCATACTGGAAAGGCAGAGAACCTTGTAATTCTGTAGTCTACCGGGCTGGGTGGCTCAGTAGTCCCAGTCTGGCACTGAACCCCTGGAAGGCTCCTGGTGTTGCTGGGCCCTTAGTCAACAATGGAAGCTGGTTCTGGTACCGGAAGATGCTGCCAACACTGAGTGTGTCTGCACTCTGAGACTGTAAGACAATCTGGCAGATTGTTCAGTTGAGTGTTCCTACTCAGATGGTTCAAAGTTGTGGCAAGATGACTTAAAACCAACCATCACAGTCACTTCGCAAAATATAGTAACCTTTTCCCAAGATTTGTTGTTGAAAATGTTGTATTCCTGAGGATCAAGCCAGGGCCTTATATATGCTAGAGGGGAGCTCTACCACAAATCTACAGCCACAGCCCTAAAAGTACTTGCTTTGTTCCGTTTGTTTTTGAGACAAGGCCTCACTGTGTAGCCCTGGCTGGCCTGAAACTCACTATGCAGACCAGGCTAGTCTTGAACCTATGAAAATCTGCCCTCCTGGAAAGTGCTGGGATTAAAGGTGTGTGCTCCATACTGGTCTAAATGTATGTCTACGTAGAAAGATGTCTACCGTGTTGATACAGAAAACTCCCATAGTCAGTGCCATGTCAAGGAAAAAGGTGAATTTCTCCCATGGTCGTCTTTGTGTTCCTATGCTGCTCTCAACGCTCTTTGCCTTATGTTTTGCCTGTAGGTGGATGAAGTCAGGGCACAAGAAGTTAGGCTACCAGCAGAGATGGAAGGACAAACGATGATTGTGACTCGAAGCAGAAACCGGCTGGTGCCCTTGTACTGCGATCTCATTGGGGATGCTTTCTGGAAGGAACACCCGGAGATTCTGGCAGAAGAGAACTGATCTTGCACTCTACATTCCCGGCGTGCTTAACAGCTCGCTCGTCCATCGTCTCCCATAGGTGGTTCGAGCATTCCTGGCTCCCAGCATCCTGAAGAACACTGTAAGGAGCAACAGGAGTGGAGTTGGGTGGAGACCAAGAAAGAAGTCGGAGGCAGTGTGTCTTGTTCTTAAGCAGAACACCTTTTTTTTTTTTTAAATGATGTTATAACATGACTCCTTTGGCTCTTTTCAAAATCGTGATCCTATTTTTATAAAAGAACTATTCATACTCGGCTGGAGGAGTCGTTCTTAGCTGTGGCATAAGTCTTACAAAAACCTGTCGCCTCTTTTCACCTCTGATAGAAGAGGAGCCCAGACTTTCCCCTCACCCGCCTTTCTTGATGAGAGAACACAGTGACTGAAAAATCCCACTTCTCACACCCAAGTACTTGCACTTTTCTTTTGGCATGAAGTTAAACATGGATTACCACCTGCGTGATGCCTCCAGACTGAGGAATCCCAGGGAACGCTGAGGCTCTGCGCCAGTTCCCCGGGTGCCAGCTCTCACAGAACACGGGGAATGGTTTGGGTGTTCTGCGTCATTCCAGGATTGATGTTTCTGGAACTGTTGGCATGATCATTGTCTTCTCTTACCAGGGACTGAGTTCCCGGTCACTTAACTCTTTTGAAGAAAAGGTGTCTTAGGAGGTGTGTGTGTGTGTATGAGAGGGAAATGTGTGTGCATGAAAGAAGATGGGCAGCTACTCCCTATCCACCTGAAAGTACTTCAGTGGGAAAAGCTGATTTGGGGTTAGACTTCTGGACAAGTGTTTTCAAATAGCATCAGTGTAGTCAGAGCTATAACATTGAAGTTAAGAGCAGGGAGGCCTAATATGGTGGTGTAGCCTAATCTAGCACTCCAGAGGGGAGGTTGAGGCAGGAAGCTCTAACGTCTGAAGCCGAACTGGGTACATGGCAAGGCTCTAAGAAGGAGTGGAATTGCCGTGAGGGGACCCCTGGAGATATTAGAGGTTTTTAAATAGCTCCTCCTGCCTATGGCAGGATGGAATTGGCAAGGGGCAGAGAGTGGTAATGGAAACCATTTGTTACCAAGGTGTTAAACTCATTGGGAAAGTCAGGTTTCCTCTTGACCTTGTTTTGTATCTCAGAGGAACAAGATTATTTGGCTCCTTCAGTAATTAATTAAAAGACAGCCTCTGTCCTGCTGCCTGGTCTTGCATTGCAGAATTTACAGCCAAGAAGAAAATGTATTTTTGAAAGAACAGCGTCTGGCCTCATCCCTCACTAATTGACACCCCATCTGCTGATGCCATATTTTTCCTTCCTGTTCTCCCCACTCCCCAGGAAGCAATAGAGCTCTTGTTTGGTAACTGCTAAAATCTTTTTAAGAGGAAAAAAAGCATAATAAAGATTCCAGCTCCTTGGCCTACTTAATTGGTTTCCTCAGAATGAATATCACTTGAGCGTTTTGTCTTTGAGAAAGCCGGGATCCATGTCCTCACGTAGCAGACATCCAGACTTCTGGATACAGTCTTTAAAATATTCGTTTGAATTTTAATGTGCCGATGTAAGACACCCATGTGGATATTTGGGACTGCAGTTATTTTCTTTTTTTAAGCCCAAAGGCTTCTGATACATGGCTATGCGCATTATAGCACTTTGGGCGAGCAATTCCTTTAGCATGCCTGATGAGACAGTCAGATCATTAGCTCTGATAAGCATATTTAGCTTAATGGTAACTTGATAGCATTTTCTTTCAAAATTGGGCAAGTAGGGAATAAAGACCAAACTTTCATGACAACTCCTAGAGAAAGTTTGTGCTTTCAAATACAGGGGAGCCTATCTCTGGACTTACCCCAGGATAGTCATTTACTGCTAGTTGTGTAGCCAGGAGATTTTCACTCATGAAGGGGATTTTAAAGCAATAAACCAGGTTTAATACCAACGCCATAAGAAATCATCACCCAGTGCTTGGTTGTCATTTTATCATATGTTTTTATCCTGCTACCGTGTGCACTCACAGTTGCACATTAATTTTCATCTTTGTTTTGAAGATGCTCAGGTTTTCTTTTGGGACACATTTCAAACTTACACGAAGTAAAGAAGACCCCCAAAGAGCTATTGTAGGCTTAATACTGGTTGGATACTTTGAGAAGGTGGTGGCAGTTAGGAGAGTGACTTGTGTGGCAGCAAAGCAAGTCAGCTCTGCTGGATGAGGAGGTACTATCTACAGGAGACTCACTTTAAAAAAAAGTTTGGGGCTGAGGAGATGCTTCAGTGGATAAGAGCACTGGCCATTCTTCTAGAGGACTCGGGTTCAATTCCCAGGACCCACAAAGTAGCTCACAACCATCACAATTCCAGAGGATCCAACACTCTCTGATCTCTGGGCACTGATTACTCATGGCACAAAGTCGTACGTGCCGGCAAACGTACACAGTTTTTTGCTGAATTAGAGCTATAAAATAAGGTTGATCTCATCTCTGGACTTGGCAGTAGTCGGGGAAAACAGTGATGGAGTCATTTTTCGTTGATACTAAGGGTTCTCCAGTCTTATTGGGCGGGGAAAGGAAATGAGGTATGGCGTCACCCAACTTTTATAGTGCTTAGCTACCATGCACCCACTGTGTGTTCCGTACCCTTCCTGTCATATTTCAGATGACGGTAAAAACACAAAGAGGCTCAATAATGTGAGCCCAGACAGGATTCCGACCCGTGTCAGCAGTATACGTAACAGGAAAGCAAAATGAGGTGTCTTCCCTCCTTTACCTCCAGCTAAAGCTGGCAACAGAAAATGTTCAGGGACTTTAAAACGCAGGTTTTGGGGCCCACCCCCGAGCCCGGAGTATCAAACACTCTAAGCGGTCAGTGAGTTAGATATCAATGAGTTTTTGGGTTTTTTGTTTTTCAATAAATGGCTAGTTTTATTGTTGTGTTTGAGACAGGGTCTCTCTCTGTGTGGCCCTGGCTGTCCTGGAACTCACTTTGTAGACCAAGCTAGCCTCAAACTCACAAAGACCCACCAGCCTCTCCCTCCCAAACGCTGAGATCAAAGGCGTGCACCACCACGCCCAGCTTAAATGGCTAATTTTTGCACTGCCTCCGGAAAGTTGGCTTTGTCTTTGAATAATTTGTCCGTAATTGATTTCTTGGTCTCAAATTCAGAAAAGATAGCAAATGTCAATGGGAGGGGGGAAATGAGAACTAATAAACAGTATCTACTTTAGTAACAAAAGAGAAAGGTCGGAGTCTCAACGCGTCAGCTATCTGTGGAGGCGGAGCGAGGCCTCGGCAGGCCACGCCTCCCGCCACGCCCCCGCCACGCGCCACACCCCCGCAGCTCTCCTGAGCGCGTCGATGCTGCCCCCTTGTGGCCGCGGCTGCGCAGTGCGTCCCCCTGAGCCGCGGCTGCGGCTGCGCAGTGCCGCCCTCTGGCGGCCCGGCTCCTTCCTCCCTCCCATCGGCCTCGGCTTGCGGGCCTTTCAAACATGGAGGAGCGCGAGTGGGGGGCGAGGTCGGCTCGCGCCGGCAGCCCAGCCAGCCCGCCCAGCCCGCGGCTGGACGTCAGCTCCTACAGCTTCGACCCGCTGCTGGCCCTGTACACGCCGCACCTGCCGCCCATTCCCTACCCCAACGCTCCCTGCTTCAACAACGTGGCCGAGTACGAGAGCTTCCTGAAGGGCGGGCGCACCGGGCGCGGCCGAGCTCGGGCCACTGCGGAGCCTGCCTCGGCGGGAACCTCCACCGGAACCTCCACGGGAGCCGGCACCTCGTCCAAGGCCCGCCGCCGCGCCGCGCCCACCCCGGATCCCGAGCGCATCCAGCGCCTGCGCCGTCTCATGGTGGTCAAGGAGGACGCGGACGGCGCGGCCGGGGCGCGACGCCAGGGGCCGGGGCGCAGCAAGAAGGCACCCCGTAACGTGCTCACGCGGATGCCCTGTGAGTGCTGCGGGAAGGCGGGAGGTCTAAGGAAGGGCTTGCAGAGGGCATCTGCGGGAGTCTCGAGGACCGTGGGGGCTCGGGCAGGGTCCCCGGGGAGGCACAAGCTCTGCCCGAGTTGAGGAAGGGAGGAGAGTGACGACCCACGGGGGAAGATCTGTGCAGGCCATTGCTGTCCTCACCCAGGTGGTGAGGAGCTGCAGAGAGCGGTTGTGGGGGCTTGCAGAGGGTTTGCGGGGCATCGGAGATCTGCAGAAGTGATGAGAGGTCTTGGGGACCACTGCAGGGAGGTGGGGAGGAGACATACAGAAGTTACTTTGGGGCACAGCCAGACTGAAGGTGAGAGTGGGATTTGAGGGTCAGGTGGAGAGTGAGGAGATGGATTTGTTCACATAGCACAGGAGACATCTCCAATCCCAGCAAGGGAAGTGACACCTCCGCCTCGGGTGCCTTTTGCCAAGTGGCTGCAGGTACTTGATCCACTTATGATCACATTAACTAAAATCCTCGTGTTGGAATGCCGCAGACCCAGAATGCTACCAAACAGGTGCGGTTTTACAGCCTCTGGCTGGCTGGGGCAGGACTGTGTGTCAGGCTCAGGTTGCTCTGTGTGCAGGTTGTTTTAAATTCTGAAGGTGGAAATGGCACAAAGGAATTGCTTACAGTTTCCTAATAGATCCTCAGGGTGAAGCCATAAACAGCAAAGGTTCGAATGTGCTATTTAGGTCTTGTGTAAATGGAATAAAAACAGCCTAGGGTTAATGCCAAATAGTTAGGACATCTGCCCTGTGAACATAATGACCTACTTAGCCAGTCAAAGCTTCTGGAGCCTGAAAATTAAATCGTTACAATGTTAAGGTGGCTTCTTTTGGAATAGAGGGGCGAACTCGGCAAGAGATTCGTTTTGTTAAGAGAGAAACGCCCTGAAAAGCAGTGTACTGCAGCTGCTGCCTGGGTGGGAAAGCCTCCCTGCCTAGCTGGCTTGCACTGCAGGAGCAGAAAGACAAGTGTGCGTCGTTCTGGAACAAGCAGTTGCAGTAACTTCTTTTGCCTACGTGTTTTGCCACCGTTAGCTCGTTGAATCGCACCCAAGTCTCAGAGTGTAGCATTTATTCCTGTTACCGCCTTGCCACCAAGATTCTCAGAGTGGTTCCGCTTTTACAGTGTTGTCAGGACTTGTGTGAAGAGCAGCTTCATCTGGGTGTCATGATTAAGTTCTTTTCTGGAGTTAAGACCTTACAATATTAGCCCTCAACACAGATAACCTGAAGCAGTTGGGAGTGCATGAGGCTGGGTGGATACCACAAAGAATAAGCTTCAGAAAGTAGGCAAATGACCAAAGCACAAAGAGGATTAGGTTTGTTAAGGAGTTTTTCCAAGGGCCACCTTTGGGATTTGAAGTCAAAGAAGGGCATGGAGGAAAACACAGTCCTCAAAGATCAAGTTATTCAGTTTATTTCACATGTAGCAGAGGTCAGCCCTTTTCATAAATGTATAGGATTCACCTAAGTTTGAATACTGGCTTCTCCCACTTCTAGCTGTTTTATTACACCCTTGGGCCTGAATTTTCCATCCTGGTTAACGAAAGCAACAATAGTGCCTGTCACTGTAAGGGTTAAATTCATCAACACTTCGAAAACATTGAGACATTCTCTAATAGGGATGTTTTCAACAGCTGCTAATGTGGTTTCCTGTAGTTTGTAGTGCCGGTCATTATTATTTTCAGGTTGATGTAATTAAAAGTCAGACTACTTGTAGGTGCTTGGAATGAGTGTTGGCTCAGCTGTTGACTAAGTGACCTTGAACAAATTACTTTGATGTCTTTGAGCCTCTTTGTAGTGTGATAATCCTGAGTGCCAGGAGAACTGGCCTTTCCTCAGAGAACTTGGGGTAGGAGTTATTAGATAAAGCTCACCAGAGAAGACAGTTAACTTTGTGATCTTTGCTGTGAGCATTTTTTAATTAGTTAATTAATTTACCCTGCATTCCAAGAATGAAGTTTCCTCTCCCTCTTCTCCTCCTAGTTCCCCACCCACACACCTCTACTCCTCCCTTTCTCTTCAGAAAAGGGGAGGTCTCTCATGGATATGAACCAACTATGGCATATCAAGTTGGATTACAACTACACACCTGCTCTTCTATTGAGGAGAGAGGAGGCAGGCCAGTAGGGGGAAAGGGTCTTAAAGGCACGCAACTGAATCAGAGACACCCCTGTCCCTGCTGCTAGGAGTCTCACATGAAGACCGAACTGCACAACTGTTATATATATGTAGGGGTCTAGGTCCGTCCCATGCATGCTCTCTGGTTGGCGGTTCAGTCTCTGTGAGCCCCTGTGGACCCAGGTTAGTTGATTCTGTAGGTTTTTTTGTGGTGTCCTTAACCCCACTGTGAGCACTTCTGAATATTTTGTTTACCTTTTTTTTAATGCCCAAAATAATGAACATGTGAGAATTTCAGTCTCTTACTTGTCAACTGTCAGAACCTTCCCAGAGTCCTTCTGTAGCCCAAACTACCCAGGAAGAACCCATCATGTCAGGCAGGGGATTGGCCAGATAGAGACATCTGTTGTTTTCTGTGTGGTCCCTGAGCCCAGTGGTGCGTCAAAGAACCTGTTGCCACTCCTGGGATTCCCAATAGGGATGGTGAGTATACTGTTTTTGCTCCAATACCACCTTCTAAGAAACTTTGGAGTCATCAGTGAACCAGCCACACCCACAGTTGGGAGTCTGTCCTTGGGAACTATGGCCACTTCTAATGTCTCACGTCTGCCCAGGAACACTGTGTTTCAGACTCTTGGGACATGTTACCCCAGGTTGTTGTCAGTCTGGTCACAGAAATCTCTGTAGCTGTCATGCCTGTATGAGATGCTCTCACTTCTGTTCTGGAGGCCAACATACTGGCAACTGCCACCTTAGGAGACTGCACTTGAACCGTACAGTGTCACCCTAAATGGCTCTAGGAGACACTACTTCAACTCAGCAACCTCTCTGGATGACCGCACCCATCTTACAGATGTCCTCAATCATGGGAGGAGGGACACCGCCTCTACTCATGACACTGAGAAGAAGCGGACCCAGTAAACCTGCACACACTGTGGGACGGAGTGCAGTTATGGGTTAGCAGCCTGGGGTCTGTGCACGTGCTGTGTACGCAGCCCTTGCTTTACTCTCCTCTGTGTTACCCACTTCTGCTGCAACACTTGGCCTCAGTGAATCCTCATCTGGGTGGTGTCATTGAGTACGGTCTTTATCTTTGTCTTGGGCAGAACGGGCAGATACTAGTAACTTGAAGAGCGGACAGCTTCCTGAGGACGCTGGCAGCAGCACCCAGCAGATTGCTGGAGAGTTCCAGAGAATGGCTAGGAACAGAAATTGTTCAGCCTGAGACTGTGAAGAACTGAAGGAGTGCCGAGATGACAAAGAGTCTGTGGCCAGAGAAGGGTGGCCGAGAGCCATGACGACAGAGGCATTGAGAGAACAATTAGGGCCGGCGGTGGAGGGGTGGACCACCAGCAGAGCACGGGCCTGGTACCTAAGCTGAGAGTTGCTCATCTAAGAATCTGTCTGGTTTTTAAAGAATCACGTTTTTGTTTGTTTGTTTTGTTTTAACTGAATACAGCAAAAGCATCCTCAGCCTCTTGGGAGCAAAGGCGCCTGTGTGTTAAAGATAGTGAGATGGAAACAAAATGATGGATTGAAAGTGGTCTTGCCAGGGGGCTGGGCTCTCAACAGAACGGGGAGTGGCAGCAAAGAGGAGGATGTTGTCATTGGTGAAGGGAGCCAGGTGACCTGAGATATACCAATCATGTGACAAGATTCTGGACGGAATTGTGCTTAAGAAATGGAGAATATTGGCAAGGTCTCAGTCCCTAAGAATCTATGGCTTGAACTTCTTGCTGACCATAGACAGAGAGGGCAAAGCTTCTCTGGAGTCGGGTGAATGTGTCTCTGAAATAGTGGCAGTAGAGAAGGGAATTTTGGAAGAACTTTCCTCATAACAATGCATTTTTTTTCATACTAAGTTTTAGGAGCCTGTCTCATATCCATCTGGAGTGTGTCATAGAAATGGCTGGAAAAGAATATGGAGTTTTAGAATGGGAAGCTCATTTTTGCCTTGAAAGCTCATTTTCATAGATGATGCTGGTGTTGTGTTTTGACCACTTACAGAGAGAAATGAATGCTTCATGGAACTACAGCTTGTTGAATCTTTGGAAGAGGAAAAATCAAAGGGGAATTACAGACATGAGAATTAAGATACCTACATGGCCATTTGCCTAATTATGATGCATGCTTGCTCCTCTGTTTTAGGAAGATAAAGTAAGGTCCCCTATTTTGTTCAACTTAGAAAGAGAACTTGCTCTTTGTGGAAAGAGGCAGTGTGTAGTTTGTGTAGACTATCTAACCCAGGCATTGCAAGGAGCTTCAATAAATTGAATTATAGAGACCTATTCCCAAAAGTGATCCAGAAGATCATTAGTCCAATTGTATTTTACAAATGAATAAACTTAAACTTGTAAAGAAAAGGTCCCTCCCAGAGGTTACTCTGGGTAAGGGTCCGAGTGCTGCTTACATACCTGATTTTAGGAAGCCTGTGACATGCACAAATCCTCATACACGCACGCGCGCACACACACACACATATACATACACATATATCAAGGGTTCAAAGCCATTGCCAGAAAACAGATTGATAGCCAGCAGCATCCTCTGCTTGCTCCCTTATATGTTTGGTTATGAGCTTAGCTCTTAAGGGTTAAGCCATCTCTCCAGCCCCTCTGCTTCCTTTCTGAGGCCACCGTTTCTGACACTTTGCCTCAAACTGTACCATGTTACCTAATTTCCAGTCTGACATATAAACTCCCACTTTCATATGTTGAGTCATTTTCTTGCAAGAGGATTTTCCTGCATTTGTCACGGTTTTCATTTCTATGCCAACTCATGAATGAGGAAATCAGTTATCCAAACCAAAGTACAAGGCTAGTCTCTCTTATACCACTAGCAAAAATAAAAATTTGGTTTAAAAAAATGTATTGGGGTTCTTTGTGTGGTGTGTGTTTTTTTAATACTAGAACCAGCAGTGCATGAAAGAGAAATTGACATGAAGAAAGAAAAGCCTCTCATTGCCCCAAGCTCTGCAAGAGAATCTTTCACTCTAAAAATGGACTCTTTCCTGCCTATTATTCTTCCCTTGCGTGGTCACACTGCTCTGTTCACAAGACGATTTTTCGGACTCTCAGCAGCCAGACACTCAGCAGACATCCTTCTTAACATCAGGTCCATTTCCTCCCACTTTGACGACATACACTGAAATATAGTAACTCCAGAGCTCTGCCAGAATATATATAACAAAAACAAATTTTGCTCCATGGTGCCACAATGAAACTTAATATTGTGTATGATAAATTGAAAAATAAAATTTTTAAATTTTAAAAATTAAATAATTGAACACACTAACTCAGCCTTAAAGGCAGCCATGACAATATACTGATTAAAATAGATTATAAATACAGAAACAGCTTTACATTTTCTGAACACTTAGACTTGAACTCAGAAATCTGCCTGCATCTGCTTCATAAGTACTGGGTTTGAGAGCATGAGCCACCATACCTAGTTTACAACTTTAAACTTTTATGGCACACAATATAAAATTACTCAAATGAACAACTCTCTGCCCCTATAGAAATATAGAAACGGCTTTTCTGCTCCTTTCCCTTAAAGCAGGGGTGCCCAAAGGAGCACTTTTGCTCTTCCCTCCTTTCCAGGGACATGGAGCAATGCATGGAGATTGTGATTATTTTTCAATAGTCATATCTGTGAGACTGTGTGACTATAAGGTTGGAATGCTACCTTATAAACATGCTTTTATTTTATTTATTTTTGGGGTTTTGAGAAAAGAGTGTCTCTCTAAAGCTCTCTCTGTTCCGGAACTCTCCCTGCAGGCCAGACTGGCCTGAACTTGGAGATCCACTTCCCTCCGACTTCTACTGGGATTAAAGATGTGCTACCATGCCTGGCTTAAAATGTGTTTTTATTTGAATGGATAATTTTTAACCCTCTCCAGAAGGCATTTTCTTTGAGAGGATAGCATGGGTTTATAGGCAGTGTGAGGCTGAGTTTATTTCCCTCAAACACATGAACAGGGCCTCTGGTTCATGAGAAGGTTGACCCAGGTATGCGGTTCACCAGAATTATACTGAAAAGCCGGGGACTGAGAAGAAGCCAGCTATTGGTGCATGCTTTCCCTTTTATTGTCTTAGGATCACTGTTGTCATCAAATAGAATAGGCATTTATAGACAGTGAAAGATTGAGATTTGAGTCGTAGGCGGCTTCTCCACAGGCTGTTGGAATCTGGCCTCTTTTCTGAGCGTGTTGGCTGAGCTCATCCTGCCACTCACGGGGCTCCTAGTGGTGAGAATGGCATTGCCTTGAGTGTGCCAGTGTGCCAGGTGACCTGCTAGTGAAGGCAGGTGTTTCCCAGTGCTGACCAAGGCCTTCTCTTGTTTCAGTGCATGAAGGCAGCCCTCTGGGTGAACTCCACCGCTGTATCCGTGAGGGAGTGAAGGTGAATGTTCACATCCGCACTTTCAAGGGACTTCGGGGTGTCTGCACAGGCTTCCTCGTTGCATTTGACAAGTTCTGGAATATGGTAATAACCCTTTCTTAAATCCCTTATGTGTCTAAAGGCATAAGTAGTCTTGTTAAACCAAAGCCCTAGGAATAATTTTTCAGAACTGAAATCTTTATACCCTGACAGTCACCACTGGAAACGGCTTTTCTGCTCCTATCCCTTAAAGCAGGGGTGCCCAAAGGGGCACTTTTGCTCTTCCCTCCCTTCCGGGGACATGGGGCAATGCATGGAGATTGTGATTATTTTTCAATAGTCATATCTGTGAGACTGTGTGACTACAAGGTTGGAATGCTACCTTATAAACATTCACAGCACACAAGACAGCCTCCCTCCACCAAACCAAGAACGATCTCATCCTACATGCCCTTAGTGCTAAGGTTGAACAATCATAACCTAAAGAATAACTCTATCATCCTTCAGTAATTTTGGATAGACTGCCCACCAGCCGTTCTGTTTTGTTTTTTTGTGTATCCCTTGCTATCCTGGAACTGCTCTGTAGACCAGACTATAGACAAAGTATCGCTATGTACTCTTGGTCAAACTCACTATGTAGACCAGGCTGGCCTAGAACTCACAGAGATCCACCTACCTCTCCTTTCTGAGTGCTGGGATTAAAGGTGAGCACCACCATGTCTGACAGAACTCAGAGATCCTCCTGCCCCTACTTCCTGAATGCTGGAATTAAAAGTGTAAGTCATCTTGTGTGTCTTAAGACCCTTCTTGTAATTGTTATGGAATTTGAATCCTAGGGGCTTCGCTGTTTGGTAATCGCTCCGAGCCTCTATTTTCTCATTTCTAAAAGCAAGCCAACATACCGTGCTGAGTTTATTGTTGAGAAGAGAGTTTCTCTGTATATCTGAGCAGGATCTCGCGCTATAGCCTGGAACCATTTATGCTGCCTGGAGTGGCCTTAAACTTCTGGCAGTTGGCCTGCCTCATTGTCCAGCCTGAGATTATAGGTGTGAGCCACCATACCTGACCCTGGGGGAAAAGAATTAAGTAGAACGTATTTATTGAGAGTACTGGTCATGAACACTTTCTTTTGATTTTAGGGTGAGTTTGTATTTTTCAGAGTAGCTTCCGTTTCACTATCTCATTGAACCTGACAGTTGTCCTGTGAGGCTGATCTTGCTCATGTTCATGTCACCCTGCTGAACCCCAGGCTCACTGGAACTGAGAGGATAAAGGAGCAGTCATGCTTCTTAGTATATGGTTTGCAGCTGCCCTGGAGCAGGGCCACCTAGGGTTTCTGTTGAACTGTACACATGGGAATCTCTAATCTCTGGGCTGATGAGATGGTTTAGGCAAGTAAAGTAACTGGTCACCAAGCCTGAAGACAAGATTGATCCCCAATCCCACTGGTGGAAGGTAAGATTTGAGTCCTGTTGATTGTCATCTGACTACTATGCCCAAGTGGTAGCACACATGTGAGAAGTCTGAGCTCTCTTCTGGGGCTTGAAACTCCACCCCCAAGAAACCCTCAATAAGCCTGCTTGGTTAGGTAAAGGGTCCCATCATACTTCCAGGTTAGAAAACCCACCAATCTCTGAGCTCAAAAACCTACCAATCCCTGAGCCCTAGATACCGCCAGTCCCTGCGCTTGGTTGAAGTCCCACCAATCCCCACCCTGGAAATCTTTACCCTGGAAAACCCACCAAGAAACTCTATATGAAATGTGCCTCCTGTTCAGTCCTCTGCTGCTTCTTGTCCAAGCAGAAGCAGCCACCCTTTTGTGTGTCTTCCAAATCTTTTGTGTGAAGTTTGTTGTATGGTGTGACTTTGTGGTATTCCTTGGCATCTAACTGCCACATCTTTTCCCTCACAACTGCAACAACTCTATTGGGGAAGCCTTTCCCCTCAGAGCTGTAACACTTCCGCTGGGGAAGCCTTTCCCCTCAGAGCTGTAACACTTCCGCTGGGGAAGCCTTTCCCCTCAGAGCTATAACACTTCAGCTGGGGAAGCCTTTCCCCTCAGAGCTGTAACACTTACAGAGGTATTGTGAGTGGGATAAGCTCTCCTGTGCCTGTGCTCCTCCTCAGGGTCTGAGCTGCACTGGGATCCTCTCCCTCAATTCCAGCCCCAGGCACAACAGACTCACCTTCCCAATCACTGATCGATTAACAACCCATCCACCAGTGGAAATCCAGTAAGCTTCCCCTTGGGGTGGTGTAAGTGCTTCCCTGAGTCCAAGGAAGTGACCGCTGAGCATCTGACACCCCTCTGATACTCTTCGGCAGAGGTACCCCAACCATGGTTTTTAAGGCTATGGTTGGCCCTTTTCACCTGACCCTTTGGAGCTGCAATCCTGCAGTTTCCTGAGGCTCATCTGGGCTATTGTACGCCTTTCTGCCTCCTTTCCTGACTCCCCCTTGAAACTTTCACGGCTTGTGTAGGTCTTTGTGTATTTTGTGACTACATTCCAACTCTGTTGATGAGACCTCATTCCTGAGCTCCCGGGTTTTTCTTTCTTTTCTTTTTGTTTCTTTTTGAGACAGGGTTTCTTTGTATAGCCTTGGCTGTCCTGGACTCAATTTGTAGACCAGGTTGGCCTCAAACTCATCTCTACTTCCCCGTGGGCTGGAATTACAGACGCCATGCTTCAGTTGTTTCATTGTCTGTAGGCAAGCCTCTTTGGGTGATTAACCATGACCCCTGTTGAGTCTATTCATGCCCCATGGAATAGCTTGGTCCTCATTGGTGCTCCCTGAGTCCTGGGGACACCTTCAACTACAGGCTGCAGCAGCCTTTTCCCCTCTTCCCCCACCCCCATCGATGGAACGCGGCTTCCATACCCTCTCATTCACCCTTGGGATGCCTGTTAGAAAACCTCCAGTCTCTATACTCAGCACCCAACCTGAAGGGCCCCAAACTTGTTCGCCTTTACAATCAAATTTGGCCTTAATACTCCTTAGATAATCAATTCAAATGGCTTCCTAATGGCACCCAGATTCCAATATTATTCTGGAACTTTACAAATACTGAGAGGGACCGGAAATTGGGGAAATGGAGAGATTCCCCATTCCCTATATTCAAGTTTTCTCTTTCTCTGCTCCAAGCCCTGGTTGTTTTTGTCTAGTCTTCCCCAACATTGTTTCAATGTCTGTCTTCAGTTAATTTACATAAATTTGTTGCAAAGTGGAAGCCAGGACTTAGCTGGAGGGGAAGAAAGCAAGGGAGTAGGCCCCCTCCAGCATGCATCCCCACACTCCCAACCCCTCCCCCTGCCCACACTCTTCCCTGGCTGGTGGGTCTCTCAGCTCCTCCTGTTCCCTCCTGCAGTGTCCTCTGCTTATAGCCAGGGCTCAAAATGTTCCTATCTCTAAGCCTTCCTTGTTTTCAGTTTACTGCATTCAGTTTTACAGGGATTCGGGTGTCTTTTAGGTATGACTGGCATTAGACTGCTGTTTTATGCTGTCCCACTTCAATTAAAATCTCCCCCTCCTCTAGACCCAAGCATACTTGTTTAAAGGTTTCCTCCGAAATCTCTGTCCCATGTCAGGAGAGCCACCTATGTGACAGAGAAAGGAGCAAAACAAAATAAAGGGACAGACTATTCTCAGTAGGGACTACTGTTACTCCTTTAGGTTTGGTTCAACTCTCTAAAACTTTTGCTAAGATATAAATCATATCTCAAGATTTGTATATTGTGTAAACATTTTGGTTCAAGGGCTGGAGATGATTGTCAGTGGTAAAGTGTCTGCCAAGCTCTGTGAAGCCCTGGGTCAGGTCCCAGATTGGTCCGTTCTCTCTCTCTCTCTCTCTTTTTTAAGACGGGATTTCTCTGTGTAGCCTTGTCTGGCTGTAGTGGACTCACTGTATAGATCAGGCTGACCTCGAACTCAGAGATCCACCTACCTGTCTCCCGAGTATGGAGATTAAAGATGTGTACCACCATGCTCCAGCTGTGTAGACTTTCTGTACCTCAAGATTTGCATCCATATTGGGTATGACTAAAACTCTATAAAATCTGTAACAAAAAGGCTAACTTAAAACTCGTAACACCAGGTTGATAGTTAAAAATCTATGCATAGGTATCTTAAAGGAAACATACCATCTTAGCTGCTGTGCCTACTTAGTTTGGAGGCGGCCACATGACAGTCATCTTTGTTAGGGTTAGAAAAGATGGATTTTGCCATATGACTTCACATCCATCTGGATTAAAAGTGACCACATGGCATAAGCCCACCAAGGGGAAAAAACAGTTCCTAGCTATGAAGCCTAAACCAGATGGTTTCTTCACTATTTCAGTCATGCTAATGAGCTCCCCACCCCCCACCCATCAGCCTCAAGCCACAGTCCCTTCTTTCTCTCCCACTCCAGCCTCCTTGGTCTTCCTTTCTTCCTCCACAGCAAAAAGCCACACAAATCAACCATCAGGCACCCACTTTCAGCCCTTAGCCCTACTGCTATTTGTTCCTGCTTCACCCTGGAGCCTTTACCTCCCCCTACCCAGCCTGAACTGGCCTCTGTTCTTCCTTTGTGGGACCTTCCTTTGCATCTGTTGCATTCATTAGACCACACTACCCAGGGATAGGCACCTTGTCTGTGCACTCTGGCCACAGTCGAGAAGTCAACCTTTGGGTCACTTAATACTGTCTTCTCTCCTCACCACCTGTCCCACCTTCTAACATACAAGGGTCTCTAAATGTTACCCCCTTCCCTAGTTCTCTCTCTTCAAGTAGCATTGATAGAGGATGCCACATTTACCTTCCAGCCATGCCCCGTCTCAACATTTCACAGTGACTCAAGTTGCTGATCAGACCCTCTTAAGGTGTGTACTGCCACCTTCTGCCACCAATCCTATTTGGTTCCAAATTCTAGAGTCTGCTTCTTCAGCTGCCTCTTCCTTCCTTAATGTAGGGTCAAAAGTCTGAGCTCAGTTCCAGGGCTTGAAAACCTACCAAGCTCTGAGCTCAAAATCCCATCAATCCCTGGGCTCGCCCAAACTCAGGACTTGAAATCCTACCAATCCCCACCTTGGAAATCTCCATCCTGGAAAGCTCTGGCCCCAAGAAACCATATATAAGTCTGCCTCTCATTCGGTTCCCTGTTGTTTCTTACCTGAGCAGAGGCAGCCATCCTCCTGTGGATTTTTTATAAATCTCTGTGTGAGGTTTATTCTGCTGCGTGATTTTGTGGTATTCCTTGGCTCCTGGCTGCCGGTTTCTCCTCAGCTGATATGTCCTTTCTCCCTACATACACACAAATGCAAAAAAAATTTAGCAGTGTGCTAGTTAGGCCAGCACACAAGAAGCAGAGGCAGGTGGTTCTCTGTGAGTTTGAGGCCAGCCTTGTTTGCATAGAGAATTCAGGCCAGCCAGGTCTATGTAATGAGATCCTGTCTCAAAAAAAAAAAAAAAAAAAAAAAAAAAAAAAAAAGGAGGGGAGAGAATAGACGGGGAAAAGCAAACCAAAGAAACAAACAAAAACCAAAACCTCACTTTTTTTTTTTTTTAAGAGCAGCCTTGCATTTGTATTTTAATAAGCTTCCTGCAAAATTTCAGAACCTCTACCATGGGGTTGTAAAGACCTTCAAAGAAGCGCATTTAATATGCTAGAAGAAGCTTTGAAATCCTCGGCACCCAGAGTCAGGCCTTACTATCTTGTATCCATGCTGAGTCACCTGTTTAGTTTTGCTATAATTAATCTTCTGCCTTTTCAAAAAAACCCTCTATAAATAATGTTCATTTTTTTCCTTCCCTGTGGGCTCCTCTAGGCCCTCACAGATGTGGATGAGACCTACCGGAAGCCTGTCTTAGGCAAAGCATATGAACGGGATTCTTCACTGACTCTCACTAAGGTAAGCCGCTCCCTTTGACCGCCTTCTAGCTTAGAAGCCATGATCACTGGCCCACTGCCTGGGAGCCAGGTACCTGCATCAGAGTCTTAGTCCCTCATGGCATGCTCCCAGCAGACCCCAAAGCACCTGTTTTTTACCTACTTATGTGAGCCACAAGCTGCCTCTTCAAAGGCCTTAATGCCTTTCAGCTTTGTGCCACAGAGATGAGGGGGTACCTTTTCTCTTATCATCATTTTCTGAGTTATGTCTACAGATTAAAGTGACCCACTACTTTTTTTAAATGTCAATACAAGGAGTTCAGAAGGTATAGCGAAAGAATTTGACCTCATTATGTGTGTTGACAGAGTCAGGTTATAGGCATTACTGTGGCTAATAGTTGTTACTGCTTTCCTGATAGCTGTTTGATCGGCTGAAACTTCAGGATTCCTCCAAAAAGGAAGCAGATTCCAAGTCGGCCGTGGAAGACTCCACCCTGTCTAGATACTCCCAGACATCCACTTGGAAGGTGGCGTCAGTGTGGGGACGAGGAGACACTGACCGGGGCTCACACAAGCGCTCTCGCTCCGTCCCTTCTTCCCTGCAAGCATCTGCAAGGGAGGAGTCCAGGTCCGAGCTGTCAGGGAGGACTACACGGACAGAGGGGTCCAGTGCGGGGGGTACTTTCTCCAGGGCCACCACCCTTTCACGAGGCCAGTCCCGTAAGAAAAAGCGAAAGCCCAAGGTGGATTACCAGCAGGTATTCACAAGACACATAAATCAGATTTTCATTCGAGGTGAAAATGTCCTGCTGGTGCATCTTGCACAGTGAGCATCTCAGCCCTACTTGACCTCTGGGTTCTAGAAATAAAGTGCATGAACTGTTTCCTATGCTATATCCTAGTATCCCAAACAAAGTGTGAGTCGCAGCGATTCCCACTGGTCCTGCCCGTGCAGAGGACAGAGCTGGCTCACCCTCTGGAAGCCCAGCTGAGGGAGGTACAGGTTAGCTATTGTAACCAGGCAAAAGCCATTCCCAGTTATGTGTCTGACGGGCCATGGAAACTAAGAAACGTCTGAGAAAGAATCAATCCGCTTCTGAAAGCTAGTACTCCGAGAACCGTGAGTCTGATCTCATGTGTTCGAGCAGTGTCAATTGCCTGAGAGCCCTGTACCCAGATCTTGGAACTGACATTTGCTCTACATCCTTCTCTCGATCAAGAAGTGAAATTTCCTGTCCTTGAACATTAATAAGGTCTAGGAGAGTTACCAGCTTATGCAGGAGTAAAGCTCAGCCAGGTGGTTGCTCAGAGCAGCCGTGGTGCCCTCTCTGCTTTGACTCCCTCTTCCCATGGGAAGGAACAGAGGAGCTTGTCAGTCTTTCCCTCACCAGAGGTGGCCTCTGCACATGGCATTCCAGATGGGACTGCACCGTGCTCGTGGTGGCTTGTTGTCCTCTCCGACTCCTGTGGCATGGTGCTAGTGCATGTGCTTTGTGGTGTCACCCCCTATGTTGTGTGACCTGTCCTGATGTGACCCTCATGTCTGGATTCAGAGAGTTCTGCATGAGCTCCGTAACACACATATATCACATGGCTGAGCGCCCCCTTTCAAGGTGGGCTGGCCTTGTGTAGAAAGTCTCTCGGAAGGGTGTTATCATGAAAGGGAGGTCATACTTTTATTCCCTGTGTCAAGCCAGTGAGGTTCTTAGAAAGTAGAATGGGTGTGTCTAAGGACGCTTGACTCCCATTTAAGCTTGAGTGGCAGGAATACCAAAGGACCCAGGGAAGCTCCTACTTGAATTATATCACCATATGCTTTTCATTCACAAGTACAGGATGGGCTGCATCTTGACAGAGACTGTTAGGCAATATTGATTTACAAACATCTGTTGATACTTGCTTTACCTTAGAAAACTTATGTTCAAAGGAAGAATAAGAAATAGCTAATTAGTACAAATGTATGTATGAATAGAATGTTTCCCCTTCTGGGTTTGTGAATAGCATGGGTAAGCCTCCTGAGAAGCAGGGAAAACAAAGCTTATGGAGCTGGGATACTTGGTTCTTCTGTTAGCTGGACCACTGCCTCATCAGACAATGAAAAGTGAGCAGATGTGCCTCAGTTTCCCCATCAGACACCTACCTCACCAGGGCACTTTGGCAGAATTTTAGGAAGGCTTTGTACAGCCTCTAAGCATATCTAAGTGCCAAGAATAAATTTTCCTTACTCTGTTGCATAGCTCTGTAAAGTTCTTGTCCTATGAGCAAGGCAGGTGCTACATGAGAAAGGTTCTCCCCAGCTGTCATCTGTGCTCTTGGGGCCATTACCAGAACTTCAGCAACTGTTTCGTATGGTCTGTTCCTTCCTGTAAAGGGGGTTGTCAGGGTTGCATCTTAATTAAGGAGAGAGTGACTTTGTTTTTGCTGCTGACCCACATCCTGGCCCCTGCTTTTTTAAGGGTATCTGTTATGGTACTTAAGGGAAAATATGCACCTAAAAACAGCATTGTTCCCAAAGCTGCATTTGTGGCTTTCCTGTCTGTCTTCACTTTACCTGTTTTTATTTCTAACGGTGTCTAAGTTTGAAGGCAGGGCAGGTGCCCCGGGGTCTGTGGGAGCTCTGGGGACAGACAGACTCCAGCTCCCGTCTAAGCTCCAGCTCCCGTCTAAGTTCTCTTGCTCTCACGTCAGCCGTGGTTTTGTTCACTCCTCGGTCCGTATGCCTCCATCTCCACCAGTGTTCCCTGTGTGGCTGTCCTCTCTGTCTGCCCTGATGCCCTTAGCTTGAAGCTGTAATGGATGCTCTTTTCCCCCAACTATGTAGAAAAGTACAATCAAAAGGAATAGAGTTTCTGTTCATCCTAGTGAATCCCTGCTTTATTTTACACAAATGCCAGTATCATGTTGCCATATAACTCTCCCGTATTTCTATAAGGATTGATTTACAATTTTCTCCTCAACATGACAACTCTAGCTGTGAAAATTATCTTCAAATTGCGTGTTCTCTATCTTTAGATTCCCTCCATTTAACTGTTTAATTTGGACAGTGATTCGGAAATGAACACTCTCTAGGAAATGTTCAGTTTTGTGCAAAGCATGATAGTTATTTTTAGAGAAGTAAATTTAATAAATTATTGCCAAAATTTTCAAAAATAAAAATAGGTGTAATAATGAATTGCTTTTCAAAAATTATATCACATAATTAGTCACTATAGTGGCTCGGGGACTGGGCTAGGTGGTCATGAGGCCTGACTTTATAGTCCCTGGCGTGAATGAATGCCTGAATGAGTCAACAGCTGAAGTTGTTCTCATGAGAAAAGAACCTGGGGAAAGGGGTCAGTGATGTCACATACAAGAAGAAGCACCCCTTCTCTCCAATTCAGGAATGGAGTAGAGTCTCCTCACTGGTGTTCTGTGGGATGAGAGTTTTCTTAAGGATACACCTTGCTTTTGAATAAATGGCTTTAATTGTTCAAACTAACTTCTAGACACTTCTAGAGTGTCTGGCTTTGTTAGATGGTAATGTGTTACCATGGGCCAGCAATTGGCTTAGTGTTTTGTTTTGTTTTGATTTTTGAGACAGAATTTTACTGTGTCTCCCTGACTGTTCTGAAATGCACTGTGTAGACCAGATTGGCCTCAAACTCACAGATCTGTCTGCCTAAAGGGGGTGCTCTACCACCCTTGGCTCAACTTTTAGGACAAGGGCTCTGGGTGTTGTCCAAGAACGAAGGGATACAGTTGCATAGACAAAGGGGCCAAGTTCATGCAGGCCCTGTCAGCTATTATCCAGACACCCAGATTTCTGTCCGTGTCTCTGCAACTGCTTTGACAGTGTGGTCTGCTTGTGTCTGTGCTCAGACTGCGGAAGCTGCTGCTGGTGCTCACACCACCTGGGACGGCCACACGTTGGTCAGGTTCAGACATGACGTGCATGTAGGTTACAGGAAAGGTGGGCAAGATCATGAGTGGAAATACTGTCTTGAAAGTAGCCTGCATTAAATGGCAACGTCAGTGTGGAGCCAAGGTCCTCCCTGCTGTGTCACATGATTAAGAAATGGCACCCAGAGCCCTGCCACGTGCCGTTCTGTGTCCACCAGGCTGCTCTTGTGCCCCACATCGGTACAGTTTTCACCTGGCATCAGGGAAGCTTGAGGTTTCCCTTGTGAGGACCAGCAGGCACTTTGTGAAATGCTTAGCATGTTAGAGTCTGAGGCAGCAGGTCTGGAGGGGTCTGCACCTTGCTCTTTGGTGCTTATCAAGGCAGAAGATTCTGCTGTGGATGCCTGGAAACCTTGCTGTGAGCTGCTATCAGGTCAGGAGCAGCCCCGTCATTCTTAGCACTGAAAGAATGTCCCTTTAGGTTGTCAAATCTTGAGCTCTGAGCCACCCTCAATCCTTATCAGCCTCATAGAGATTTGTTCCAACACTTCTGCCCTTTAAGAAAAAAGAAATAGACCCAGCATGATGCGAAGTGGGTGTTTGTGTTTCTGTTTGCACTATCTCCCTGACAGCCACCCAGGCAAAATCATGAAATACAGTTGGTTCTGTAAATTGCTTCTTTAAACGTCCTGAAGGTTTTTCCTGTAGGAAAAAATTAAAATTATTCAAAGACAGCTAGCTGTCATTGGTGCTCCCCTAAGGCCTTTCATTCCTTTATATACCTTTTATGAATGAAATAGTTGCTATGTGCAGGTCAGGTTAATGGAAGAAAAGAGTCTGGTGGTGTAAATTGAGTAGCTTGAGAGGTGTTTTCATTTTTCTCTTCCTGCATCATATTTGGAATGCATGCAGCCTGGTGTCTGTTCACCTGTGTCTTGCCCAGAAGGCTCTTTCTCAGTGGTTGACAGCGAAGCCATCCCGTCTGGCCTGTGTAGGACAGACATTAAGTCTGCTGTTACTTTCTGGCAAGTTGGTGGGTTTAAGATAAGCCTTGGGCTCCTGTCACAGTTTTCTGAAGGATTGGGCCTCCCAGTGTCTTGAGTATTTTTCAAATGTTTGTCAGCTCTCTTGCACTCCCCTAATACAAGTGAAATCCCTCTGTCAAGAAATGGCACAGGTGGTCTGTAGATCAGTGGCAAGAAAACTCAGCACACCTGGGACCCTTGGAGTCTTTAAGCTTCAGAGTCCAGGCTCCATCAGAACACGTCTGCAAACACGGGCGTCCCCGAGGAAAGCGGGGAGTTTGCTTCCTGGCCCACCGCAATCACTTTTGACTCTGAGTCCTTGGGAGCAGACGTTTGATGTTGCGTTTTCGGAGCTGTGAGAAAATGTCTGGGAACTCCTGGCAGTTGTTTCAGATGATTGCCTGGCTGCAGAGCAGCTGTTTCCTCCTTTTTCTCTTTTTCCCTGGCAGGAAAGCAGATAGTAAGCCATGCCCTAAAACACTCACACCTGTAATTCCAGCCCTTCAGAGACTGAGAGGCAGGAAGATCACTGTGAGTTCCAGGCCAGTGGAAGCTACAGAGGGAAAGTGTCTCAAAAACAGAAACAAAACAACAATAAAATGACAGTAACAAAAAAGTGATTTGCTTATTCAGTGCAGACCTGTAACAACTCTGGCAGCCCTGTCCTCTCTGCACTGCGACTTGGTGCTTTACGGACAGGGCTGAAGCTGAATAACTCTGTTTATGGCTTGAGTGCTCATACAACAACTGATAAAGCCCAACGGATCTCTTCTTTACATTTTCCCTTGTTGTTAGGTTAACCGAGACCCTTCCTGTTGAGGGGTTCTGCTGCTAGTAACCTCCATTTGCAATGTTCTGCTTTTGATATGTGTCAAATGGGAGTCTGGAAACTGTAATAAATATGATTGTATCCACTTACTTGCTGCTTGGTGTCTGCTAATTTTGGGGGAAGGGTATCCTGGAGAAACTCTGGGTCTATTAGCAAGACAGACACACAACTAGAAAGTTAAAATATTTCAAATGGGGACTGGAGAGTCGGCTCATCACTTAAGAGCTACACAGTCATAAGGACTGGAGTTTGGATCTGAGCACCACGTAGCAGGTCAGGCATCCTGCATCCAGTAACCTTGGGTGTAATTCCTAGGTGGGCAGCAGGAGGCTCCTGGGCCTTGTTGCCTTCTAGCCAGGTTCAGGGATCCAACTGCTTTAAATGAAAGGGAGGGGGTAGGGTGAAGGAGAACACCCAGTGCCCTAAGCATGCACACAAAGCCACACAAGTACACACACACATGCATATGTACCAGTATACGTACATGTATACACTCACAAAGACACTTAAGTAATGGAAATAAAATAGTTCTAGCTAATTGCAGTCCTGGGCCTCTAGAGTCCTGTCCTAGAGTCCTGTCCTAGAGGCAGCTTTGCTCCAACCCCCAGATTTGAATTCTCCCACCCCCAAGCTGCACTAATTGCCCTGTGGATTTCTTCTGCCCGCTCTTCACAGGTGTTAATCCATCCTTCTCAAGACCTGTTGAAGTCACCATTGATTCTTGTCACTCTGGATGTTTTACCACATTGGAGTAATTGACCTGTAAACACTTGCAGAAATCTGTGAATGTGTCACAGATTTCCCTCTTGCATGAAAGAAAGCTGAGTGGCCTGAGGGCTTGCCACCTTGATGACTTAATCTCTCCTATGTTCTTTCACAGTACCCAACAGGACAAAGAAACAAGTTAGGTTGGCTGAGATGTGGTATACACCTGCCGTCCTGGAACTCAGTAGGTGGAGTCAGAAGGGTCTGGAGTTGAAGGCTAGCCTAGGCTACATAGCTAGATCCAATCTGTAAAGCCCCAAAGACAGGGTATAACTTGGTAGTAGAGCACTTGTCTAGCATGAGGGAAAACCCTGACTTCCATCCTTAACACGTTCATTCTCTCTGGCTCTGGCTCTGGCTCTCTCTCACACACACAGGCAACTGATTCTTAAGTTAACTTGCTCTAATAGTCATCGGTTATACTGAACTCAACTGCTTTTTTTCTTTTTTAATTTTTATTTTATGTGCATGTTTTGCCTGCAAGTATGTCTGTGTGAGGGTGTCAGAGAGAGTGACAGATCTTAACAGTTAAAGACAGTTGTGAGGTGTCACATGGGTGCTGGGAATTGAACTTGGGCCCTCTAGAAGGGCAGCCAGTGCTCTTAACTGCTGAGCCATCTCTCTAGCCCTGTAACTGCTTTTTAAAATCCCTAACCTCCACAAAATGGGGTGGGGAAAGGCAAGACCCACCGCTCTAGGTCTGGGTCATTTCCTGTTTGCTTCATACCTCAGAAATTGGCCAGGGTGTAGAAAGGCAGTAAAGAGATAGATAGATAGATAGATAGATAGATAGATAGATAGATAGATAGATAGATAGATAGATAGATAGATAGATAGATAGATAGATAGATAGATAGATAGATAGATAGATAGA
>CM053757.1:34164847-34176995 GCA_028658305.1 Pachyuromys duprasi | reverse complement strand
AGATTGCTTTTGGCAATATGGTCATTTTCACTATGTTAATCCTACCAATCCATGAGCACAGGAAGTCTTTCCACCTTCTAATATCTTCTTCAATTTCTTTCTTCAGAGATTTAGGTTGTTTTTTTTTTTTTTAACACGGGCATTGTAACCTTCCAATTATGGACTCAGGACGAACAAAGTTGTACATGGGAAACACAGCCAGCATTCTGGGAAGGCTTTTAGAAGTGAGGAGACACAGAGGCCATACGGGCTCATTGTTAACCTCCCAAACTCAATTCAATGTGGCAGTGACACTTTGCAGCACATTGCATCCGATCTCATTTGAAGCTGACAAAGATTGTTTCTGCTTTACATCTATTGGTTTATTAATGGTCTGCAACCTCTTAGGCTGATGAATATTCATTAGGTAGCCAGCTGTTAGGCGGTTCCCAGATGTCGAATGTAACTCTGTCTTGGAACATTTTTTCCCCTCCCTTTTGGAGGAGAGGGGGGAGAGTAATTGAGGCTTTATTAAAGAACTGGTTAATTACTAAAGCAGTACCTTATGGCACCCTTTTATCATTCAAATCCAAGAACTCTTGGGATTGCTAAAAAATTGGGTGAAGACACAGTATTTAAGAGCCAACATTTATTACCTAAAGATAGGTGCTGTACACAGAGAAACACACAATTTCAATTTAAAGAAACCAAAGGATGTGAAAAGTCTTTTTTCTTAAATTATTACATTTTGTTTTTTTGTGTACATGCATGTGTGGAGGTCAGGGAATGATTTGCAGAAGTCAGTTTTTTCCATCATGTGGGTCACAGGGATCGAACTCAGGTCCTCAGGCTTGGCGGCTGGTGTCTTTACCTACTGACTGAGCTTTCTCTGTGGTCTCTATAAGAAAACTTTTTTCTTTCTTTCTTTCTTCCTTCCTTCCTTCCTTCCTTCCTTCCTTCCTTCCTTCCTTCCTTCCTTCCTTCCTTTCTTTCTTTCTTTCTTTCTTTCTTTCTTTCTTTCTTTCTTTCTTTCTTTTTAAGACAGGGACTGTCCTGGAACTTGCTCTTTAGACCAGGCTGGCCTGAGCTCATGGATCTGCCTGGCTCTGACTACTGAGTGCTGGGACTGGACCACCACTGGCTATAAAAAAAAAAATTCTGACCTGTTTTTCTGTTATAATATCTGAAATGAACCAATAAACCAAGTAAATTAAGTAAAATAAACGTACTTTAATATTTATTTTATTTAACCATATTACTTTCCTGTACAAGAAGACTTAAAATTTGTGTGTGTGTAACTTATTCCCAAACTTCATTTTATATCCCCATCCACCAAAACTAAACAACAATTGGTAATCAAAGCAGTGTTCTCAAATGGCTGAGTATTTTCTCAATGCTCTTCTAAGCCCTTAAAGTTGACTCTTCAAACATGCCCTTAGGAGCAACGTGACTAGTCCGATAGTGGTGGTGCACACCTTTAATCCCAGCACTTGGGAGGCAGAGGTGGGCAGATCTCTGAGTTCAGAGTTCAAACGTTGTTGTTTGAAATACTCAGCTGGCTTTTATAGTGACCCCTTAGACGGAAGTAGTCCACATCGCTCACGCACACTCAACTGTCAGTGCATTTGTTTTTTAACAGCAAGCATCAAAGTATACCATACAAACTTCCACTGGTCCTTTAAAAGCCAGGTGAAGGGAGCCTCCCTCCCGTTTTAAGGCAGAGTCTTATGTGTTTACTCCAAGCTGGCTTTGAACATGTCTGAAGCCAAGGATGGCAATGGACTTTTCCTTTCCCCTCCCAATGGCTCACCTCATGCTGAGCCAACCAGTGTTCTCCACCCTACTGTTTTATGGAGTACAGGCCTTTGGGCATTAGGCAAGCCAAGCCTTCTGTCCCTGAGCCTGTTCCCCAGCCCATTGTCAACCACAATGACAGAATGGTTGGGGTAACAGAAAGGTTGGGGTGGGGGTGCGCTTCATAATATACCAGGCTGGTAGTCCTCAGTGAGGAACCTTTAAAGACAGAATACTTGCTAAGCCTGTCTTACCTTTCTAGTCTGATCCTCTTCTGTTGGGCTCTAGCCACACCGGCTGTTGGTACTCCATTTGGCATCTTCTTTGTCTGCAGGACCAACCCCTCTTCTCATTGCGTGTAACTGCCTCTTCATTCAACTCTCTGGCACGGCTTTCCTTCTTAGAGGCTTTCCTTATCACTACAGTTCTCTAACAGCGCCCTGACCTCCTTTTGCCACCCTAGGCCCTTGCCCACATGTCCTGTGGTGGTCTCAAAGGCATGTTCCTGTTGCAAATTACACAGCACACAACTCGAGGTAGGGCAAGCAGAGGGCACATGGTGAACTCTGAACAAAGACACCTAAGAAGCAGTGGGTGGTTTTGTGGTTTGGAAGGCCCTACCATACTGCAGTCTTATTTCCTAGTTCAGAAGAGTTTGGCTTTAAAAATTTTTAATAACTAAAAAAGTAATAAAAAAAAATCATGGTAAAACCACAACTGAGACCTAGTCCACTATCTAATTCCAGTTTCATTTTTAAAAAGAAAAAAAAAACCCGAGCATGGTGGTATACTCCTTTATTCCTGGCACTCTGGAGGCAGAGGTAGGTAGGTCTTTGAGTTGGAGGTCTGCACCTGTTCCCCTTCCCACCAAACAATATAACAAAAACCCAAACCTAATTAACAAGGAAAACAAACAAACAAAACCCACAAGCTGGGTGTGGTGTCAAGTGCCTGTAATCCCAGCTCTGAGGAGGTAGAAACAAAAGGCTCATGAGTTTCAGGTCTGCCTGTGCAAGATAGCGAGACATCCAGTTTCAAAACTCAGTAAGCCGCGCCTTTAATCCTTGCTGCTTTCAAGGCTGAGGCAGGAGGATTGTAGGTCAAGACCTGCCTCAGCTACAAAGTGAATTCATTAAGACTGAGTTACTCAGTGAAGAAAAATAACATCTCATAAAATTTACAGGTTATGATCTAGAACAGTGGCTCTCAACCTGTGTGCTGCGACCCTTTTGGGGTCACATTAGATATTTACATTACAATTCATAGCAGTAAGGAAAATCACAGTTTTGAAATAGCAACAAAATAATTTTATCGTTGGAGGTCACCACAACATGAAGAACAGTATTAAATAGTCACAGTATTCGGAAGCTTGAGAACCACTGATCTAGAACATCACATTTTAAATGTTCCATTCACCGAAAATAAATTCTACATCTACACTACAAACTAGTCTCCAACCGAAGCTCTGGGTTTCCAGGTACCATTGTATAAATTTTGGGTGGCATTGTTGTCCCATGGCAACCCCCACGCCTGATTAGGCGCCTGAGTGACTGCATATCACCAGTCCTTGCTTGGGTTACTCACTCAACTCTTTTAGAACTTTTTTTTCTTTCTGCCTTGCCTATTCTTTATGGCAAGGAGATAGATAGTATTCCACTAGCCTTGAGAATAAAGGGAATTGAGTGGATGAGGAGTTCAGCCCAGAGCTCAGCTTTTAGTACTGGTGAGTGTGATTGCAGTAGTCACAGGTGAGGTCTTCATCATGATGTTTTATTTATTTATTACAATTTATTCACTTTGTATCCTAGCTGTAGCCCCCTCCCAATCCCATCCTCCCTCCGTTTTCTCCTCCCATGCCCCTTCTCAAGTCCACTGATAAGGGAGGTTCTCCTCCCTTTCCCTCTGACCCTAATCAATCTGGTATCATCAGGACTGGCTACATTCTCTTCCTCTGTGGCCTGGTAAGGCAGCCCGCTCCCCTCTTCCCCACCCCAGAGGGAGGTGATCAAAGAGCCAGCCACTGAGTTCATGTCAGAGACAGCCCTTGTTTCCATCACTTGGACACTGAGCTGCCATGGGCTATATCTGTGCAGGGGGTTCTAGGTTACAGCCATGCATGGTCTTTGGTATATCAAGTCTCAGAAAAGACCACTGGGCCCAGATTTTTTTTGGTTTTGTTGCTCTCCTTGTGGAACTCCAGTCCTCTCCAGGTCTATCTCCCCCTTCTTTAGTAAGATTTCCTGCACTCCACCCAAAGTTTGGCCATGAGTCTCAGCATGTGCTTTAATATTCTGCTGGGCAGAGTCTTTCAGAGGCCCTCTGTGGTAGGCTCCTGTCTTGTTCCTTGTTTTCACCCTCTTCTTATCCATTCAATTTGCCTTTCTGAATAAGGATTGGGCATCTTACCCAAAGTCCTCTTTCTTGATTGGCTTCTTTAGGTGTAGAGATTTTAGTATGATTATCCTATTTTGCCTGCAAAATTCATGATTTCCTTGTTTTTAATTGCTAAGTAGTTTTCCATTGTGTAAATGTACCACAATTTTTGTATCCATTCCTCCATTGAGGGACATCTGGGTTCTTTCCAGTTTCTGGCTATTAAAAATGAATAAAGCTGCTATGACCATGGTTGAGCAAATGTCCTTGTTGTATACTTGAACATCTTTTGGATATGTGCCTAGGAGCCGTATAGCTGGATCTTGAGGTAGCACTATTCCTAATTTTCTGAGAAAGCGCCAGATTGATTTCCAAAGTGGTTGTACTGGTTTACATTCCCACAAGCAATGGAAGAGGGTTCCCCTTTCTCCACATCCTCTCCAGTATGTGTTGTCATTTGTGTTTTTGACCCTTGCCATTCTGATGGGTGTAAGGTGAAATCTCAGGTTGCTTTGATTTGCATTTCCCTGATGACTAAGGATGTTGAGCGTTTCTAAAACAATCCTCTACAATAAAAGATCTTCTGGAGGTATCTCCATCCCTGATTTCAAGCTGTACTATAGGGCAACAGTAATAAAAACAGCATAGTACTGGCATAGAAACAGGCTGGTGGATCAATGGAATCAAATAGAAGACCCAGAAATAAACCTACACACTTATGGACACCTGATTTTTGACAAAAATGCCAAAACCATACAATGGAAAAAAGGAGCATCTTCAACAAATGGTGCTGGTCTAACTGTCTGTCTACATGTAGAAAAATGCAAATAGATCCATACTTATCACCCTGCACAAAACTAAAGTCCAAGTGGATCAAAGACCTCAACATAAAACCAGACACACTAAACCTGTTAGAAGAAAAAGTGGGTAAGAGCCTTGAACTCACTGGCACAGGAGTCAACTCCCTGAACAAAACACCAACAACACAAGCTCTAAGAACAACAATCAAAAAACGGGACCTCATGAAACTGAAAAGCTTCTGTAAAGCAAAGGACACTGTTGTCAGAACAAGATGACAGCCTACAGACTGGGAAAGGATCTTCACCAACCCTGTATCTGACAGAGGGATTATATCCAGAATATATAAAGAACTCAAAAAGTTAAACAGCAACAAATCAAGTAATCCAATTAAAAAACGGGGTACAGAGCTAAACAGAGAATTCTCAACAGAGGAATATTGAATGGCAGAAAAACACTTAAAGAGGTCTTCATTCTTATAGCTTATTGTAAAGGAATCTTGAAACCATGTAGCCTCCTATACCACCCGATCTCATTATAAACTAGGAAACACCTGTGCTTGGGGGTAGTTAAAGACTATAGTTCCTAGAGAAAGAGCGAAAGAAGGAAAGAAAGAGGAAGGAAGAAAGAAAAGAAAGGCAGGATGGAAGAAAGGAAGGCAGGCAGGCAGGAAGAAAGGAAGGCAAAGGGTCTTATATTTTAGAAGTTATTTCAAGAAATGAAGCCCATTTTTAAAAAAATATTTATTTTATGTATATGAGTGTTCTATCTGCATTTACACCTGCCAGAATAGGGAATCAGTTCACATTATAGATGGTTGTGAGCCACTATGTGGTTGCTGGGAATTGAACTCATGACCTTTAGAAGAGCAGACAGTGCTCTTAACCACTGAGCCATCTCTCCAGCCCCATGAAGCCCATTTTTTTTGCCCATCAGGACTTCAGATCTCTACCAAATTTCTGAGAAGCTAAACTTTGTGGAATTGGCTGCAGCTCGATTCCCCACCCTCCACCTTGCAGGAAGACAGGAATGATGGTTATATTGAGTCAGAAGTAAATAAAAATGCCTCTTTCAAGGATTTTATTTTCTATTTTTGGTCTTTATGTAATCACTTACCTGAATACCAAAAGGGCAAAATCTTAGTAAACAAAATTGCATGAATTCAATCAAGTAACAGATCTGAGATTTCTACAACTAAATTTTGCTTTGCTTTCCATTATCTTAGTTATAAAATAGTATTATGACTGACCTTACAGACAGTGTAAAGACCAGAATGCATGGATAGCCACCGACAGAATCCACCATTTCACGAATGTTTGAGACAGAAGCAAAGCACCGACCCCTATCCACATATAAGTTAACTGCTGGGCCCGGCTCTTTTGTCAGCTTCCAAACTAATAGCACCACGGTCATTTAGACGTTTTACTGCGTTTATCACTGTCTTGTCTCTGTGTATGTATACATGCGTGCAGGTGCCTGTGGGGGCCAGAAGAGGGCATCAGATGCCTTGGAGCTGGAGCTACAGGTGACCCTTGAGCTGGCAGATTGCTGGAAACTTTTGCAAAAGCAGATGGAACCCTCAACTGCTGAGCCCTCATCTCTCCAGCCCCAATTCAGTTTTAAACAAAGGGAAGCTGGATGAATTACAGCAATGAGCACCATATACACTTCATGACTCTCAAAAAATGTTATCCTATGATATATGTGTGGGCACTAGGCTGGAGAGATGACTCAGGAGCACTGGCTGTTCTTCCAAAGGTCCTGGGTTCAATTCCCAGTAACCACATGGTGGCTCACAGCCATTTATTATGAGATCTGGTGACCTCTTCTGGCATATAGCCCACATGCTGGCAGAATACCATATAAATAAAAATAGGTATGTGTGTGGGCACATGCACACAGGTGCATGGCACAGCATAAATATGGTGATCACCTTCTACCTTTAGTGAGTTCTGGGGATGGGGCTCATTGTCATCAGGGTAGAGTGACAAGCACTTACTACTGTCTGAGGCATGTGTTTATTATATATTTATTTTGCATATATTTGTGAATGAGTGTAGCTGGTTTCTGTGAAGGTCAGAGGACAACTTGTGGGACTCAGTTCCTTCCTTCCACTATGTGGATTCTGGGCACTAAACTCCAGTCATCAGGCTTGGTGGCAACTGCCTCTTCTCACTGATCCAACTCACTGGCTCCTACTTTTTAGTTCTTGAAGCAATTAGAGAAGGGAAAATAGAACTAGAGGAAGATGCAAAAATGGGCCTGAAATGTCTAGGAATGCACTGCCGGGTAACTTCCCCATTATACAATTTACAGAATACAGAGATTCAAACAGACAAGTCCTTACCGTGGACAGGACCCCTGCAATCCCAGCATGAGGTGGCTAAGAAGTTTGAGGTGGGCCTTGCTATGCAAGGAGACATCTCAAAGTGGAAATCGAAAAACGAACTGGACAGGCCCTCACCGAGGGAACACCTAGCGTTTCTCTATGGTGGCAAAAAATACTTTGGAGCTGGCAAACTAGTGTTGAGGTCCAATGAGAAAGGGAAAGAGGGTCCTTCCTGTCCACAGAGACAACAAAGGAAAGCAGGGGCTGAAAAAAACGTGTTGTGGTAAACGCTATCTGAAAAACCCAAACCCAACAACAGCAGCCAAAATACACTCAGGTATAAAAACATTTACTTCCTTTAAGAACTATATATATTTGAGTAAGTGAAGACATACTTCTCAATTAAAAATAAACTAAGATTACAGGGTTCAAGTGTAAATGAAGACAGCCTACCCCACTGCCAGCAGAGGTTGGCTGGATCGCTCTGAAGTAACAACATTTGAAAGCTCCCATTCTTTGAAACTAATTTAAACACACAGAATTGTTGAAAGATTAAAAACCGCAGTCAGCTAATTACACCCTCTCTCATCTCTTATTCAGCAAATGAATCACTTTTCCTTTCCACTTAGCTGAAGTACATGGGTTTCTGCCTAATTAGAAATGTTGTAGATGGGACATTAGCAAGAGCAGGGCAGGGCAGGGTGTCTCTGCCGCTTCATGTTTAATTCCTGACGGTAGAGCCTGATAGGAAAGAATAGAGAAGTCATTAAATAATTTTAAATTATTTATAAAAATTACTTTGCCCAAACTATAATTATTTTTTCCCAAATGGCCTCGCGTCTAGCAGAGTGAGGAAAGAAGCAGCTCCACGTTGATTTTAATGAACGTTTAATGTCATATATAACAGAGCATCATGAATACAATGGAAACAAAGTTGTATCAATTGAATAAAAAATTTTCAACATAAAGTGGGGAGGTAATAATTTGATACTTATAGTATTTCTTTTAAAAAATATTCCCAGCTTGAGGTTGAAACATTTAAGTTTGCATTCCAAACTCTAGCATCATGATTTTCATGTGAGCTTATGCAGAATCACAGCAGGAAAACAAAAAAACCCATTTTTAATTAATTTCCTTTATTGTCATTAAATCAATAAAATCTTTGACTGCTACAGGTCTCCTTTAATAATATATATCGAACTTCTATTGGAACCATATTGCTGATGCTGCATTATACACACTCAAAACCCAAACAAAACAAATACTGTATAAAATCTAAACATGAACATTGCTGAGTCCTAACATTTATATTTAACTTAACGTTTTAATGCATTTTTTACTTTCAATTTTTTGAAAAGACACCAAAAAAGATAAAAATAAATATTTTTCTCTTTTGACTGTTTCTGACTTGAATGATGGCTACAAGGACACGCAAGGAGAGCAGCTTTGCCAAGTCAGTCACTGCAAAGTGCAACAAACTGCTGCAAACAACACAAATGAGGCCTTCCTTCTCTGGCTTTTAAAGGAAACCACAAAGCAGTCCTGAAAAACACAGTTTTCCCAGTTCTGCACAGGGTGGATAGCAGGAGACATGGAGTCTCACAGCGACTGGCCGCCGTGGAGAAACTCAGATGGTACATTAGCAGTGCTGCTGGAACCTTGACAAAAGTATATACATCCAGTTACCTTTGATTTAGCCATAATCACATATGTATGCCTTTTTTTGGACAAAAATATATATTTTTATAAAAAACTGATCATCCAACTTTAATGATTTCATATATGGACTTGAGAGTGGTAGTAAAGGAACAGACCCAATTATGACAAGGCGATCGAGGGACAGAAAAATCAAGTTCCTCAGGGAAAAGAAAAGTGTAACGTTAGAGAGTGAAGCGCATTTCCTCAGCCCCGTGCCAGTCGGCCCACAGACTACGCTGTGACACGGCTCTCCGACTCAGAAAGGCTTTCCCGGTCTCCTCACCCCATCAGTAGCGCATCTTCACGGGGGGAAACCAATCCTGCCTGCCTGTCTGAGGTGCTCTTGCATGGCTCCTCAAACATCAGACACTTCACTTTAAAAATCAGCCTTTTTGGTTCTTTATGTGGGTTATTTAATTAACTGATAAAAGGGAACTGCTTAGCATTTTCCATCCCAACATCACCTATTTGCAGCTATAGATGCTTCCTCCACTTGCTTCTTTACAATCTTTTATTTGCTAAAGTTGGCAAAGTTTGCAAAGGCATCTTGCTTGGGTTGCACAGTTCCAGAAGGCATGGCCATGTTGGGCATGCCCATTCCCATTGTGCCTGTCAAGCCCATCCCCGTGGCTGACATCCCCATGTTCATGTTCATGCCCACCATGCTCTGGCTCATCACTGGGGTATTCCCCAGAGGGGCCATTCCCATGGTGCCCGTCATCACACCGGGCATGTTCATAGGCAGGGGTCCCCCCATTAGAGGGTTAGTTTGTGGCCGGACAGGAAGCATGTTTGATGGAGAACTGAGGTTCACAGCTCCAAAGCTTTGAGTCATCACATTCAGAGGCTGTTGCATATCTACCAGAAGGAAGGAGAAAACGTGACTTTAATAAAAGTGAATTCTTAATATTCATAGTGCAGAAAAGTAACACATTTTGCTGACTGTCCATACTTTTAAACCCAGCAAGAGAAGTCAATTAATTTGCCCTAGTTACACTCAACACACATTTAGTGGATGTTGGCCTGGTCTCCTAGAGATGTAGAAACAGTAATAATGGGAAAACACAACCCCAAAACATTCCCACAAAATCCACTGCTGAATCCTACCTAATCAACTGTCAAAAGTCAGGGTCTACCAAAAGTCTTAAAAACATTTATATTCTTTGACTCAGAATGCTATATAAAGGAAAAAGCAGATATACAGAAGGTATACAAATTTTATTCTATTTATAGATTAAAAATCTGAAAACAACTTAAATGACCCATAAGAGGAGCTGTGGTATATGGTATGATGGGAAAAATCTAAAAATCATTTTTTTCTCCGACCATGTTCAAAACATAGGAAAAAAAAAAAAAAACAACCCACTTATATTAATGTTGTTAAATGAGAAGAGCAAGAAACAAAGTACAGACATCCACCGATCACTCAGCACACTGGGAGAACAGCCCTGGGGCAGGGGGCCCTGAGCTGTGGAGTTCAGATGGTTTTGTGTCTTCGTCATGGTTTGCAAATACTGCTGTGGAGTAGCCTGAAAGACACTTTCTGTTTTGGAGCACCGGGGGGGTGGGGTGGGGGTGGGGGTGGGGGTCCGCTGCTGTAGGGATGCCAGACAAGAGCTGCACCACTGAGCTACATCTCACTGCCTGGGCTTTTAACAGTCTCGCCATGTAGTTCAGCTGTCCTTTAACTCACAAGCCTCCTAAGTGCTGGGATTATAGGCATGCACTGCACTCTAAAGTATTTTTATTTTAAAGATCAGGGCCTTAAAATTTGTAAGTCCTATCACAACCAGCACAGCTCAGAGTCAGTGTGCCAGTGGGAAAGGTACCACGTGAACAGTGAGCAGAAAGATCTCAGGTGAATACAGTTCTCCTCACACACAGCCCCATCCATCCCTAGTGTTCATCCTCTACTTTTATTTTAATGCTTGAACAAGTCTTGCACTCAGGGAAGAAGATGTGAAACACAGATGGGGGCAGGTGAGGTGACTTACTCTGTTGTTGAATCATTGTGTTAAGCGATGGCTGCTGAGGCTTGGAAGGCTGCATACCAGGTAGTAAGTTGTCTAGGCTGATGTTGACACTGGGATCAGACCAAGTGGAGGGCAGGGTTTTGCTGGCCGACTTCTGGACCATATCTGCATTCTGATTATAGAGAGGGTTAGGCTTCTGCAGCACTGCACTAACATTCTGCAGAGGCTGGAAAAGAAAAGGATGCTCTAGAAATCAAGCACCAGCTGCTCAAGTTACCAGACAACAATTTCATCAACCATGATGCCTTATACTAATGACTTCAATGCTGAGACACTTTTTAAACAGGGCCCTCTAAAGCCTTTGGGTGTTATCCCGCAACCCAATGCCCAGTCCAATAGAACCTACTATCGCTAAAAAGTGCCCTGGAAGACAACCAATTTGAGGTTAACATAGCTCTCTACCTCCAGGAAAACAGGTTTACTGAGTATATGCCAAAAGGTAGCACCTGGACAGGTAGCAGAGAACCACCTGCCAGGTTAACACAACTGAAGGAGGGGAACAGGAGGAAACTTATTCTTTTTTTATTTTTTTATTTTATTTTATTCTTACAAACCAGAATGCAGGGCTGTCCGCTCATGTTTAGAGCCCAAGCCATCAAGTGGCAAGTCTATGTCACAGGGCCTGAGTGGTGCTTCCTGCTCTGTGCACCTCCACTGCGTCAACTGAGCACCACCAGCGGCACTCAAAACACACATGAGATGACAAAGGACAAAGTCAAGAGAAAGAAGCAGAGGTGGCTACTAAGGACACTTTTAAAAACGACAGAAAAAAGGAGAGAAATGGGAGAAGAAAAATGAAAACACTGCCAACGCCAAGGACCCGAGAAGGACACAGTAGCTGAAAGAAAGCTACTGGCCTTTCACAGTCACCTTTCTGCTTCTTTCTTCCCATCCTTCATCCCAATACCCAAAAGACCACGATCTATATACATTAAAATGAGTGATTAGATTAGCACCAGAGACATATCAATAACTCAGTCAAAACTAGCAAGTTCCAGATACAACTCACACTTTTCCAACGCTGTCTGTTTACATTCTACTGTTAAGCAGTAGAATAAACTGTTATGCAGTTTGTATTTAACTCTTGAAACATGAATTTAGAACTCTCACTGGTTTTCCTTTATGAAAATGAAGGTTGACAACA